>JADLZN010005778.1:0-144912 GCA_018155175.1 Sinocyclocheilus anophthalmus
CACCTGTGAGGAACCACACACATTTCAGTTTAGACACAGTCACACTCTGGTACTGAATGGAGATAAATTATTAAATCTTCATGATGTGAATCACAGTCGCTGAGGTTGCAGTCACACGGAATCAGACTCCGCCCAGTGGGCGTGTCACTCTGAGCACAGACTCCGCCCTCTTCAGCACCAGCTGGGAAACAGTTGTAGGGAAATCATATCCAGGTACAAATAAACACGTGCACATATATGTACTTATGAAACCATCAGCACTTTCCTGACGAGATGTGAACGTCGTTTTCCTTTAGGTTTTGCGTTTGCGGCTCTGGTCAGTTATAAAGTGAACTCATCCAGCGATCTGCTCCACAAGATGAGCAGCGAGAGATCAGATGATGAAGAGAGAAGCGTCACTTATCAACTCAACTCTAAAGTGGTGACGGCCGTCGTCAGTAATGCAGAAACCAAGCAGCTGTCAGAGCCGGTGATGCTCGTCTTCACACACGAGGAGGTGAAGATACTGACAGATCAGCTCAACAAACACAGACCAGCACAAGATCTCAGTGGAGACACACCAATTCTCATGCAGAACGTTGATGTATTTTTTACCTTTTTTAAAGGGGTCATATGATGCTATTTTAAAGATCCCTATTTTGTGTATTTGGCATAACAGAATAGTTTACATGCTTTAATTTTCAAAAAACACATTATTGTTTTGGCCTGATTGGCCAGCTGACCCAGTGCATGTTGATAGGCCAAACACCGCAAGCACTCGTCGGAAAAGTAACGCCCCTTACCATAATCACGAGATTCATCTTTCAAAATAAATGTAAACACATTAAATAATGTCATTGGTTTTACCATCAGTTCAAGACCGAAAGGGCAACAGAGAGTCGCGTACAGGACACAGTGATGAGGCAGGACACAAGCCCGGTTAAGACAGATGGAGTGCTATGATTCTGACGGCGTTCACTCTCTGTGCGGTGACCCTGTTCCATCACACACACCACAAAACACACTCTATTCTCACAATCACACCACAACACTCTCTCTCTCACACTAACACACACACACACACACACACTCACACACACAACACAAACACACACAAACACACACACACACACACACACACTCTCTCTAACACTCACAACAACACACACACACACAACACTCTCTCTCTCGCACTCACACACACACACACACACACATCTCCTCCACTCTCCGACTTGACCCTTTTTTTTTTTTTAGAAATAGCCTTTGTGCACAGACAGCCTTGTACTCTTCTAGGTTAAAAAAAAACTGTCGTCCATAAATGCGTTGCACAAATTCAAACATCTAGGTTGTGCTGTTCTGTTGTAAATAAAACTTAACCAATGATTCCTAATTGCATCTTCCAGAAGGCAAAATAAAGTGCTTTTGCTTTCGCACTGATACACACAGCGTCTCCCTGACATGCTGGTTCAACACTAACTGCGGTACTGAAACCACGCCTTCTTTCTTTGAATGAACATTTGGGCGGCATTATGCAAAAATTTCCACATAGTGAGGTAGATATGTAGCAGCGTGTTAGAACAAGCCGTTTTAGGTAAGCGTGGTTGACTCTTAAATTTTATAAAGAATATCTCTTTGGATTGAGACTTTAGTTTTGCAACTTTCAGATTCTTGTTGCACCAAGAGCTGTAAACACTCCAAAGAGAAAAAAGTTTTAAAAATTTTTAATTTAAAGAAGTGTATTGCATCATATGACCCCTTTAACTGTTAGTCATTCTGTCCTCATTCTGTCTTCAGGAGAGGGCGGAGTCTGAGGGCGTGGCTTACTCCTGTGTGTACTGGGATGAGGCTGAGGGGGCGTGGTCTGGGCGGGGCTGTGAGGGGGCGTGGTCTAACAGCACTCATACAGCCTGCTCCTGCTCTCATCTCAGTAGTTTCGCTGTGCTAATGGCTCTCTATCCTGTCCAGGTACATCCGTGAGCCAGAAAAACTGTGATTTAACATTTAATTCAGATGTTTAATATGAAATGATGATTTTCCCTCTTCCTCTCCTCCAGGACTCGTTTGATTTGGTGCTGATCACGCGTGTGGGTTTAGCTCTGTCTCTGGTCTGTTTGTTTCTCTGTATCCTGACGTTCCAGTTCTGCCGCTCCATCCAAGGAACCCGAACCAGCATTCATCTCCATCTGAGCATCTGTCTCTTCATCGCAGACCTCGTCTTCCTCAGTGGGATCTCCAGCACTCACAATCAGGTGTCTGTCTCATATCTTCTGTATACTGGGGCCTTAAAGTAAAAAATGTAGAGAATCACAAGCAGTTTACTGTTTATTATGCTGGCTTGACAAAGCCATGGTCTACTATTTAAGCTTCTTCTTCGACTAATTTTTTTTTCCAGCTACAACCACCAAACCACTCAGGTCTGACCTTCATGTCTTATTTGTACAATAAGACATGTAGAGTATTTAAGCTATCATTAGCAAAGCTTAACGACTATCCTAGTACAATGTGCTAAATCATGCTAGAAACATGCAAAAACATGCTAGCAACATGTTAAATCATGTTAACAATGTGCTAAAACATGTTCGGCAACAAGCTAAAAAACATGTAACATGTTAAATATACTAAAGCAACATGCTAAATCATGTTTTAAAAACATGTTAAAAAAATATGCTAGCAGTATGTTAAAAAAGAATTTTTTAGCACAAGCTAAACATGTGTTAACATGGTTACAACATGCTAAACAAACGTGCTAAATCATGCTAGCAACATGTTAAAGCATGCTAATCATGTTAAAACATGGTATCAACAAGCTAAAACATGTTAAAATATACTAGCAACATGTTAAATTATGTTAAAAACATGTTAAACATGCTAGCATTATGCTAAAACAAGCGTTTTATTTACCATATCATTTTTTTGTTGCAAATTGCATTTTTACATTTCATACCACCTCATATACACCCCTACCCAGCCCCAACAAAGCAATCCCCAATTAAAACACAATGACATCTGGAAAACAAACAAACAAAAAACTTTTTAAACAAAAAATACAAATACAAAAAATACATAAAACAAATTAATAATAATAATAAAATAAGGGGTATACACATATACCTCCACTCAATCCACATCTAAGATTTGTAAATCATTAAAGAATGTGATAAATTGTTGCCATTTTTCAAAAAAAGATTCCCCCCTACCTCTGATATTGTACTTAATTTTTTCAAGTTTAAAAAAAAGACCAAATATTTGAGCCAAACTGAAATAGACAGAGTCCAAGATAACAGTACTCTGCGCCTAGCAAGAAGAGATGCAAAAGCTATGACGTCAGCCTGTCTCTGGCTTAAAGGCTGACACAGAGAATGAACACCAAAGATTGCAATCAAAGGGCAAACAATTAACTCGACCCCTAGGACATCAGAAACTATTTTAAAGAAATAATTCCAAAAGTTTTGCAACTTGGGACAAAATGCAAACATATGACTTTACATGGTGAAAGTTTACATTTATCACACAAATCTGAAACATTGGGATATATTTTAGAAAGTTTTGCCTTTGAAAGATGAGCTTTGTGAATTGTTTTAAATTGTATAAAGCTAAGTCTAGCACATGAAGTGGTGGTGCGTACATTGTCTAATACTCTACTCCAGTAGTCATCCTCAAACTCGAGGTCAAGTTCCTCTTCCCAAGTCCTGATTATTTTAATGCTGTTGAAGGGGGGGGGGGGGGGGGGAAAAAAAATTATCCTGGACAGGATAATTGCATATATCTTAGAGATAATCCCACCCATATGAAGATTCAGTTTAAATGCCTCCTCCCATGGAGACTTTGTAGGCAGAGAGGGAAACCCAGAGAGCAGAGAGGAGACACAGTGCCTAATTTGAAAGTACCAAAATAGGTGAGAGGAAGGCAAATTAAATGACGACGATAATTCAGAAAAACTCGCAAACACATTATTAATGAAAAGATCTTCAAAGCATTTCAGACCTTTCTTTTCCCAGAAAGAGAATATGGAATCTGAAAAGGGAGGAAGAAAGAAATGATTATTATGTATTGGAGCCATGGTTGATGCCGAGGTACATTTAAAATGACGTCGACATTGAAAGAATATTTTAAGAGAAGAGCATACTATTGGATTATCCGTGCAATGTGAAGGGGACATGGGGAGAGAAGAGAACACCATAGCAGGGAGAGATGTTGAAATACAAGACTTAGCTTCTAAGTAGCACCATGGTAAAGAGGAGGCCTGTACCCAGAACACCAGCTTCTGAATATTTGCTGGCCAATAATAATACATAAAATTGGGCAGGGAAAGCCCTCCACTTAGTCGACTTTTTTGAAGCAAAATTTTGGAAACTCTAGGAGTTTTACCTGCCCATATAAAGGAGGAGATTAGTTGATCTATATTCTTGAAGAAAGATTTGGGCAGAAACAGAGGAATAGCTTGAAAAAAGTAAAGAAATTTGGAGAGAATATTAATTTTTACAGCGTTTATCCTACCTAGTGGAGATAATGGAAGAGCCGCCCATCTTAAAAAAGCTGACTTCATCTATGAAACTAACGGTGTAAAATGTGCTGCTTAAGAAAGGGTAACATTAACACCAAGATACTTAAATTTAGAACTCTCCAAGTGGAAAGATATGTCATTCTGTTAAAATTTTTGGGCAGATTGATTTAAGGGTTAAACATTTCACTCTTCTTTTTTTTTTTTTTTTTTTGGGCCAGATTTCGTTGAATCTATAGAGGATTATCACACCAATATATGCAATTGGATCGGTAACGTAGAGTAATAAGTCGTCAGCGTATAAGGCTAATTTATGTTCGATTCCCTTGCGGATTATACCTTGAAATATAGGAAGTGTTCTAAGCATTATTGAAAGGGGCTCAATAGCTATGGCAAAAAGTAATGGGGATAGGGGGCATCCCTGGCGTGTACCCCGTGATAAGGTAAAATACTCAAGAGTTAACACTGTTAGTAGAAACTGAAGCTTGTGGGTCAGCATATAGTAGACGTATCCATGATATCAATCCCTCCCCAAAACCGAACTCCTCCAGACCTCTAAACAGATAATCCCACTCTATCCTATCAAATGCCTTTTCGGCGTCTAACGAAATGATCACCTCAGAGGAAACACTATTTTGTCTTGAGTATAAAATATTAAAAAGAGTACGAATGTTAGAGAATGAATAGCGTCCTTTAATGAATCCAGTTTGTTCCTCTGAGATAATACTAGGAAGTACTGCCTCTAAACGAGAGGCCAAAATCTTGGCATCAACATTGAGGAGGCTAATAGCTCAAAACAAGCATTGTTTAACAAGTTAAAACATGTTAAAACATGCTAGCAAATGTGCTAAATCATGCTAGCAACATGTTAAAGCATGCAAATCATGTTAAATCATGGTAGCAAAATGCAAAAAAGTACTAGCAATGTGTTAATACATGGTAGCAACATGCTAGAACTGTGTTAATAACATTTTATTGTCTTCAATAAAAATCTTCAAAATTTCAAACAATGCTGTCAAGCCAACATCAATGTTTGTTTACAAACTTTACTAATGTAGTTGTGCTGTTTCTCTTCGTTTGTCTCAGGTAGGGTGTGCGATTGTGGCCGGTCTGCTTCACTTCTTCTTCTTGTCTGCGTTCTGCTGGATGCTGCTGGAGGGGGTTCAGCTCTACCGGATGGTTGTGCTGGTGTTTCACACCACATTAAAGCATCTCTACATGTATCTGGTGGGATACGGGGTCCCTCTCGTCATCGTCACCATCTCTGCCATCGCCTTCCCAGCGGGATACGGCACCGAGCGACAGTGAGTGTGTGTGAATTTGTTCGTGCTTTTCGTGTGAACAAGTTTGACGGGCTCTAAATCACAGTGTTATCCAAGTGCTTTCCAGCTGTTTTGATGATTATTTTGTGTCTGTGCTCCAGCTGTTGGCTCTCACTTGACTACAATTTCATATGGAGCTTCCTCGCGCCCGTCTGCATCATTGTCGTCCTCAACAGCTTTGTCTTCATCATCACCGTGTGGAAACTGGCCGAAAAATTCACCAGCCTCAATCCAGACCTCTCCAAACTCCGCAACATCAGGTGAGTGTTAATTATCTGAGCCCAAAATAGATTCAGTCATTGAGTCTAACCCATTTCTGGTGATTTTCAGGGGTTTTACGGTGACCGCTGTGGCTCAGTTCTGTATTCTTGGAGGGATGTGGGTTTTCGGTTCCTTCCTCTTCTACGAGAAAGTAACTCAGGTTGCGTTGTACCTCTTCACCATCCTCAACAGCCTGCAGGGGGCGCTCATCTTCATCATGCACTGCCTGCTGTCCAAACCGGTACTTGCACACAAACAAATGCACAATGCACCAAAAAGGAAAAGACAGTAAAGTCTGGATTCAAACTACATTTCAAAGATCTCATCAAGTCATAGTCAAACAGACATACTTCTGACTCCCTGCATTAAACATTAAACTGTATTCTGGCCAAGAGCCATCAGTGTGTTTTCAACGTGTTTTGTGTCGCCCCCTTCAGGTCAGAGAGGAGTATCGCATGCTGATTAGCAGGATCTGCTCACTTAAGGAGAAGAAATATTCAGAATTCAGCACCAATCACTCCAGCAACAGTCAGGTAAATCTGCATTGCAAGGACATCATCGTTGAATATGTTAACTTTCACTTCAACGTTTTATAAAGTATATATAAATGTTAAGATAAACATTCTAACAACATTCTCAGAATGTCCATATGATGTTATTGATGTTTTCTGAATGCCAACGCCAATGCTCTTGGGATATTACAAATAAATGTTCAAAGAATGTTAGATTAAAGGTTAGGAGAATGTTGCATTGCAACATTTTAAATAATGTTCTAATCACAAGAAAACTGGACATTTTAACGCTTTAGAAACATTGCAAATCTGTTCCCACAATGTTTTTTTGAACATAAGTAGTCTATGCTGTTTTCTGTTGATACAAGCTTTTTTAATACGAAACAAAGTCTCGGTTGCCAAATTTTGTTAGTTTATCACAAAATTTAATCCTCTTCAATGTGACAGATCGCTGTAGCGTCTCAGTTCAAGCGGCACGTGAACCGATTATCTCTTCCTCTTTACAACTAGTTATAACACAAAATAAACATGAATGAGCATCAGAAGGTGTTGAAAGAAACAGAACAACTTAATGCAATGTTTCATGTCTCACTCAATGAGTGTTTCGACCACAGAAAGATGTCGATAAAACAGCTTGTAAACAATAATGTCACATTGATTTACCTCAGAAAAGCCACTCAATGTACATTAACCCATTAGACAGCTAGAAAAACATAACTTTAAGAGGAGATTTTTGATACATTTATTTATATTTTACTTCACCTGTTAGTGATGTATTTATTATTTAATGCATGTTTGAATAATTCTATTTGTTGCTTCAATGATGCAGAGTAGAAACATAATTATTAAAAAGTACTATATAAAAACTGGCTTATGTGCAATTTTAAAGTTTGTGATTATTTTGGCTATAGTGTGCATCACTAGATTGAGGTTCTGCTTCTAACGGTGTCCTCTGACCTTTACAGCAACCTCTACGGAGCAATCCGACCACAGGAGAGTCCAAGATATAGAGCGGCTGTCAGTCCTGGAGGATCTTTATAGATGTTGACCTTTAAAGACACATGGAAGCGTGACTTCTCACAGAGCTCTAATTCTGCAGCACATGGGGCTCCTTTCCACTGAGAAGATCTTAAACTGCTTGCTTTCTGTCTATTAAGCAAGAATATTTCAGATGTGGGGCTTGTCACATGACCTATGCGTCACTAGAGGCGGATTCGTATAATATCAGCGAAATTAATAAAACATGCAGCTCGGTTTTCTTCCTCTAATGGACTTCGGAGACACTTTAACTGTTTTTGTCGCACCTTTAGTGAAGAACGTCTTACATTACATGCAAAAGGCAGCTTTCATTTGCTTATATAAGAAAATGTTGTGAAGATGATATTTGAAGAACTAGTCTCCAATCTGCCTTATGAAAGAGGCCTTAATCTATTATCAATCACAGACCACCACGTTTATATGATCTGCACTTACATGCCACTTTATGTCTTTAAGCTGTTGGGAAATTTGGCCTCCATTTCTGTGAGAAACAGATGAGAGGTACTTTAGATTTATAAAGCTATTTAAACAGAGCCGATGTTGCATTGCAGTAAGACTGCTTACTTTACCTCCAATCATCCTTCAAATCAAAGTAATACTAGTCCCGAAACTACAATATCGTGGAGACGTCTGATGTTTCCAAGGAACTTTCTCAGAAGCTGCAAATACAAGCGGTAAAGTACCTTCCTTCTAAAGCCCAGTTCTCACATGCAGCTTGAATTTCCCCATTAATTAGTTGGTCCACAAGGTGGCCACACTGGGTGGGGCCATTGTTTCACATTGGAAAAATAATTTTTATCCGTCACCTGGGGAAAAAAAATAAGGTTGACAGCACAAAGATGAGGTCGGCTGCCTGTGCTCACACACGTTATCATTCGCGTCAAAACGCATACTTTGGACTTCAGTGTTTCCAGTTCGAGAACAAAGTGATTTTGTAAGATGATACAGCCAATGCGAACGTTTTAAACGCCTTGCTTCTGTAACATAAAAGTTTAAGCTCTCTATTGTGTGTAATGATATTTGATGAAGAAACAAATGCTTTATTTTACATTTTCCAGAACATTTTTTGTATCTTTTGAATTCAAATAAGTTTTTTTGCTGTTATTTTTTTTTACTTGAAATAAGGGTCATGTCTAGCCCTGATGTGGTACTGCAATGTTTTTCAGCAAGTATTAAATAATTGCTAAAATAAGCCGTGGCGGATTTCTGTTTTGTGTTCCCATGAGTGGCCTTGCCAAATACACCATAAACATACACTTCACTTCTATATCATACATCGATCTGCACATTAAAGTAGTTTGAAGGAAACACTTTTCTATCCAGAGGATTCATTTCAACCCAGTGAATATCTTCCCTTGGTGGCACAGCGATGATATGGAGCTAATAACATTCTGAGAAAAGCTCTCTCTTGATTAAATGAACCAAGGAAAGCCATCCAAGCAAATGTTCTCTTAATGTTAGCATTTGGTTCCCGTTTGAGAACCCAATAATAACATTCTTATTTTTTTCAAAACCATCAAATATTGTTCCCAGAACAGTGCAGGTCATTTTTCTTCTATTTTCCTAAACTATCGCAAAACTTGCCTCGATGGTTACTTTGCCATGTAAAAAAAAAAAAACCTTTAGAGAATATCAAGGCTATGCAGTGTTTTATCTTTACACTGGAATACTTAATTCAGTTTCTCTAGTATTTCTTGCCGTAGGCTTCAATAAGCTTGAGACCTTTTATTTAGTTAGTAAAGGTCTAGTATTAGTTAATAGATTGCTATGACGATTTTGCTTGTATTTTTGTGTGTATTCTGGTGGGTCTGAAAACTCTTTAAATAAGCACAAGTACGGTTTCTCTCTGGGGTGAATCCTATCATGATATTTCATGTGGGTTGGAAGATTAATTTGTTTGCACTGTCTTTCTGCTCTTTTTTTCTTTCGAAGTTTCTTCGCGGGACGAATGTTTTCCCACAGGTGGCTGCCGAGAGAACAGGGACACAAACTGAGGGAAGTAACAGTCATTTCTAGCCCTGATGTTTCAGGATGAGCTGAATTAGTCTTTTTTCCAGATTGACTGATGAAAGTCACTCTGATGATTCTGGAGCAGTTTCTTCTTTAGCGTGTTTGTTCTGATGGGTCTGAAAGCTACCTAAATAAGCAAATCTCTCGCCGCAGATGGAGCAACGGTAAGGTTTCTCTCCGGTGTGAACTCGCTGATGGACCTTCAGGACGTCTGATCGAGCAAACGTCTTGTCACACTGCGAGCATTTGAACGGTCTTTCTCCGGTATGAATCCTCTTGTGGCTTTGTAAAGTATCAAACTTACTGAACCTCTTCTCACAAACGCTGCAGTGATACGGTTTTTCTCCCGTGTGGACTCTCTTATGAAATCCAAAATGTGTCGGATTGGAGAAGCTCTTCCCGCAGTGGGAGCACAGGTACGGTTTCTCTCCGGTGTGCATGCGCTCGTGACAAATCAGGAAGGATTTCTGCCGGAAGCGTTTGTCACAGTGTTTGCACTGATACGGTTTCTCCTCAGAGTGGATTCTCTGGTGTGACTTTAGACTGCCTGACTCTGTGAAGGTTTTCCCACATTCGCTGCACTGGTACGGTCTCTCATTGGTGTGAACACGCACATGTTTCTTCAGATGAGATCCGTGGTTGTAGGTCTTCTCGCAGTGAGGGCACTTGTACGGTCTTTCTCCCGTGTGGATTCGCTTATGAGCTTCCAGATTTGCTTTGGTGCTGAAATACTTTTCACATTCGCTGCACTGGAAAGACTTTTCATCGTGTGTCTTTATATGAGCTTTCATATTCTGAGCAGTGGTGAAAAAATCCTTCCCGCACTGTTCACAGTGAAACTCCTTCTTCACCCTGTGCTCTTTTGAATGAAGTTTCCTCTCTTCTGCGGTTGAAAAGCTGATGTCGCATCTCTTGCAGCTGAAGTCTTCTGTTCTGTGTGTGTTCTCTGGTATCTCGTTAAGTTTCTCTGGAGCTCAGTGTTTTTCCACACTTGGCATGAGAAAAACTTTTGACCTTCAGCTGCTCTTTTGATGTTAAGGCTGTTTCTCCATCAGAAGATGAACCGCCTTTGTCATCTGAAATGAACAAAATAATTATAAATTCTGGGTTTAAAAATATACTTGAAAAGAGTTTGTGTGTCATACAGAAATCCTGTAATATCTGTCTATATAAGTCTAGGGGTGAATCATTAATAATAAAAAAATGCAATATGGTTTAGTGTAGTTAATCAATCGCAAAAAGCCTGCAAGTTAATTAAACTCATGCATAGACATTGATAAAGTGAATTTGAAAATTTAACATTCACCACCCATTTACATTTAGTCATTTAGCAGACAAAGAAAATGCATTTAGTCATTTAGCAGACAAAGCCACTTACAAATGAGCACAATAGCAGCAATCAAAACTAACAAAAGAGCAACAATATGTAAGTGCAAATGACAAGTCTCGGTTAGCTTAACACAGTACACATAGCAATGTATTACTTATATATACACACACACACACACAAAGAAAAACAAGTAGAAGAGCAGAAAAAGAAATTGGAGACTAGGAAGCTAGTGTTACTTTTTTTTAAATAAATAAGTATAAATAGATATAATCTATAATCTATTTATAAGTATAATGATAAAGTAGAATTAAAATAGAATAGAAAGTGCTAAAGTTAGAGGGTCAAATAAAGATAGAACAGATGTGTTTTTAGCCGATTCTTGAAAATGGATAAGGACTCAGCTGCTCGGATTGAGTTGGGCAGGTCATTCCACCAGTAGGGAACAGTTAATGAAAAAGTCAGTGAACATTATTTTGAGCCTCTTTTAGATGGCACAATAATATGCAGTTCACTTGCAGAACGCAAGCTTCTAAAAGGCACATAACTCTGAAGTAATGAATCTAGGTAAATGGATGCAGAGCCAGTGGTGGTTTTGTAGGCAAACATTAATGCCTTAAATTTTATGCGAGCAGCTACTGGTAGCCAGTGCAAAATGATGAACAGAGGTGTGACATGCATTCTTTTCGGCTCGTTAAAAATTAATCTTGCAGAAGCATTTTGGATTTCGTCGGATCATCAGGATGGAATGAGAGGCAGAGTTGAGTGTCATCAGCATAGCAGAGACATGAAAAGCCATGTTTCTGAATGACAGAACCTAGTGATGCCATGTAGACAGAGAAGTGGTCCAAGTACTGAGCCCCGAGGCACCCCAGTAGCTAGATGTTGCAACTTGAACACCTCACCTCTCCAAGATACCTTGAAGGACCTATCTGAAAGGTAAGACTCAAACCACTGGAGTGTGATTCCTGAGACGCCCTTTGCCAGAGTTGACAGGAGGATCTGGTGGTTAACCGTGTCAAAAGCAGCGGACAGATCCAGCAAGATAAGTATTGAAGATTTGGAATCTGCTCTCGCCAGTCTTAGGGCTTTAACAACTGAGAGCAAGGCAGTCTCGGTAGAATGTCCACTTCTGAAGCCAGATTGGTTGCAGTCCAGGAGGTTGTTCTGTGTGATAAAAACTGAGACTTGATTGAACACAACTCGTTCAAGTGTTTTAGCAATGAAAGGCAGAAAATATACCTGTCTGTAGTTCTCTAAAAGAGCTGGGTTAAGAGTGGGTTTCTTAAGAAAGTGGGGTTATACGAGCCTGTTTAAATGTTGAGGGAAAAACACCAGTGTGAAGGGATGTGTTAACGATGTGAGTGAGAGCAGGTACAACGCAGGAGAAATGGGCTGAAGAGATGAGAGAATAGTGATTAGAAAGGTTGAGTTTGGAGACTTCTTCCTCAGAGAGTGAAGAGAAGGATGTGTGTATGTTTGCTGGTAAGATGTGCTTTACAGATTGTGGTGTGGAAAATTGTGCTCTGATGTTTTTAATTTTATTAATGAAGAATGTGGCATAGTCGTCAGCTGTTAGAGTTGATGAAGGAGGGGGAGGAGGAGGACAAAGGAGGGAGGAAAATGTTTTAAAGAGCATGCGAAAGTTAGACAAATTGTTAATTTTGTTATGATAGTATGTCCTTTTAGCAGTGGAGACATTAGCAGAGAAGAAAAAGAGGAGTGATTGATATACATTAAGGTCAGTAGGATTTTTTGATTTGCGCCGTACCCTTTCAGCAGCCCTGAGCTTAGAACAATGCTCACGGAGAACATCAGATAGCCAAGGGGCAGAAGAGGTGGTACGAGCTGGCCTGGAAGACAAGGGGCAGACAGTGTCTAAGCAAGACGTAAGAGTGGAGCAGAAAGTATCAGTAGCACTGTTAACATCAAGAGATGATAACTGTTCAGGAGAAGGAAGCAAAGATGAAACCATAGCAGATAGCCGGGAGGGTGAGAGAGAGCGTAGGTTACGTCGAAAGATGACGTGGAGGGGAATGGGTTGTGTCAGGAACCATGTTGAGGTTAGTGAGGTTAGAGTGAGGAGGAAGTGATCCGAGGTATGCAGTGGAGTAACCAGCACATGATCAGTGGAGCAGTGTAGTGTGTAAATAAGGTCCAGATGGTTGCCTGATTTGTGAGTAGCCGTAGTTAACACTCGCTTGAGACCAAAAGAGTCAAGCAGAGTGTGGAAGTATGCAGCCTGAGGTTTATCTAGGTGGATGTTGAAGTCTCCAAGCATAACTAGGGGAGAACCATCCTCAGGAAAGTTTGAGAGTTTTTCAGTCCGCTTCTGCGAGGGTATATTCGCACCCACTGCTCCATATATATTCAAATCTATGTTCACACGCGTCCACTTAGATAAGTTTCTTCCCGAGGCCCGGACCGTTCCCGCTAAATTAGAATCTCGTTCCCAGAATATCACATTTAAAATGTCCGATACGAAGAAAGAGAGGAGAGCTAGGCTCACAAATAAAAGTGTTAGTCTGCACCAACATTGCTATTTATATTCGTCTTGTAAGAGTCTTTGAAGTTTGACAGCAACTGCGGCCACACACAGTAGAAAAAAGTGTCACAGAGAAAAAAAAAATGTTGTTGTTATAATTTAACAATAATTCTATCATGACAAAAATAAATTAAATTTGATTTTTGGCCAAATCGTGCAGCCTTACAAACAGGCAGAGTACATCTGACTCTATTAAAAAACACATTCTAGATCAAAATCTCAACAGAGAGAGAGAGAGAAAAACAATACTATCATTTGCCATTGTGTTCCCAAATATCTAAAAAGATCTTCTCTCAAACCTGATCAGACCATCAGAGACCATCAGCCAATATGAACCCGAATCTCTGCTGACATTCATAAGGACAGCAGTGGAACAACTACAAGGTTCATAAAAGGAAGAAATCAAACCTGGAGAATGAAAGCTTCCCCTCCTCCTCCTCCTCTTCCTCTGCGGTGGTCTCTTCTCCTCGGCTCTCGATCAGGTTCCTGCAGTCCAGCAGTTTGACGGAGCACATCTTCAGCGGCGTCTGCAGCATCTGCTGTTCTCCAGCGTTACGGTCAGAGGTTTGATCAGTGGATTCATGATCCTGAGCTTCAGTATAACACAGCAGAGTGAGGCTGAGCTCTGAGTCCTGTGTGTCTCTGGATCTCTGATCTCTGACGCTCCAGACTGAATCCTGAGCTTCTGTCCCGTCAGCCACGCGCACCGAAACCTGCTCCAGATCCTGAGGAACACATCACAGATAAACACTAATAAACAACCAGCTGGTGATATTAACCTCACGACTCAGACGTTTGGTGTGTAACAGAAGTCTCATTGAGTGACGGAGCTGAAGGATGAAGAGCTGCTCAAACCTCTCCTCTTTCTCTCAGCTTTGCCTCCAGTGACGCCACCTCTTTCTTCAGCCCACAGATTTCTGAGATGAAATCCTCAATCTCCAGCATGGACAGATCAGTTCCTACTGATTTACAGCAAAGCACATCCACCTGCGCTTTCATGCTCAGCATCTGAACACACACAGCATGATTACTACAAGAAGCATTTATAATGAACTGATCAAATCCAAAATGAAAGTCGTAAATTAAGCATGAAATGATAAGATTTGTACCCTTTTCTAAGCATTCTATAAGAGTGTCCCGGACAGAAAACTAAACAATGTGGTAATCTAGTAACAGGCTTTATTACAAATACAATATTTTAAACATGGTCACTGTAGCAAAACGATGGCAAATGTGTGGTTACTGTGTTTTTATTACAAATACATACCTGTACATTCATTAAAACATTTATATATGTTTTTTCCCCCTCTATATATTCCCTGTTGAAAAAAACAGCATATGCTGGTTAGGTATGTTTTGAAGATGGGATGCTGGTTTATGCTGGTCCTTTGCTGGATTATGCTGGTCCTTTGCTGGTTTATGCTGGTCCTTTGCTGGTTATGCTGGTCCTTGTCGGTTGATGCTGTCCTTTGATGGAATTATGTGGTCCTTTGATGGGTTTATGTGGTTTTAAGATGGTCCTTTGCTGGATTATGCTGGTCCTTTGCTGGATTATGCAGGTCCTTTGCGGTTTTAAGATGGTCCTTTGCGGATTATGTGGTCTGATGGTTTATGCTGGTTTAAGATGGTCCGTTGTGTTGATGCTGGTCCTTGGCTGGGGTTTTTTTAAGCGGGTCGTTGCTGGTTATGCTGGTCTTTGATGGTTTTTTAAAATGGTCCTTGCTGGATTATGGGTCCTTGCTGGTTATGTGGTTTTGCTGGTTTCTGCGGTTAAGATGTACTTGGCTGGTTATGTGGTCGCTTTGCGGTGGTTGGATGGTTACTTTGCTGGTTATGCGGCCTTTGCTGGTTTAAGCGGCCCTTTTCTTGTTTTTGCTGGTTCTTTTGCTGGTTTATGCTTGTCCTTTTGTTGGTTTATGCTGGTCCTGTGCTGGTTTATGCTGGTCATTTGCTGATTTAAGCTGGTCCTTTGCTGGTTTATGCTGGTCCTTTGCTGGATTATGCTGGTCTTTTGCTGGTTTTTGCTGGTTTAAGATGGTCCTTTGCTGGACTATGCTGGTCCTTTGCTGGTTTATGTGGTTTTTAAGATGGTTTGGCTGGATATGCTGGCATTTGCTGGTGTATGCGGGATTATGTGTTGGGGTTACTTTGATGGATTATGCTGGTTCCTTTGCTGGATATGCTGTCCTTTGCTGGATTATGTGGTCCTTGCTGGTTTTATGCGGTTTAAGATGGTCCTGGCTGGATTAGGTGGTCCTTTGCTGGTTTATGCGGTTTTAAGATGGTTCCTTTGCGGATTATGCTGTCCTTGCTGGATCTGATGGTCCATGTGCTGGTTTAAGATGGTACTTTGATGGTACGCTGGTCCTTTGTGTTTATGGGGGTTTAAGGGGTCCTTTGGATAGCTGGTGCCTTTGCGGTTGAAGAGGGTCCTTTGCTGGTTTAAGATGGTACTTTGCTGGTTTAAGCTGGTCCTTTGATGGTTTAAGATGGTCCTTTGCTGGTTTATGCTGGTTTTTGCTGGTCCTTTGCTGGTTTATGATGGTTTAAGATGGTCCTTTGCTGGATTATGCTGGTCCTTTGCTGGTTTATGCTGTTTCTTTTGCTGGTTTATGCTGGTCCTTATGCTGGTTTAAGCTGGTCCTTTGATGGTTTATGCTGTCCGGTGCTGGTTTAAGCGGTCCTTGGTGGTTTTTTTGCTGGTTTTTGCTGGTTTTTTGCTGGTTTATGCTGGTCTTTTTGCTGTTTTATGCTGGTCCTTTGTTGGTTTATGATGGTCCTTTGCTGGTTATGCTGGTTTAAGATGGTCCTTGGCTGGATTATGCTGGTCCTTTGCTGGATTAAACTGGTCCTTTGCTGGATTATGCTGGTCCATTGCTGGATTATGCTGGTCCTTTGCTGGATTATGCTGGTCCTTTGCTGGTTTAAGATGGGTCCTTTGCTGGTTTATGCTGGTCCTTTTGCTGGTTTTTTGCTGGTTTATGCTGGTCTTTTTGCTGTTTTATGCTGGTCCTTTTGTTGGTTTAAGTTGGTCCTTTGCTGGTTTATGCAGGTTTAAGATGGTCCTTTGCTGGACTATGCTGGTCCTTTGCTGGATTATGCTGGTTTAAGATGGTCCTTGGCTGGATTATGCTGGTCCTTTGCTGGATTAAACTGGTCCTTTGCTGGATTATGCTGGTCCATTGCTGGATTGATGGTCCTTGCTGGATATTATGCTGGTCCTTGCTGGTTGATGCTGGTTAAGATGGTCCTGGTGATTATGCTGGTAATTTGCTGGTTATGCTGGTTAAGATGGTCCTTTGCTGGATTAATGCTGGTCCTTTGTGGTTTTATGCTGGTACTTTGCGGTTTTAAGAGGGTCTTTGCTGGTTTGAGATGGTCCTTTGTGTTGATGATGGTTTTAGATGGTCCTTTGCTGGTTTATGCTGTTTTTTTGCTGGTTTATGCTGGTCTTTTGCTGGGTTAAGATGGTCCTTTGCTGGTTTATGCTGGGTCCTTTGCTGGTTTATGCTGGTCAAAGCTGGTCCTTTGCTGGTTTACGCTGGTCCTTTGCTGGTTTATGATGGTTTAAGATGGTCCTTTGCTGGATTATGCTGGATTATGCTGGTCCTTTGCTGGTCCTTTGCTGGTTTAAGCGGTCCTTTGCTGGTTTAAGATGGTCCTTTGTGGTTTATGCTGGGCACTTTGTGGTTTAAGCGGGTCCTTGCTGGTTTTGCTGGTCCTTTGCTGGTTTTTGGTGGTTCTTTGCTGGTTTTTGCTGGTTTTTTGCTGGTTTATGCTGGTCCTTTTTTATGCTGGTCCTTTTGCTGGTTTTATCTGGTCCTTTGCTGGTTTAAGCTGGTCCTTTGAGATGGTTTATGCTGGTCCTTGCTGGTTTAAGCTGGTCCTTTGCTGATTTAAGCTGGTTCTTTGCTGGTTTATGTGGTAATTGTGCGGGATTATGCTGGTCCTTTGCTGGTTTAAGCTGGTCCTTTGCGGGTTTAAGCTGGTCCTTTAGCTGGTTTAAGCTGGTCCTTTGCTGGTGTTAAACTGGTCCTTTGCGGATATGTGGTCCTTTGTGGTTTAAGATGCCTTTGCTGGAGTATGTGGTCCTTTGCTGGTTTATGCTGGTCTTTTTGCTGGTTTGTGCTGGTCCTTTGCCGGTTTATGTTGGTTCTTTTGCTTGTTTATGCTGGTCCTTTTGCTGTTTTTAGCTGGTCCTTTGCTGGTTTAAGATGATCCTTTTGCTGGTTTATGCTGATAATTTTGCTGGTTTATGCTGGTCCTTTTGATGGTTTATGCTGGTCTTTGCTGGATTAAGATGGTCCTTTGCTGGTTTATGCTGTTTTTTTGCTGGTTTATGCTGGTCTTTTGCTGGGTTAAGATGGTCCTTTGCTGGTTTAAGATTGTCCTTTGCTGGTTTATGATGTCCTTTGCGGGATTTGCTGGTCCTTTGATGTTTAGAGCTCCTTTGCTGGAGTATGCTGTCCTTGCTGGTTTTAAGATGCTCCTTTGCTGGTTATGCTGGTCTTTTGCTGGTTTATGATGGTCCTTTTGCTGGTTTATGATGGTTCTTTGCTGGTTTAAGATGGTCCTTTTATGATGGTCCTTTGCTGGTTTAAGCTGGTCCTTTGGTGGTTTAAGATGGTCCTTTGCTGGTTTAAGCAGGTCCTTTGCTGGTTTAAGATGGTCCTTTGTGGTTTATGTGGTCTTTTGCTGGTTTATGCTGGTCCTTGCGGATTATGCTGGCTCCTTGTGAGTTTAAGATGCTCCTTTGTGGTTATGCTGGTCCTTGGCTGGTTTCAGTGGTCCTTGCTGTTTAAGCTGGTCCTTGCGGGTTTATGCTGGTCTTTGTGAGTTTAAGCTGCGTCTTGCTGGATATGTGGTCCTTTGCTGGATATGTGGTCCTTGTGTTTAAACTGTCTTTGCTGGATCTGCTGGTCCTTTGCTGGTTTAGATGCACTTGATGGATTATGAGATGGTCCTTTGCTGGTTTAAGAGGGTCCTTTGCGTTTATGCTGTCCTTTGCTGGGTTTAAGATGGTCCTTTGCTGTTTTATGCTGGTCCTTTGTTGGTTTATGATGGTCCTTTTGATGGTTTAAGATGGTCCCTTTGCTGGTTTAGATGGTCCTGTGCTGGTTTAAGATGGTCCTTTGCTGGTTGATGCTGGTCCTTTTGCTGGTTTAAGATGGTCATTTGCTGGTTTATGCTGGTCCTTGCTGGGGTATCTGGTCCTTTCTGGATTATGCTGGTCCTTTGCGGTTTTATGCTGGTCCTTTGCTGGTTTAAGCATGTCCTTTGCTGGTTTATGCAGGTCCTTTGCTGGTTTAAGCATGTCCTTTGCTGGTTTATGCTGGTCCTTTGCTGGTTTATGCTTGGCCTTTTGCTGGTTTAAGCTGGTCCTAAAGCTGGTTTAAGCTGGTCCTTTTGCTTGTTAATGCTGGTCCTTTGCTGGTTGCTGAGTCCTTTGCGCGTTATGGGTCCTTTGCCTGGTTTAAGCGAGTCTTTGCTGTTTAAACGGGTCCTTTGTGGTATTATGATGGTCCTTTGATGTTTAAGATGGGCCTTTGATGGTTTTAGATGTTTTAGTCCTGATGGTTAAGAGGGTCCTTGATGGTTTATGATGGTCCTTTGGGATGAGGCTGGGCTTTGCTGGTTAAGAGATCTTGCTGGATTATGCTGGTCCTTTGCTGGTTTAAGCTGGTCCTTTGCTTGTTTAAGCTGGTCGGACCAGTTTAGGACCAGCATAATCCAGCAAAGGACCAGTTTAAACCAGCATCCCAGCTTCAAAACATACCTAAACAGCATATGCTGTTTTTTTCAACAGAGCAGTGTATATTGTATATCTCTACTGTGTAATTCCTATGTATGTCTGTATGTTACTTGTTTCTGCACTGGAAGCTCCTGACAGATTCTTTGCGTGTAAACATACTTAGCACTAAAGCTCTTTCTGACTTCTGACTAAATTATGGTTACAGTAGTAAAACCATTATTGATTTCCATAAGCGATGAGAAAAGCTTTATGTTAAGTCACTGAAGGTAGAAAAACAGCATGCACAAACAGCTAAAACGCATTAAATGAATAAAACAGATTATATACACTTTATAACACTTACCGTCTGAGTGCTCCAGTCTTCTTCTTCTTCAGTGGTTTTACCGGTGGACCACAGCTCGTCACAGCGCCTCCTACAGCACGAGCGAAGAAGTGAGAAAATAACAAGCGGCCAAAGTCTGAGTGGTTAGAGTGATTTCTCCAACTTTCCCTGTCAATCGGGCACGAGATATGTATTAGGTATTTACATTCATATGCGGGTCGTATTTTTACTCGCGTTGTCCCGATGCGCTCGCTCGCACGAGGAGGGCTCGAGGCTCTCTCAGCGCGAACGTCAACCCCCCACAGCGCGACCGAAAACAACGCTTACCGTTCTACCCCTTCCCCGGTGCGCCCGGCTCGCGTTTCCACCTCGCGCTTTCTATTCCGCTTTATGTTCGATTTATATTGTTTTATCTCTTTATGGGTTTATTGATTTTGTCTAGTTATAGTTTTTTTTTGTTTTTCGTTGTAGCTACGTGCCGACCGCTAAATGAGTGCCTTCCATGCCCCTACACGCACTCGGCACTACATATTCTCGAGCGGTAAATTGCATGAGATTCTATATCAACCCGCTCTGCCCGTAGAGGGCTATCCAACCTTCACCATTCCTGCCACCAGTTCCATTTCTGAATGTTCTCGGAGATCAAATTCATATTAATAGATCAGTTCTGCTCACTTTCATAATCATAATTAGTCATTCTGGGTTTAAATGAGTGTCATTATAAATGCTTCTTGTAGTAATCATGCTGTGTGTGTTCAGATGCTGAGCATGAAAGCGCAGGTGGATGTGCTCTGCTGTCATCCGTCGGCCGCTCTGTCCCTGCTGGCGCTTGGGATTCCTTCGCACTCTGTGGGCTGCGCACGCCGGTGGGTATCCTGGCGGCACAGCTTGAGCGCAAGCGGAGAGGTTTGCGCCGCTCTCCAATCCTCAGCCTCCCCCTCCAGTCCCGCACCATGTTCAACCCGCGCCTCACTCGAGCCACGTACTCGCATCTTGTGTCTTCCGCTCTCAAATACGCTCAGTCTGGGAGGCGCCAGAGCTCGAGATCCCGAGCCACACACACGCGAGACTCGGAGCTCAGCGTAGTTTGCTCTGTGATACTGACGCTCAGGAAGGGCGGTGTGGACGTCATGGGTCGGCCACTCCCTACAGCTGTTGGGGGTCGACTGTAAGGCTGGCGCACATCAGATGTGCCACGCAGGCGCACGCGACAGACGTTGCTCCGTACCCTGCTGGCCTGCAGGCCGATACGGATACCAGGGAAGCATCCACGGGGAGAAAGTACAACGTGACGTGATGTGACTTTATCCTTCGGGTCTGCTGTTCTTTAATATTCTCTCCCTGGTGATCCACACTGGCGGTTTCACATCAGACCGTTACAAGTCATTTAACGTTTCTAAGTTAACCGGCTTTCCATTTTTGAGCCATCGACCTGAAAATGACCTTTCCCACTTACCTATCCAACCAACCACGCGCCTTAAGGGTAGTTCCCCCAAAAGAACACAAATGTGATGTTTATCTGTACCGGGGTCCAAGATGTAGGTGGCCTGTTTCTTCAGTAGCCCCCTTGGCTGATTTTTCCGTCCCGCCGTTGCCGTCTGGTCAGTCGTCTTAGCATGGCAATGCGTAACCAACATCGGTTGCGAGTACCAAATGCATACGTATTCATCCAACAAATCTAAACCTGCGGTTCAGTGCCCGACCCTGAAATTAACACCCGGACCGCAACGGCTTGTGCCCCCCGACCCCCCCCACCTTATCGGTATATCAACGACTGTCCATTACCACTGAACCTCACCCCACCGGTCCAGTGATTTGTCCCCGACGCACCCCCCACAACACCCTTGCGCACGGCTGGTGGTCGAAGGTTCTCCCCAACCACACCACCATATGTGTCACGCGTCCGCAAGCGGAGTTTAGTTTCAATACGGGTGTGTGCTATCCAGGAGAGCAATAAGCATAACTTCAGGCCGCGAGGTCAGCGTTGGGCAATAAGTGGACACGTCACATCCCAGGAATGAGTCCTCGCGCGACTCCAGCCGAGAACCGTACTCACGGTAGCGTTTTAAGCGGCTTGAAAATCGGACATCATAACCCGAGCAAGTAAGTACCATTTTGATTATCCGTCGTATCTACAATGACTGTGCACTGTGTAAACCATGAGTGACGTATACGCGCGAGAGCCCCACCTCAACTTACGGCGCTGCATTAAAATTACGCCAGCGAGTCACCACATCAAGCACCGGAAGCCGTGCGCGCGCCCAAAGACAGTTGGACATATTGGTGTATTAGAGGTAAAAAATTATATTAATACTGTTCGGTTTCTGGCACAAACTTATCGTTTCGTGTCTTAGGACATCAATTTGTCGTCACGAGCCGCAGGGTTTAATTGGGATTTGTCTATGCATGTTTTTTTTTACTCTCATAGAATTTGTTACCATTGCCATACATTATACGACTGATAATCTGCAACGGTTGGAGTTAAAAATCATCATATGTGTTCGGCGGCAGAAACAATGTTAACTCAATCCTGGATCCACGGGGGTAAGCAGATAAACACACATTTATTTTTGGGGAACTATCCTTAACGTGGTCCTTTTTAAGAGACACTTGGCAGATTATTGCGAAGTGTGAAAAAAGTTAGTAGATTTTTATTACAAAAGTTTAGGGAAGTTTCTGAAAAATTAAATTAAAAATATAATATTATATAAAATATATATTTTACAGCGGTTTACTTTAAAACTGCCTAGCAAATTAAAAACAAATATCCCCCCCCACCAACCACCAAACACAAACACAAAGACCCAAACAACCCCCCCCCCCCCAAGCCAACACCCCCTGAACAAGTTGTGTTCCAAATTTGAGGTTGATATCTCAAAAAATTAGCTTTCAGTGAGAGTTTGTTTGGACGCAGTACCAAGCTTTTCCACTAGAAGACCATCAAACCCCATTAGTAACATGTTTGTCCATACTTTTCTCATTAATTATGAAGTAGACATCACATTCAGACAAGGGCAGTATTCATGAAAACGAATGGATGTTTTTACAGATTTTTCACGATTTCATACGTGCATCACTATTTCAAAGTAAAGGTCAGAACTCGATCTCCGACTCCGATGAGTACTCTTCTTGCAACTTAATCAATTACAGTTGCTCTGTAAAATATTTCAAAAATTAGACGCCAAAAAGAGTCTTTAAGCTTTCAAAGTCATCTGTAGGGACACTCCATGACATGGTGAGGATTAGTGAGATGTTTGGGAGTGATCCTGTTGGACCAATATACACAGATATTGTAATAACTATATACACAGATAACTTGGTGAAATGCAAGTTAATTGAAATATTCCTCCGTTCCTCTCAGATGAAAACACCAGTTCATCTTCTGATGAAGAAACGGCCTCGACATCAAAAGAGCAGCCGACGGCCAAGAGTTTCTCCTGCGGCACCTGTGGGAAAACATTCAGCAAACGGGGAAATTTAGCAAGACACGAGAGAAAACACACAGAGCAGAAAGACTTCAACTGCAAGGTATGCGACGTCAGCTTTCCTACCTTAAAAGAAAGAAGACTTCATTCAAAAGAGCACAGGGTGAAGAAGGAGTTTCGCTGCGAACAGTGCGGGAAGGTTGCCTTCTCTTCTGGTAATTTGAAAATTCACATGAAGACGCACACTGGCGAAAAGCCTTTCCACTGCAGCGAGTGCGACAAGTACTTCAGCGCCAAACAATCTCTTCTTGTTCATAAGCGAATCCACACGGGGGAGAAGCCGTACAAGTGCCCTCACTGCGAGAAAAGATTCAGAGATGGGTCCCAATTCAAGACACACATGCGTTCGCACGCCAGCGAGAGGCCGTACCAGTGCAGCGAATGTGGGAAAACCTTTAAGCAGCCCATCTGTCTAATATCACACCAAAAAATCCACTCTGAGAAACTGCACCAGTGCGCACACTGTGACAAACGCTTCCGTCAGATCTCTCATCTGCATTGTCACGAGAGGACTCACACCGGAGAGAGACCCTACCTGTGCTCCCACTGCGGGAAGAGCTTTTCCGATCCGACTCATTTCAAAGTCCATCAGAGAATTCACACGGGAGAAAAACCGTATCACTGCAGCGTTTGCGGGAAGAGTTTCCGTCAACACACTAACCTACTGAAGCACCAGAGGATTCATACCGGAGAAAGACCATTCAAATGCTCGCAGTGTGACAAGACGTTTGCTCGATCAGACGTGCTGAAGATCCACGAGCGAGTTCATACAGGAGAGAAACCTTACCGCTGCTCCATCTGCGGCGAGAGATTCGCTTATTTGGGGGGTTTTCAGACCCATCAGAACAAACACGCTAAAGAAGAAACCGCTCCAGAATCATTGTAGTGACTGTCATCAGTCAATCTGGAAGCTTATCCTGAAACAGTATAGAGTTTATAATGGCAGTCACATTGAGCTTTCGTGTGAATTGGGAGTAGAAATTGATTGTTGAATGCTGTGATTGTAGTCGTGTTTAACAGAGTAGGACAATGATGCTGTAACAACACAATTCTACAGGCAAAAAGCACCTATTTAAAAGTTGTTGTGTATATATATTTTTAAACTTTTTTTCCCCCAAGCAGCTTTTAAATCTCAAATAATTGTATGCTATCATATCAGATGTTTGCTGGAGGAACATACGCTAGCCGAGCAACTGCCATTGAGATGAATGGGACTACTAATGCATAACTTTCTGCAAGTGTATTAGACCTCCTTGATATGCACTAAGAAAGAAATTGTGGGGGAAAAAATGGAAATCATTGGTAAATGTAATAAAATGCATGAAATAATGTGGATACTTGGATATTCTGTTTTGTTCAGCACACTCAAGCCCTGGAACCAAGGTGCTAAGTGTATTATTATTATTTATAACTATTATTATTTTCATGACCAGAATTAAACACATATAGGTATTTTATTTAGAACCACATAATTGTGTATGTGTGTGTGTATACATATATACATACAGTGTAACATCTGAAGTGGTCAAAAGTTCATCATAGTTGTCCTAAGACAAGAACACATCTTGTTTTAGGTTTTAAGACACATTTGGTGAAAGGTTTTGATCCACTTCAAATGTTGTCTAGTGTATGTCTACTAAATCCTTTCTTTTCTTCTCAACCACCTCCCCCAGTATGATGAGATTTTGGTAGATTGTTGCCTTAAGGAAAGTGTCAGCACTTCCATACTGTAGACATCATGTACAATTTCTAGCCATTCACATACAGATGGGGGATCTCCCTTAAGCCATTTCCTTGTAATGGCCTTCTTACCGGTTGCTAATAATATATTAAAGAGGTATATATCATTCTTTGTTATTTTTGAAGAGGACAGTCCCAGGTACATTGTTCGCACATCGCACTTGTTGTTTAGATGAGGAAAATTCGCCAGAGAGAGAATTTCAGTGCGAGTGCGCACATTGAACAAAACCACTGGAGTTTGACAGATCTATGTTCCAGCTTGCTTTGAGCGTGCGCAGTGCTTCCGGTCGGGTACTCGCTCTGGCGTCGTTTACGCACGGCCGGAGTGATCTCTGTGGGATACGTCACTAATGTTTACACAGGGCAGTCAGTGTAAGTTACGACGGCTAATCAACGCAATAACTGCGTTATTTTGTACATATATAAGTTGTAATATGATGTTTTTGTATTAATATTAATCTCAGGATGCTTTTCCTTGAGTTAAATAAGCTGCCAGAAAAACGCTTCAGTTTACCATGTTCATTTAGCTCTTCAGCTTCAGCACGCGCAGCTAAACGGCTGCTATTTAAAACAGTGGTATTAATTTGTTACTTTTCAAAATCATTGATACATTATTAATAACAACAACCACTTGTATTTTTCTCTTATTAGTTTCATCAGCAATATGGTTTAGTAATTAAAATAATTTAACTATTGTCCGTGCAGAGGCTATTCCGTTTTATTGATCTATGGCGCATTCATTTTGATTCTTTACACGTGTAATGATGTCCAGTGATTTGTTTGCATTATTTATGCATTATTTTATTTGTAATTTATAAGACTTTTTTATGACTAAATTTGGCAATGGGAGAGTAAAATATTTTTAAAACGTACACCGTTAAAACTAGGCTGCTTATGTTGAAGTGTTCGGGATGTGGCTTTTAATGATGAGACCTTTTTGTAATCAGGCTCTCAAAAAGTATATAAAAAATTTGGATATAGATTTATCGTTCAACATATCGGTTATCGGCTTTCAAAAAAAAGGATTATCGGTGATCGGTATCGGCCAAATTTCATATCGGGCTATCCCTAACATATATCTTCACATTTTTATATTAGTGCTACCAGTATTACAACATTAACATTCTAACTTATTTGTAACATTTGAACTTTTGATTTAGAGCAATATTTTGTACTGTCATTAGGGACCTCCAGTGAATGGCTGTTGCATGCATAAAATGCAACGTTTTTATTCTAACAGTTCAATTTCAATAAATTTAATTGCACAAACTATGTAGGCTACAATTTTTTTTTATTGTGAAATAACTCAAACATTTGTTTTTATTTCTGTCCTCTGATAAGGATTGTTCAGGGCCGCCGTTCCCAAAAGCTTTAATGCTTTCTTTATGATACTTTTGGGAAAAGCAGCCCTGTTTGAATGCACTGTCAGAATTGTGATTGATAATTCTGTCTTGCAACATTTGCGTGTGTTTAGATGAGCAGGAAAATAGTTATATCCTGCACAATTACTCGCTAACAAAGGTTATTTGTCCAATTCAATGCATACTGTATGCATTATTATTTTTATTATTTTTGTTAAATAAACAAAACCACTAGTAAATAAAACACACCTTAGTATCGATAATTTAGTTTGAGTATCGATACTCGATCAGTATAGATATATCGATAATTCGGACGGATACGCCCATCCCTAGTCACTAATGTCGGTTTGGTGCTAAACGTTGTATGTGTTGATTTTGCCAGGTTTGCATTTGTTTTTAGGATTACAACTTAAGGATAATGTTTCGGGCAGAAACCTGTGGTATACAAAGGTAATCAGTATGCCCCTAAAAGCCTATGGTTACTACACTTTTACTATATGGTTACTTTTTTAAGGGATTAGCAATTACAGATACAAGCTACTAACAAGGTGTGTCATAAATGAACACTTATTATTGAACAATCGCAACTAAAAACTTAATTCACGTGATGTGGGTATGCTAGCATCTTTGGTTCCCTCTCTTTGTGGATTTAGAGGGGGAAAATGTGTGCATTATATTTCAACAAAAATGCCAAATAAATAAAAAAAAAAAAAGGTGGCTTTTTGAAGAAAAAGTTGCTAAATTAGCAAGAAAAATTGCTAAGTTGGCAACACTGGTGCAGATCAAAAGTGCAGAGACGTTAAAGCAGAAGCACAGATGTATGTTTTTCAAAATATTGGTCCAGTTTATAACCTTCATCTCATTATTATAATGCAATATGGCTGCAAATTGCATGCACGTTCAATGAGGTTCAGCATTATGTAGATGAATTGTTAAAAATATGTGTATTACCCCGTTCTCTTCCCAGGTTTCCAGGGCCTCCAAGCTCACATGCCGTGACGATAACTGAGTCATGAAACTGGGCGCATCTATCCCACTTTGTTCCCCGGCACATGTGTTGGTACTTTGACTTTCTGTTTGATTGCAAGTAAAGTTTATGTAGTTTTAATGGTCTCTATGTCACTCAAAAGAGGGAGTTTGTGTAACTGCAGTTCAGCTTGCCCCACGTGCAGGCTACCTCAAAAAACAAAGAACCAATGCACTCTGACACGAAGACAACACAACCTGACCCCACCGCACTCATCCGTCTGTGTCTCTTTCAGATGAGGATGAGTGTGCTGTTTATCTGATTGTGTGCGGCGATCACGCTCGGTGTGTGAATACAGAGGGAAGTTACCACTGCGCCTGTAATGAAGGATTCAAAACGAGCTTAACCGGATCGTGTAAAGGTGCGAGAGAGGATTGTGGGATTGAGGAGTTACATGTATATAAAATCTTTAATTTACAAAGCATTGCAAAAAACATTTCGTTATAAGAGAGACCGTATTTGCACATCATGTCGTCTTTATGCATAAGCTTAAACTTTATATAATTAAAAAAACAAAACAATTCTCCCATCTTCTCTCTCTCTCACAGACATCGATGAGTGTAGAGATGATCCAGATGTTTGCGGCACTAACGGCGACTGCTACAATCATCAAGGCGGATACAGCTGCAAATGTCACCAGGGTGACAGTAACTATGGCAACGCCCAGTCAAAATGCATCGGTGAGATTTCTTGCAATGCACTGATGCATTTTTTATATTGGTCTATTTATTATGCAGCACCTGCTGAGAGACGTATAGGAGTTAATCGGTGTGTTTTCACTGTCAACTATTGGTTTATTATATTTTTATTATTTATCTCTCCTGTTGTTGTGCACAGAAATGGACTGCGATCAGTTTGGACCCGGCCACATGCCAGAGAAGGTAGAAAGTGCACTTCTGCGTATGATTATTATTATTAGATAGACAGATGCACGGTCAGACTCAAATGCATTGATTGCTGTGTGTCGTCTTCTAGTTGAAGCATCTGATGTCGCTGTTGAAGAACAGCTGTGAGTCTCTGAATGATCCACACGGAGAACATGTCACTGGAGAGGAGCTGCTGCAGGTCAAACACTCACTGCATGATATATATTCACACAGTAGTTTGTGATCATGCACACGCACAGTGGCTGAATGAACATCTCTGATTTATTCCACAGAATGTGTTCACTTCCTCTGACGAGCTGCTGTCTGAAGGAAACATCGCTGACGGCGAGACGCTGAATCAGTTTCTGGACGCGGTGGAGAACAGCATGCGTCTGATCGGACCTCAGCTGAAAGAGTCTGTGACCAGGATGGAGACGCACAACACCTGTGAGGAACCACACACATTTCAGTTTAGACACAGTCACACTCTGGTACTGAATGGAGATAAATTATTCAATCTTCATGATGTGAATCACAGTCGCTGAGGTTGCAGTCACACGGAATCAGACTCCGCCCAGTGGGCGTGTCACTCTGAGCACAGACTCCGCCCTCTTCAGCGCCAGCTGGGAAACAGTTGTAGGGAAATCATATCCAGGTACAAATAAACACGTGCACATATATGTACTTATGAAACCATCAGCACTTTCATGACGAGATGTAAATGTTCTCTTGTTCACAGGTTTTGCGTTTGTGGCTCTGGTCAGTTATAAAGATCTGAACTCATTCAGCGATCTGCTCCACAAGATGAGCAGCGAGAGATCAGATGATGAAGAGAGACGCGTCACTTATCAACTCAACTCTAAAGTGGTGACGGCCGTCGTCAGTAATGCAGAAACCAAGCAGCTGTCAGAGCCGGTGATGCTCATCTTTACACACGAGGAGGTGAAGATACTGACAGATCAGCTCAACAAACACAGACCAGCACAAGATCTCAGTGGACACTGTTTCTGTCAATGGTTACACAATTACCATTGAAAAACTGCATTCCCTGTTTGAAAATCCAGTTTAAGATGGATTATCGGTGGTTGTTTAGTTATAATGTTCCAAAAACCAGCCTGAACACCTTGAACTGGTTTGACCAGCTGAGCGGAGTTGGTTTATTTGCTGCTCAGAGCTGCATTAATTCTGTGTTAAGATGCTTTAGTTCTTGTGTAGATTCTAACCTTTCTCTGAACTTTCTGAGGCAGGTGTTCACATGTTCCTCGTTCCTAAACTCATTTCTGAGACTGTCCTGTCTTCTTCAGGAGAGGGCGGAGTCTGAGGGCATGGCTTACTCCTGTGTGTACTGGGATGAGGCTGAGGGGGCGTGGTCTGGGCGGGGCTGTGAGGGGGCGTGGTCTAACAGCACTCATACAGCCTGCTCCTGCTCTCATCTCAGTAGTTTCGCTGTGCTAATGGCTCTCTATCCTGTCCAGGTACATCCGTGAGCCAGAAAAACTGTGATTTAACATTTAATTCAGATGTTTAATATGAAATGATGATTTTCCCTCTTCCTCTCCTCCAGGACTCGTTTGAGTTGGTGCTGATCACGCGTGTGGGTTTAGCTCTGTCTCTGGTCTGTTTGTTTCTCTGTATCCTGACGTTCCGGTTCTGCCGCTCCATCCAAGGAACCCGAACCAGCATCCATCTCCATCTGAGCATCTGTCTCTTCATCGCAGACCTCGTCTTCCTCTGTGGGATCTCCAGCACTCACAATCCGGTGTGTCTGAATTCAGATATCGCCGCTAACAGGGAACTTCTCCAAACTCTGTCTAATGTAATTGGCAAGGTTGTCTTCTTTTTAATTAATTTAATAATGTTCTCAAAACATTAGCACGAAAACATCTTTAATCACTCGTGGATGGAATGTTTAGAGATTCAAAAGTAACGTTCCCATGAAAAAAAACGGAATGTTAACATTCACATGACAAAAAAGTAACACATTTAAACATTCCACAAAATAGATTTTTTTGAACGTTCAGAGAACATTCAGAAATAATGTTTTCATAACTTAACGGGAACATTAGTAAAACTTTCTTATAACATTTTAGTTAGCAGGGACAGTGTTTAGACGCTTAAATCACACTTAAAATATGCAAATGCCCTTGAATTAAAACAGAATATCAAAACCAGTGTGATTCAATTACAAGCTAAACCTAAATACATCTAGTGTTGAAAATGTAGAAGAAAAGTATTGCTAAATTGTACATTTAAATTAAACATCTATTAATGATGAACATAAAACGAATGCTGTTGTTGTGTTTAATACAAAAAGTTATGTTTATTGTAAACAAACAAGAGAATCCAATTCCATACTTATTTTAAGTTGTGATATTTCACCGTATTACTGTTTTTACTGTATTTTTGATATATAGTTATACACAAAAACATACAGTATGCTCCACCTGGATGTGTTTAGCTAATACACAGTGCTGGGTAGATTAATTACAAGCTGTAATCTGTTAATGACTACAAATTACATGTTGGAAACTGTAATTATTAACATGTTATTCTTACTACTTTTGGATTACTTACAGATTACTTTTGACATAACTTGTTTATGGATATGAATGGGATTATTGTTATAAAGAAAAAGAGAATAAAAAATAATTAACTGACATTAGAGAACACGCAAATGTGTTGTAAAATCACTGAAATATTAACTTTAAATCTCAGGGGGACTTCAAATAAATATGTTATTTATGAGCATTTTAAAATGTAATATGTGACCCAGGAGCACAAAACCAGTCATAATTGAGAAATGGAGATGTATGCATCAGCTGAAAGCGGATAGAAATCTCTTTCCTGATGTATGTGTTAGGATACGACTATTTGAATATCTGGAATCTGAGGTTGCAAAAAAAATCTAAATACTGAGAAATCACCTTTAAAGTTGTACAAATGAAGTTCTTAGCAATGCATATTACTAATCAAACATTAAGTTTTGATATATTTACGGTAGGAAACTTACAAAATATCTTCATGGAACATGATCATAATATCCTAATGAGTTTTGGCATAAAAGAGAAATGTATAATTGTGACCCAGACAATGTATTGTTGGCTACTGCTACAAATATACCCAAGCGACTTAAAACTGGTTTTGTGCTGAGGACCATATAATCTAAATACGAGTACTTCATGTAGATTACATGTATTCAGTTCCTACCCAGCTCTGGTGATACATGAATGAAGGTTTATTGCGAGCAAACAGGAGAATGATGTGACGTGTGTTTCTCTCTCAGGTGGGGTGTGCGATTGTGGCCGGTCTGCTTCACTTCTTCTTCTTGTCTGCGTTCTGCTGGATGCTGCTGGAGGGGGTTCAGCTCTACCAGATGGTTGTGCTGGTCTTTCACACCACATTAAAGCATCTCTACATGTATCTGGTGGGATACGGGGTCCCTCTCGTCATCGTCACCATCTCTGCCATCGCCTTCCCAGCGGGATACGGCACGAGGCCCGTGAGTGTGTGCATTCCAGCGCTGTTCAGCTGCAGAATGTGTGTCTAGCGTGCAGGTTTATTATCACTCTGGTAGTTTCTCAGTAACTCTATTTAGGCGTCAGCCCCCACGCTCGGGGCCATCCCTTCCCTTCCGGCGCCTGTCCATTCACAGTCTACATATTCGCTTTTACTTACCCTTCAACCCTCACTCCCTTACCCCCACCCCAACTGCTCACATCTTCATTAAATGGCGCATATTTAAAATAATTCAAATTATTAACATACAACGGACCCACCCCAAAACCCCAACTTTTTTTCATGAACTATACAACTACAACTCAGTGACCCTAAAACCCGCTGGCTGCATATGACGGTTGCACTGGTGTTTTGTAATCAGTGACTGTTATCCTTTCTGTGGGTTGCAGCGGCTGGCCGCTTCGCTCGTAATTTTCTTCGAGTTTCTTCGCGCGTCTGCATCATTGTTGATCCCTAATGGTTTTGTTTCATCCCACCGTCTGGCCATGGCAGAAAGTCTCAGCTCATCCAGACCTCCCAATCTCAACCCCCAGGTCCGGGTGTGCTCTCCCATCGTCCGCCGAAATAGATCCAGCGGAAGATAATGAGACGCTGCATCCTCTAAGTTCGGGACTTTGATGCACGGATAACACGATCTTGGGGGCGCCGGATAGGAAGATGTGCACTCCCCCGTCGCCTCAACGACCAAAAGAGCCCCACCCACACCCAACAGCCAGAACCTCACCCAACACCGCTCCCCCTGTGCGATCGTTGTGTATTCTTGCCGACACACATAAGATAACCCGTGGCTCAAAGCTCCGGGCACTTCAGATTAGCTCTTCCGGCCCCGACCACCAAGCGCCCAACGCACACAAGCAACTCACATTCCCCTGCGTCACCCCCACCCACCAACACAAACCCTACGTACTCTTCCTATCTCAACGCTGCACGGGCGGCCGTCACACAAACTCTCTCTAATGCACTGCTGCTGTCCCAACCGGTGCTAAAACACACCAGGACTCAGAACCACTGATCATGCCACTCCCTTACCTCACTGACAAACGCAGCCCGTGGGATAAACCACGTAGGTTGTTGTACCGCAAAACCACCCAAGTCACTCATGGTCTCAGTGGTTTAAAGTAATAGTCACTTAAAAATTAAAAATTCTGATATTTGAGTACACCCTCTTCGGACCAAAAAGGAGGAATTTACAAGGTCCACTCGTGTGGTCCATTATAACGGCAGTGGCTGGTTGACCTTCATTCAAGCTTTCAAGAAAAAGGCTGCCGAAGGTGATCACGCAGAATAAACAAGTTTCTAACTATGCGATATTGGCCTCAATAACACACCCAACACATCCGGACATTCGATCATCAGAACAGCATAATATTCCCTCTTGGCGAATACCGGCAGCCGCAGGTATATGGCAAGTGGTGGGCCCTTTATTAATTGTTGCAGCACTCCAGAGAAAGGCCAGGCATCTAACGCATGGACAAGCCATGTCGCATTCCTATGAATGCGGTCATGTTCCTCCTGCTTTCTCGCTTTCCGTACTGATCGCACCAACACAACCCCGTAAAAACCGTGCTCAAACCAACCGATTACTGGGACATGACAACGGAGTAGCGAAGACTATCAGAGTCTTAAGATTTTTCACAACCTGCAAAGCTATCTTCAACAGACATCCAACACTTACGTGCACTTGTGACCAAGAAAAACCAAATTCTTATAATCGAGAACATAGCCTCGTAAGAGAGGCCTACCACAAAGTTCCGACGGAAACCAACACCCGCCCCTATCCTAGACGCAAAATAAAGTTAATTTTAACATACCAATATCAATCGTTAAAACAAGGTGTGCAGGAAAAAAAAACAAGAGATAATCCCCTAAAAGAGGCTTTTTTTAAAAAAGTTAAATTTCATTGTTTCGTTATATATATATATATATCTATATATTCGGCGTTTATATCGGCCACCCTGCTCTCTAAGATATTGGCATATGCCGTAAAAAAATCCATATTTGTTGGCCACTCGTCTGAATGCATATGATAGGAATGTTCCAGAAACACCTGTAATTTATTATTGAATCAAATATCATTAAGTTTGCCTGTTGTGTCGCCCCCTTCAGGTCAGGACGGAGTATTACAATCTGTTTGTCCGAGTGTGTCCACACAAGAGGAAAGCCGAACACAGAACCAGTACCAGCCAGACCAGCAGCAGTCAGACCTTAGGGAGTGTGTGTGTGAGTGTGGGTGTGTGTTTTTGTGCGTGTGAGTGTGTGTGTGTGTGTGTGTGTGTGTGGTGGGAGTGTGTGTGTGTGTGAGGTGAGGTGTGTGTGTGTGTGCGTGTGTGTGTGTGAGAGTGTGTGTGTGTGTGTGTGTGTGTGTGTGAGAGTGTGTGTGTGTTTGACATTAAAGCAGTGTTTTGTGCTTCAGTCAGCATTCTTCCTTGCTTTTTAAGAAGAAACCTCTACAGAGCGACAACAGCACAGCAGAGTCACAGATGTAAAGCGCTTATCATGTGCTGATTTTACAAACTTTTGAACACTTGAACGCTTTCTGTGACAAATGAAGACTTTTCAGTTCAACAGGGGGTCATCAGTTCGTCCTACTTATTTTTTTCCAATCAGAAGATCTGAAAACTTCTTTGCATTTGTAAGAATACTGATAAGGAATCATCATATGGCGTGTGCATCATATATTTTACTGGAGACTGAGTTATACGCCTGTCATGGGAACATCTAAAATTTGGTTTGGCTTTGGTTTTTCTGCTATGCATGTAGAAAATCTTGCATTTTAGGTTATGCAAAAGGCAGCTTCTTTAAAATGATACATGCTTTATTGTGTTGAGGGTGATCTTGTTTTGGCTGTCACAAAACTGTATAAAGACTGTAAAAAAAAAAACTCTAGAAATAGTAGAAGTACGAGAAATGAAAGTGAAACTCTAGTTTGGTTTTAAACAGGAGAGAGTTTATTATGTTGGCTTTAAAATACATAAGTGATCTAATCAGAGATGCTGTTATTATAAAACTTAATGATAAAGATGTATGGTGTTTGTATAATAATATTTCCTGAATTTATTTTGCATTTTATTAAAATGTTTTTTTAATCATTTTTCCTGTAATTCTGCTGATAATCAAACCAAAACTTTTGAGCTCAGATTTTTCCAGCCTGTTTTTCTCTTGTTTTTGCCACTATTAACTGTAACAACCAACAGTTGCCCTCATCAGGATCAAGTGGAGAAAGTGCTGGAGTTCCTCACACTGAGCAGGAGCCGACCTGAAGGAGACCAGCAGACAAAACAAGGGGGAAGCCCAGTCTGGAGAAAGCTAAATAAACATTTAAGAGAGAGAGAGACGGAGAGATACTCAAAGACTCTGAGGGAATTAATGCATACCTGGAAAACTCATTTCGGTGTGAGTTTAATAATCACAGCACAGGATTACAGAAACAGCTGTTTCCTATCATGGAGCTGAAAGGAACTTCACTGGATGAGTAGATCGTTTCACTTTCATTTGCTGCCATTAGTTTCGCTCATGTATCGCCAGCTGATTATTCTGTGCCGTGTCTCTCTCTTCAGGTCAGAGAAGAAACAACCACATATTTTAACAGCAACAAGTACATTAACGATCAGGTAAAAGTGTGTGTGCACTTCTGTTTTTGGAGACAAGGTGATCAAGAGGATGCGGGTAACATGGATCATTAATATTCACGACCCGTAAAAACATTAAGAGGCTTCTCACATGTTCTGTGTGTGTAAAGAATAAGATTTATTCTCGAATTGATTTATTAGTAAGTGTGTGATTGTCTTTTGGTTCATGTTAGGCCACTGTTTGTATATTAATGCTGTTAAGTGCTGAATAAAGGAGTCATCTTATAGTTAAGTTAGCTTGAGAAAACCAGTTTACTGAAATCCGACTTAAACTTATTATTATTGTTCTTTCTGAGACTACAATATATATCTATCTATCTATCTATTCTATCTATCATATATCTGTAATCTGACTCTATCTATCTGTTCATCTAAACTTTAAGCTTTTAAAACTACTTTAAACTTCAAACTATTTCAGACTGAAAACCATCAAACTTAAAACTTTTAAATTTTTCAAACTTTCTTGTCCGGCTTTCTCAAGCCAACTTAAAGTTTGTCTTGATGAACTTTTTTTCATCTAGTTGCAATTGGTACAGAAGCTGAGACCTGTGTTTGTGTTTCTTTCCCCTGTATCTGTTAGAGCACATCAGCAATGGATCTTGCAGTATGCTATTGCTTTAGTCTGTTGATTTAGTGAAAATAAAGGCCTCTTCCAGCCGCTCCGACCCTGCATCCTCATACGAGGACATTATATTTGAGTGTATTTCTCTGAGACTATACATGCCACAGTTTTAAGTCTGGATGTCCTGTACAGAGCACATTCAGGGCTTTTCAGAGACACTAAATGTTTGGATGTGTCACCATCACCACTCCCTCTCCTTGGGCTTTAAAAATGTCTGATATTAATTTAGTGGCACTCTTATGGAAATATGATAATATTTTGTAATTGTCATTTAAATCAGACACATTTTTAAACTGTGTGTCATAAATCAACATCTCAGGAAAATGTTATGGGGTTTCAAAGCAAAATATGACTTTCTGTTATGAAACCGGACGTTGATTTCATACATGTCCTCATATGAGGACACCGGGACTAAAAGCATGTTTCAATATCCCTATGAAATATTATATATTATTATGAAAATCTTGTCAATTATTACTCTCAATATTACACTTCTTTTTTCATTACATGTTGCCCAAAAACACATTAATATGCAAATTAGACTTAGTTTATAGATACATTATATATAATGAGAAAACCTGTTTGTGGCGATTTTACACACATTTTGCATGAAGAAAAATTGTATATCAAATCATTCTGTTATAACATAGTTGAGAATTATCTTTATATAAAAAAAATCCTGAAAACTAAAAATGTATTGGCGATTTAAAAAATCTATTGTTTTTGGCTATGCATATTCATTCATGTCTTTTTATTTTTATTTTTTCAAAATTGAGTCCCGTTGTGTCTACCGAGGACATAGCATAACTTATGAATGAAATATCATTAAAAAAAAAAGTACATTTTTTTATGCTCTAAACAATGTAAAGACATGAAAAAAAAAAAATTTCCCCTAAAAATCTTTTCTCGGGTCTTGAGAGGTTAAAGGGTCAAATCCTGAGACATGTTTCTGAATCTTTTGAAAAGAGTTTAATGGACTATAATTCCAGAACTGAAGTCTCGAACACATTTCACTTTCACTTTCGCAGTCATGTGCACAAGAGGTCAGTGACGATTTGTACGTTTAAATGCTTGTTGTGAAGCTCAGGATTTCTGCAGCAGTAAATATAAATAAAGATGCACTTATACATAAATCAACGAGTTTACAATAGACTGTGTACAAAATATGAGAATATATTAGTATATGTGATGTGTGTCATAAAGTGCAGATGCTCTAGTGTTATTTTAAAACACGTTTGTATTTTTTATTATTATTATTATTTTTGATTCTCATAAACTGTGCAAAGACCTGTGGCAACGCAGTCTCTGACAGAATGAAGATGCTTTAGATTATTTTATATTTTTAACATCGTTATCACCATTTTACAGTGAAAGAATTGAATTAGGCTCAGGGATGATGACTGCAAGGTGCACATCTCTAGTTTCTGCTGGACCTGTCATGTCCTGTTATTCTGTAAGTATTTAAGTGTGAGGCCTGCCAGCTTTCGCAGTCAATTGTAAAGACCTTTCGACACACCCCTTTCTCCGACTTGCAGAACACAAGATGGGGAGGAATGCAACAGAAAAATAATTTTTTCCCCTCTTTTTTTGCTTCCTTGGAAATTATATTTTTTAGTAGGAGGAACAAATAACAGGAGAGCTATATAGCCTACCACTGAAAGAGCCGAAGAGTTTCAAGACATGAAGTAAAAGTCAGCTGGAGACTTATTTTCTGAATTTAATACACCCCCAACCTGTAAAAAACATAAAAACATACTCCATCCTAACATGGAGCTAAAGTGGGCACTTCTTTTGGGTGAGTAGCTTTTACTCTGTTTTACTCTGTTTTACTCTGTTCACGTGTGTGGTCAATACATTTGTGACGTACGAAGCTGGATTAATAGTCAGACAACTTCTGGGAATATAGCTTATGTGTGTCAGAGACCGTTACAAAATAACTGGGTGTCTGTGTAATAAAGACTGCTCTTTAAACTACTTCAGTTATTAAAAAATCTGAAAGCAGACACCAGGAATGCTGTTCACAACTGTCTCCTTTATTTTGCATCAACAACGAGCCAGAAATAAGTGGCTAGTAGTTAAGGACTCTTAACGGTTATGAAATTATTGTGGAAGTCTTTTTTTTACTCCTACACAGATCTTTTTTTTTCAGATTTCCACTGTGTTTGTCAAACCTTCTCCTTTATGTCGCAGTCGCTTAATTTCTGCACACTCTTATATAACTCATACTCTTACTACGTAAAACCACATGAACTCATGAAAAATGAAGGGAGGGATCTCAGGTAACAAAAACAAATCCACAACAGAAAGAAGTTTCTGGGTGTTTGTGTCTGTCATGTAATGAAGAGGTTTTGCAAATAGTGTCAGTTCATTCTTCCATCTGCTGAAATGGGGCTTAAATACTTGCATCTATAAAAAAAACAATCAGGCTATTTAGCAAAAAGTCTAGGCAATATTCCTACTGTAATTGAGATCACCGTGTAATGACATATGTTTGGAATGAAGCCAGTTTTGAAATAAAAGCCAAAGTTCGCACTGTTTTACATTTTCAATGTCTTACAGACCCCACATCAGTGCTCTTTCAGTTCAATCTTTCATGTAAGAAGTTGTTGGATGGAAAAATGCAATTTAAGATTTTAAACATCACCTCTTTGGCCTTAGGAAGGATCCGATCAGCTAAATATTGCTTCTTTAGTTTCTTTGCCTAACACATTTTCAGTTGACTAGGGAAGTACTGCTTGGACAATACATTTCTAATAAACTTACTTGTGAACGGTTTACTATTTGAGTTTGTACCTTAAAGACAGAGTTGTCTCATTTATGCTAGAGTACAATACAAACTGTTGAATTATTGTTTTTTGAGCAGTGCTATTTGAGCAGTACGGGGATGTCCTTTCTGCTGCTTTTTAAACAATCAGCCATATCAGTCCGGTCCTTTCGGCCAACTCTGTGTACAATGTCGATTGTTCTTCTTAAAGGAAATTAATGGGCTCGATCCTTACAATTATAAGTGGTCCTGTATCTCAAGGTGCTGCAACAAATAATATTTCCAGATGTGTTTTACTGCCTTATGTGTGGTGTGAGCGCTTGCAGTTCAAAGCAAATAAATATATCTATAATATATAGTACATGAAGATAAATTCTAAAGCCACATTTAACCGGCAGCCAAGTGCAGGGAGACAAAGAGAGGTGTGACGTGGGCCCTTTGGGTTCGTTGAAGACCAGTCGTGCCGCTGCATTCTGAATCATTTGAAGAGGTTTGATGGGGCGTGATTGGAAGCCTCCAGCCAGGCAAGAGCCAGGCAGTTAGTCCAGCCTAGAAATGGCAGGGCATGGCAAGAAGTTTGTTGCAGGATGCTAAATTAGAAAGGCCTGATCTTGCTGATGTTGTGCAATGTAAACCTGCAAGATCGGGTTGTTTTTGCAGTGTGGTCTTCGAAGCTCAGCTGGTAATCAAGATTACACCAAGATTTCTGACTGAACTTGATGGGGTGAGTAATTGTAGAAGAACCTAGCTGGATGGTGAAATCATGCTGTAGAGTCGGAGTGGCAGGGAAGACGAGAAGCTCAGTCTTTGCCAGGTTGAGCTGTAGGTGATGCTCTTTCATCCATGCCGAGATGTCCGCCAGGCAGCCTGAGATCTGTGCAGCTACCGTTGGATCATCTGGTTGAAATGAAAGATAAAGCTTTGTGTCATCAGCATAGCAATGGTAGGAGAAGACATGTGCCTGTATGATGGGACCCAGTGATGTTGTATATATGGAGAAGAGGAAGGGTCCAAGAACTGATCCATGAGGAACCCCAGTGACAAGCTGATGTGCTTTGGATACCTCCCCACCCAAAGCCACCTTGAAAGACCTACCAGTGAGATAGGATTCAAACCAGTGAAGTGGAATCCCTGTGATGCCCAGTGAAGAGAGGGCAGACAGGAGGATCTGATGATTGACAGTGTCAAAAGCAGCAGATAGATCCAGCAGAATAAGAACTGATGATTTGGAATCAGCTTTCGCTGAAACCTAATTGGTTAATTTCCAGCTGGTTATTCTGTGAAAGAAATAATGATACCTTGTTGAAAACAAGCCGTTCAAGTGTTTTCGCTATGAATGGAAGGAGAGACAGGTCTGTAGCTATCTGTAAGTGAAGTGTTTAATGTAGGTTTTTTGAGCAGTGGGGTTACCCGAGCCTGCTTGAATGCAGTGGGGAAGGTGCCTGTGAGAAGAGATGTGTTGATGATATGTGTGAGTGCTAGTACAAGTGTAGGAGAGATTGCTTGGAGAAGCTGTGAGGGGACTGGGTCTAGAGAGCATGTTGCAGGATGGTTGGAGAGGAGAAGCATAGATACTTCTGCCTCAGTGAGGGGACAGAAGGAGGAGACTTTTCCATGTCATGAGAAAGGCTATGGCATTTAATGAGACAGCAATCATTCTCCATTTCAACATGTTCTTAAGTTAAATAATTGAAACATAATATTGTATAAAGTGTCTACTTTGTCCCCCCAAAAGATCAAAAGAGCAGCATTGATTGAAACAAGAGAGCAGATGTGTGAACTTTCTACGTTTTCCCACAATATCCTTAATCTGATTTATAATGTTTATCTCATCATATGCGGTTTGGCGGCAAATTGCATACACATTTAATGAAGTTTAGCATTAAGTAGAAGATGAAAAAATAATAGTAAAAAAAGAAACTATCACTGGAATTTATAGCTGTATTTTTTTCTCTCTCTTCCCAGGTCTCTTTCTACCATCATGCAGTGGATGTGCCATTGGATTTAAACTTTTAAAAAATGAATGCGTTGGTAATTAAAATCTTATGGTTTGAATGAATAGTGCAAAGTTAACAGTTTTTAATAGTCTGTATGTCAGTCAAAAGAGGGAGTTTGTGTAACTGTAGTTCTAGTCATTACAAAGTTAAAATGCATGTTATGTGGATTCCCCTCATCCGTCTGTCTCTCTTTCAGATGAGGATGAGTGTGCGTTTTTTCGGAGTGTGTGTGATAATCATTCTCAGTGTGTGAATACAGAGGGAAGTTACTACTGCCTCCGTGGTGATGGATTCAAAAAGAGCTACCTGTGTGAAGGTATGAGACATTTAATAAGTCATTTAGCATAAACTCTGATCCAAAAGTAATTACAAAATATTGTAAAAGCATTTGATCGTATTTCAGTGCACCGTCTGGCTTAATTTATAATTTGTACTAAAACAATAATTCACCCCAACTTCCATCTTTCCCTCCTGTCAGATATAAACAAGTGTCCTGGTAATGAATTTTCTGGATATGGTGATGTTACGTTTGAGACCACAACTGGCAAAGAATGGGAATATGAAGGTACCTTTTATTTTTCTGGCCTATCAGTTTAATTTGACGTGTTAAACAAAAGCTACCAGTTTGGACTGTATGATGCAGCACGGATGCCAAGACCAACGTCACATCAGATGAGCTTCATAAATGTACAATGTGTGTCTTAGTATGTGCAACTGTGTTAAAATGACATTAACAGGGAATGTTCTCCCATCTTCTCTCTCTCACAGTCATCTATAAGTGTAGAGATGATCCAGATGTTTGTGGCACTAACGGCGACTGCTACAATCATACAGATGGATACAGCTGCAAATGTCACCAGGGTTACAGTAACTATGGCAACAACCAGTCAAAATGCATCGGTGAGAATTACTACAGTGGGGCAAACTATTATTTGCTTAATTTATTTTTTATTTTTTAGATTGTTCTGTTCATTATGCGGCAGCTAATGGGAATCCTTATGGAAGTTATTCAGTATAGTCTGTTTGCTTATGTTGGTCTTTCTTGTTGTTGTGCACAGAAATGGACTGCGATCAGTTTAAACTTGAGTCTGAAGCAGACCACGCACCTGAGAAGGTAGATGTGTACTTCTGCTTATTTTTATTATTATTATTATTAGTAGTAGTATTAATAATAAGTTTTATGTATAAGTTATGTAAATGTAAAGATAAAACTTTCTTAAAATAACAAACATTTAATGCATTTAAATTATTAATATCCGATATGCATTCTCATCTCATTGTAAAGAGAAAACGTTCTGAGAACAACATTTTAAAGATGTAATTTGTACCTTATGCATGTTCTCATAATGTTGACAGAAAATGCTTTTAGAAAACATTCTTTGTGATTGTGTTATTTTTGTTTGCTGAATGGTAACATTCAAAGAGTGTTGTATTGTGAGTAAAGATACGGTTAGGAGAATGTTGTATTAACATTTTAGAAACATTGCAAAGCTGTTTCCAAATTTACACTGCAAAAGTGGCACAGAACTGCTCCTGATGTGGCAATGAGGTGTCTTTACACAGATTTTTAAGCAGGCACAGAGCAGCCTCATTCAGTCGTGTAAAGATGCCTATAGGTTTCCATTTGTCTTCTAGTTGAAGCATTTGATGTCACTGTTGAAGAACAGCTGTGAGTCTCTGAATGATCCACACGGAGAACATGTCACTGGAGAGGAGCTGCTGCGGGTCAAACACTCACTGCATGATATATATTCACACAGTAGTTTGTGATCATGCACACGCACAGTGGCTGAATGAACATCTCTGATTTATTCCACAGAATGTGTTCACTTCCTCTGACGAGCTGCTGTCTGAAGGAAACATCGCTGACGGCGAGACGCTGAATCAGTTTCTGGACGCGGTGGAGAACAGCATGCGTCTGATCGGACCTCAGCTGAAAGAGTCTGTGACCAGGATGGAGACGCACAACACCTGTGAGGAACCACACACATTTCAGTTTAGACACAGTCACACTCTGGTACTGAATGGAGATAAATTATTAAATCTTCATGATGTGAATCACAGTCGCTGAGGTTGCAGTCACACGGAATCAGACTCCGCCCAGTGGGCGTGTCACTCTGAGCACAGACTCCGCCCTCTTCAGCGCAAGCTGGGAAACAGTTGTAGGGAAATCATATCCAGGTACAAATAAACACGTGCACATATATGTACTTATGAAACCATCAGCACTTTCCTGACGAGATGTGAACGTCGTTTTCCTTTAGGTTTTGCGTTTGCGGCTCTGGTCAGTTATAAAGTGAACTCATCCAGCGATCTGCTCCACAAGATGAGCAGCGAGAGATCAGATGATGAAGAGAGAAGCGTCACTTATCAACTCAACTCTAAAGTGGTGACGGCCGTCGTCAGTAATGCAGAAACCAAGCAGCTGTCAGAGCCGGTGATGCTCGTCTTCACACACGAGGAGGTGAAGATACTGACAAGATCTCAGTGGACACTGTTTCTGTCAATGGTTACACAATTACAAATAAAAAGCTACACTGTAAATACCCTTTTGAAAATCCAGTTTAAGGCTGATACTAGCTGGTTTCCAAATGGTCCAAAACCAGCAAGGCAAGGCAAGCTTATGTATATAGCACATTTCGTACACAATGGTAATTCAAGTGCTTTACATAAATTAAAGTAAAATATCATATCTGCTCAGATTTTCTGGTTCTAGTCAGAATTCTGGCCGCAGCGTTCTGGATGAGCTGCATCTGTCTAATGGTCTTCTTGGGAAGGCCGGTGAGGAGACCATTACAATAGTTCACCCTGCTGGTGATAAAGCCATGAACAAGTTTCTCCAAGTCTTGACTGGAAACAAAACATCTAATTCTTGCATTGTTTTTTAGATGATAGTATGCTGATTTAGTTACTGTTTTGACATGACTACTGAAACTAAGGTCTGGCTCCAGAATCACACCAAGATTCCTGACTTAAGCCTTACAGTTATATAGCGCGGTTCCTGGGCACTCAAAGCGCTTTGTACATAGACGGGGGGGGGGAGAATCTTCTCCACCACCACCAGGGTGCACCTCCGATCCCGGACAGCAGCCATAGTGCGCCAGAATGCCCACCACACACACTTATTGATGGAGAGAGTTTATGAAGCCAATAAGCAATAATGGGAGACTTAGGATTTGAATTTTGATTTTTAGTATTTGAACCCCCCTAATCAGGGTAGCCTTCACCTTAGAATTCATTGTTTCCAAGCCAGGACTTCATTTTCTCCTTTGTTTAACTGAAGAAATTTTGGCACATCCAACTGGTATTTCATCAATGCAGTGGCAGAGGAGTCAATGGGGCTTATTCATTTGGTTATAGAGGCTAGTAATCTGGGTGTCCATCTCATATCTGTGTTAGGCGATTTGGTTCTTTCTCATTATTTGACTTAGTGGGAGCATATACAGTCTAAACAAGAGCGGTGCAAGAATTGAGTCTTGTGGGACTCCGCATGTCATGGATGTTCACTTAGACTTATGCTCTCCTATTCTCCCATAATAACCTCTCCCTTCTAAGTATGACCTGAACCATTTGGTTACCATCCCAGAAAGCCCGACCCAGTTTTCCAGTCTCTCTAGTATATGTATGACGACAAAGTGTCAAAACGGGGGCCGCCCTGAAGCTAGTAAGTCCACACGAATTTGTCAGATTCAATAATTTTAAGCGAATATAAATTTATTATCTAATGAGTCGGTCTCTGTGCTGTGATTGCGGTCAGAACCAGACTGAAAATTGTCCATGTATCCATTTAAGTTTTAAGTATTTGTTCAGCTGATTAAAGATTACCTTTTCAATAATCTTTCCTATAAATGGAAGATTTGATATTGGTCTATAGTTTCTCAATATGGTGTTATCAAGATTGCTTTTTTTCAGAAGGGTTTTAACAACTGCAGTTTTCAGGGAGTTTGCAAAAGTCCCAGAAAGAAGTGAGGCGTTCACCATTTCTAAGAGATCTGCTTCCAAACAGTTGCACCCTTTTGAAAAAATATGTGGGATGTGTGTCAAGATAGCAGGTTGACGATTAAAGTTGCTGTACTATTTCTTCTAAAATTTTGCTATCAATTTCTTCAAACGCAGACATAGTACCTTCTTTTTGGTATTGTGGCTGAATCTGTCTGACCTCTGCATAATTTTGTGCTAATCGCCTTCCTGATATTATTTATCTTTTCAGAAAAGAAGGAAGCAAACTTATTGCATTTGCTGTCGGAGAGCATTTAGTTGGGAATCTGACTTGGGGTTTGTCAGTCTCTCAACAGTAGAAAAAATAGTGCGAGTGTTGTTTAAGTTACTGTATATAAGGTTTGAGAAGAATGACTGTCTAGCTTTGCCTAGTTCCACATTGAAAGCACAAAGGCTGTCTTTATATATGCTATAGTGATTTTCAAGTTTCGTCTTCCGCCATATCCGCTCAGATTTTCTGCATTGTCTTTTCATACTCTAAACTGCTGTTGATTTTCTCCAAGCTGATTTTTGTCTGCCAGTCTTCCTGCTGACTTTCAAAGGAGCAATGTCATCAATAACATTCTTAACTTTTGAGTTAAAGGAATCAAGGAGAAGATCAACAGAGTCTGCAGAAATGCTTGGTTTTAAAGATATAGCCTCCATAAATAGCACACTAGTGTTTTCGTTAATGCATCTCTTTCTGACAGAGACAGATCTAGATTCAGTGGTAGCAGAGATCAATATATCAAAGAAATACAGAAGTGATCAGATAGTGCTACGTCCTTACGCATCAAGTACTCTTGATGCATTAATGAAGGATGCTTAAACAGTTGTCTATGGCCCCAGAAAAGATTGAAGTTGTCGATGAAGTGCACTCCTTTTATATTGCAGGATCTTTGTAGCCATGTGTTTAGTCCAAGCAACCATGAAAACATATTAGTTCCCCTTGCTGGGAGTGGTCCACTGATGAACGACTGAACTTTGAGTCTTGTGCTTCATCAGAATTTTCCAGAGTTCCCTGTTCACATCAGAGACGGTTGCTTGCGGAAGGCAGCATGTTGTTGTATTTCTGCTACTGATGTTTCTGATAATGGAGTCACCCACTATCAGAGTCCTGGGCTCGGCTACGCTCTGGGCTGAATGCCGCTGTCTGCTCGACCTTGAGCGCCTGTTAGTAGCGATGCTAGCTGCTGGCTGATCCGATCCATGTTTAATCACATTTGGGGATTCCTCCCCCACATTCATTAATGCTTCAAATCTGTTCTCAAGATGTATAGGGGGTGGTAGAATACCAGAATTCATAAGCCTTGTCATAGCCGTATCTGGGGTAGAGGATGCTATCGCAGCAATATGAGATACTCGTGACAATCTGATGTCTCTACTGCCTTTGGGTCTCGCTCCCTGTTTGTGCCATCGATTAGTGTGATGATCAGTTTTGGCTTGTTCCTCTACACTTGGTATAAACTGTTGAGATTCACTAGATTCACAGGACTCACCGGCTGTATGCTGAGGGGGTTTGTGACGACGGTCTGCTGAGTGTTCTGCCTGTTTTGGAAGTCCAGCAAGTAACTTTGTTTCAAGAACCACAATCCTTTGTAGAAGTTTGTGGCAGTTCATGCAGCAAGTAGATTCAACAGGAGGCATTTTCTCTCTCTTTTGTTTGAATGTAGACAGCTGTGTTTTCCCGTCTCCGGAATGTAAGCTGCTGGCAGTGGGAGGCAAAGTCTTCTTATTTGTAGTATTATTCCAGTCCCAAAGAGTTTTTAGTTTTTGTGTTTGTGCCAAAAATGTGTTGTTTGAGCACTGTGCTGATCTGCTGAAGTAAAAATCGTAGAAAAATCCAAAAAAAGTACAGAAATACGGAGCAAAGCGCAGAGCAGTAAGCAAGAACGCCCGAATGGTAGCGAAGCCGGAAGCAAGACATTAAGCTTGTATGACCAGCTGGTTTGTTGCTGGCAGAGGCTCTACCAGTCGTATTTTAGTAATTGATATATTATTATAGTTTTTATATTTTGAATTAGATTGTATTTTTGTATTTTGTCTTTTCAGTTTAATTTTAGTGTTAGTCATTGTGTTATTTTTATTATTACGCTTTTAAACATCTGTATAATTTTTTATTAATTTTTATTTCAGTTTTAGTTGTAGTTATTTCAGTGCATCAAGCTAAATGAAAATTAGAATTTTTTGGCAACTAGCTGAAATAAAATAAGTTTAAGTTTTTATATTTTATTTCCAGAAAATAAAATGTTTATTTATGGTTTTGGTTTTAGTTAACTATTGTAACCCTACTAATGGCCTTCTTAAACGAGCAGGATACCATCTACCGTGTTCCAAACTTAAGCTGGATTTTCCAGCAGGGTTTACATGTAGCACCAAAATGCATGAGAATGTGAAATTTGAATTTTAGACATGAAATTATGACTGTAAAGACATTATTAAAAATTAAAATATATGTCATGCTCTTGATGCTGCTTTTCATTTACGCCAAAGAGAGCCACTCAACTGAGCTGGTATATTTGGCATTGCACAGATCCTACTCAGAACATCAGCACTTGTGTCTTGTGTTTGTTTCCAAACTTTTACTAAACTTTTCAGGCAGCTGTTCACGTGTTCCTCGTTTTCTAAACTCTTCTTCTCACTTCTTCAGGAGAGGGCGGAGTCTGAGGGCGTAGTTTACTCCTGTGTGTACTGGGATGAGGATGAGGGGGCGTGGTCTGGGCGGGGCTGTGAGGGGGCGTGGTCTAACAGCACTCATACAGTGTGTTACTGGTCTCATTTCAGTAGTTTCGCTGTGCTCATGGCTCTCTATCCTGTCCAGGTACATGCAAAACTGAGATTTCACATATTTCATTTAGAGTTTAGATTAAATTAAATGATGATGATTTTCCCTCTTCCTCTCCTCCAGGACTCGTTTGAGTTGGTGCTGATCACGCGTGTGGGTTTAGCTCTGTCTCTGGTCTGTTTGTTTCTCTGTATCCTGACGTTCCGGTTCTGCCGCTCCATCCAAGGAACCCGAACCAGCATCCATCTCCATCTGAGCATCTGTCTCTTCATCGCAGACCTCGTCTTTCTCTGTGGGATCTCCAGCACTCACAATGTGGTGTGTTTGAAAAAATACACTTTAATCACACTTAAATATGTCTGAAAGTCATTCTGCTGACAATATTAAAACAAGTGTCATTTATTATCAAGAAAGATGCACTTTACACTGAAACAATTGGTGATGAAGCATTTCTCACTCATAAATTGCTAGTAAATTTCACAAAAATGGCAAGTAACTTTAAATTAAACATGACATTTTGAAATAGAAAGACCGAAGTATTCCCACCAGGATTTCGCAGGACCTTTCTTTCTGATTTTGCAGCCTAAAATGACTGAATTTGCTGTGTCTTTGCATTGAAAACCCATCAATAATCATGATGTACTTATGTAATTAGTGTTAGTGACAGTAAGAGCACAATTACCTGTAAATACTATGTGCATATTTACTGAAAGTGTGGTTCTGGGTCCCCCATGCACAAGGCAAATGGTGACACCAGAATAGAAACACTTATAATTCTGCTCTGCTGAAACAACAGAATTAGGTTCGACACAATACCTTGCACGTTGAGTCAGTATGTAATCAGTGAATATGATGGGTAACTATTGAATTTAAATGTTACCATATTAATGCCTACATCCTAATGCCTACGTCATTCCGCTGGAGATGCACTCTAATACAGTTTCTAAAGTTTATTAAATTATATTTACAGTATTATAGTAATATATTTGTCTTACACAAACGCATGCGCTTTGTTTCAGAGGCCTTTATTCCCCCCCCAGACCACTTGTTATGATGGATGGACAACACTTTATTTTGCCTCAAAATCTGGACCACTACCCACTGCCATTATAGAGCTTGACACACAATTCACTGCAATGCAGTGACAACACACTTGAACATGAACTGATTAATTAGTTTGGACTCTGAATTATGGATTTGTATTACCCTAATAATAAAAAATAAAATTTTAATCTTAAAGAAGGAAAGAAAGAAGAAAATGCGAGCAAACAGGAGAATGATGTGACGTGTGTTTCTCTCTCAGGTGGGGTGTGCGATTGTGGCCGGTCTGCTTCACTTCTTCTTCTTGTCTGCGTTCTGCTGGATGCTGCTGGAGGGGGTTCAGCTCTACCAGATGGTTGTGCTGGTCTTTCACACCACATTAAAGCATCTCTACATGTATCTGGTGGGATACGGGGTCCCTCTCGTCATCGTCACCGTCTCTGCCATCGCCTTCCCAGCGGGATACGGCACCAATCGACAGTGAGTTTCTGAAATTGGTCAAATATGCATAGAAAAAATATATGATTAGAATATTGACTAATAATCATGCACACGACACAATGTATATAATATATAGTATATAATAAGAAACCCACCCTTAACCCGTCTCTTTTAGAGAGCTACAACCCGGTTTCTCTTCTTTTCATTGCAAAAACATTTGAACGAGTTGTTCAACCAAGTCTCTGCCTTTCCCAGACCGAACAACCTCCTCGACAGCAACCAGTCTGGTTTCAGATGTGGACATTCAACTGAGACTGCCTTGCTCTCAGTTGTTGAACCTCTAAGACTGGCAAGAGCGGATTTAAAATCTTAAATACTTGTTTTGCTGGATCTATCTGCTGCTTTTGATAGATAAAGACACCCAATCCAGAAAAAAAGTTGCCATCATGGTTTTAGTCTTATCTCTCATATACGCCTCCAGATATCTGAGAGGTGAGGTGTCCAAGTCGCAACATTTAGCTACTGGGGTGCCTCAGGGCTCAGATATTGGACCACTTCTCTGTCAATTTGGCATCACTAGGTTCTGTCATTCAGAAACATGGCTTTTCATATCACTGCTATGCTGATGACACTCGACTCTACCTCTCATTCCATCCTGATGATCCGACGATAGCTGCTCGCATCTCAGCTTGTCTAACACTGTTCTGTTGGATGACGACCCATCACCTTCAACTCACCTTGCCAAGACATAACTGCTTGTGGTTCCAACAAACCCATTGTTTCATCACAATTTCACCATCCAGTTAGGCTCATCAACCATAACTGCTTCAAAAACAGCTAGAAACCTTGGAGTTGTGATTGATGATCAGCTGACTTTCTCAGACCACATTGCTAAAACTGTTCGGTCCTGCAGGTTTGCTTTATTCAACATCAAGAAGATCAGGCCCTTTCTTTCGGAACATGCTTCACAACTCCTTGTTCAATCTCTTGTTCTGTCCAGGCTGGACTATGCAATGCTCTCTTGGCAGGTCTTCCAGCCGTTTCTATCAAACCTTTACAATTAATCCAGAATGCAGCAGAAATATAAATTTTTTAATGAGCCGAAAAGAATGCACGTCATACCTCTGTTTATCCGTTTGCACTGGCTACCAGTAGCTGCTCGCATAAAATTCAAGCATTAATGTTTGTCTACAAACCACCACTGGCCCTGCACCCCTTTACCTAAATTCATTACTTCAGAGTTATGTGCCTCTAGAAGCTTGTGTTATGCAAGTGAACGTCACTTTATTGTTCATCCCAAAGAGGCACAAAATCACTTTCACTGACTTTTACATTAATTGTTCCCTCCTGGTGGAAGGACCTGCCCAACTCAATCCGAGCAGCAGAGTCCTTAGCCAGCTTCAAGAATCGGCTAAAAACACATCTTTTCCATCTTTATTTGACCCGCTAACTCTAGCACTCTCTATTCTAATTCTATTCTTTAATAAAAAAAATTTAAAAAACTTGCCCCTTTTAGACTTGCAATCTATTCATTTACTAGCACTTTTTAACACTACCGATTGTGTCAAAGCAACTTTACAGTATTAAATAGAACTGTGTGTCATTTTAATCTGCAACATTTCACTCTCTTCATCTAACTTGCTTGGTTTCTTAAAAAAAAAGCTTCTTATATTCTTTTTGTATTCTATCTAGTTGTTTTCTTTTTATTAATTATACAATTAACAAAAAAAAAAAAAAAGGCCTCTAACATTAGCTTGCTATATTCTTTTTCTATTCTGTCTACTTTTTTATTTATTATATGATAAAAAAAAAACAACCTTGCTACGTGTACTGTGTTAAGCTAATTGAGACTTGTTATAGCGCTTGCATATCATTGCTCTTTTGTTGGCTTTGATCTCTTCTATTGTCCTCATTTGAACGTCGCTTTGGATAAAAGCGTCTGCTAAATGTCTAAATGTAATAAAGACCCCATTAATCAACATGTGGGTTTTGTCTCAACTTTAAGCTCTATATGCTAGCGTACTTTTACAAGTCTTGACAGTTAGGAACTCTTATATTTATATTTATATTTTCCTTTGGGAAACGAACCAAAAGTATTGACTACTTATCTTATGTGCAAACAAATCATTTCAATCAGGGTTCATGGCTGTGATATAAACTAAAGCCTCTCATAGTCTTTTATGTGTTTTTGTAATCATGTGACTAGTTTATCATTCTAATGTGTGTGTTGCAGCTGCTGGCTCGCTCTCGATCGTTATTTTATCTTGAGCTTCTTCGCGCCCGTCTGCATCATTGTGATCCTCAATGGTTTTGTCTTCGTCATCACCGTCTGGAAACTGGCCAGAAAGTTCTCCAGCCTCAATCCAGACCTCTCCAAACTCAACCAGATCAGGTGTGTGATCTCAAAATAGATTCAGTCAGTCTTGATGTTTGTGCATCAGTGGTTCTGATGAAGTATATTTGGTGTGTAGGAGCTTTACGGTGACCGCTGTGGCTCAGTTGTGTATTCTTGGAGGAACGTGGATCTTCGGCTTCTTCCTCTTCCAGGAGAAAGGGACTGAAGTCATGTTGTACCTCTTCATCATCCTCAACAGCCTGCAGGGGGCGCTCATCTTCATCATGCACTGCCTGCTGTCCAAACCGGTGCTTAAAACACACCATGACTCAGAAAATCCATGAAGAATTTACTTACAAGCTGAACATTTGGTAACAATGACTTGTTTTAGATTTTCAGTAACATCTTGCTGGATTTCAGTGATTTGAAGTGACAGTTCACCCAAAATAAAACTAAAAAAATAATAAATAATTTAAAATATTAAGTCATTTTTTAGTTGCTCTAGTTATTCATTTGCCCTTGAGGAGAAATTTTAAGAACGCTCATCCTTATAACGGAAGTGTATGGTGACCTTCTTCAAGCTTCAAAAAATGATGCAAACGGATCACAAAATGATCCCATTCAATTCATGCCATTTATACTAATTGTTCAGAAGTAGTGGTTGACCCATATATCACCAAGGGCCGATATTTGGCATTTTTAAATTATCGGCATTGACCGATAAGTTTGGCCGATAAATGTCAGAAAAAGCTTTTATTTTGACAGCAACAGTAGTTTTATATTGACAGCTCTAAGAACAACAGTATCTGAGCGCAGTTGCGAGTGTAATCTTAAATCCTTGATTTCAAACTATACTGAGCTATATATCCAGCTATATTCATGTTCATGTCATATTCACAGTGTATTGTACATTAAATGTAGCGTTACCTGGTCTTCATTTGTGAAAATATGACTCCAAGTGCACAACAAAACTAACAGATTACTGGGTGAACTAGTTTTTTATTTGTGAAAAATATTATAATATGATTACATCCTACGATTAGAGGGTTATTTTCCAGATTTATTTTTTATCAAGTTCAAATTATTTTTCTTATTGATTAATTGTACACTTAATTATTTCTAATGTACTAAATATGTCAAATAAATAAAAATTTAATTGCAGTAATTGTTATACATGTTTTTAAATAGTGTAATGTCATATATACACATATGGGGTTTATATCGGTCATCGGCCACCCTGCTTTCTAAGATATCGGTATCGGTATCAGCCATCTAAATCCATGTGTCGGTCGACCACTATTCTGAATGCGTGCAACTGGGATTGGCCAGAAACTAATTTGTTACTCAGTCAAATATCGTTAAGTTTGCCTGTTGTGTCGCCCCCTTCAGGTCAGGACGGAGTATTACAATCTGTTTGTCCGAATGTGTCCACACAAGAAGAAAGCCGAACACAGAACCAGTACCAGCCAGACCAGCAGCAGTCAGGTACATTAGTGTGTGTGTTTGAGTGTTTTTGGACATTAAAGCAGCGTTTGTGGCTTCAGCTTCTTCATTCCTCCTTTGACTTTTACAGAAACCTCTACGGAGCGATGGCAGCACAGCAGAGTCACAGATGTAAAGCGCTTGCCATCTGCTGATGGATTTTGTACAAACTCTTCAACACAAGACGCATAAAGATAAAGCTTTAATTCAGCAGTACACGTTCACAGGGGTTCATCGTCATCCGATGAGTACTACAGATGCTGGTTCATCACATGTGATATGCATCATCTGTTACTGGAGACGGAGATATAGGCTTGTCGTAATGCATCCCATAGGAACAGATACAAGTCATCATGCCATTCTTTGAATAGAGTATTTAGGTTGCTTCTGTCTTTTGCTTTTCTTTGTTGTGCAAGTGGAAAAGTCTTGCTTTTTAGAAGGACACACTGTTTTATAATGCTAAATGTTGTATCGTGTTGAGGGAGAGCTTAGTTTGATTATGTTGATTAATGGAGTCATTCTTTAGAAGCAAGGCCATAACCATCCTGAAATAAATCCCGATTTCTAGCTCACTATTTCTCCCTCCATTATAAAGGAATGTAATGACTGAAACAACCAAAACTGTCATACTGGTCAGTGACATGTCTGTTTATATTATATTACACTGGCAAATATGTCTTTTTATATGCAATTTTCTATATGCAAACTTAATTTTACTTCATTTTCATGAGGGAAAGGGGAATAAATGGGATATACATTAATAACTCATGTTATTTATTAAAATCTGGTTCAGAACTATTTATTATTATTTATCATTTGTAAGTCTCATGGGTTTATTATTGTGTGTTGTGTCTCCTCTTTCAGGTCGGAGAGAGTTTTGCGAGAATATGAGCACACGAAGAGAAGAAACGACGCATATTTTAGCAAAAAATAGTCTAATAACAGTCAGGTAAATATGTGTGTGCACCATAATGCGTTTTCAGCAAACAACCTCTACAGGATGATCAAAAATGTGTCAATGATGTAAATTGGTTTCCAATTAATTTCTGTGTAACTTGACACCTTTTTTTATTGCACATCAGCAATGGATCTTACAATATATTATTGATTTGTCTCTATGGTTAAGTAAAAAAGAAATAAGTAAATGTTCTGAATCGTTTAAAATAGTTTGAACTAGCATGGACTGTAACTTTCAGAACTCAGATTTCTTACACATTTCAGGGCCGGCTGGTTAAGGAATGTGTCGCAATGATGCAGGTTCACTAAGAGGTTTTACAAGCTGTATCTCGTTTCAGATGGGAAGTTAATTCCCTGATAGCACACGCACATCACAGAGAGACGGCTATTTGACATCTGCATTTACATCTGCAAGAGTGCATGCTCATCTGCAGTACGTCTACAGGAGGATGTTTCCTAGCAGACGTCAAATAGACGTTTAGAAGATGTATTTAAGATGTTTATGATTTAGAATGCATGTGTTAAAGACCTCTAGCAGATGCTTGTACACAGCAGATGCTTTCCAGATCTTTAACAGACCTCTTGCAGACGTACATATGTATTTTTTTTTAGATATAGTTTCATTCCAGCCTCAGAGAGGGTGTGAAAAAGAGACCATTAGATTCTGATCTCTTGGTGAAAAATAAAATGGGAGAAACATTCAACTGTCACAGATGTTAAGGGCAATACAACTTCTTGCGAAACAAAGGCACTGCGCCGTGTTTTGTTCTCCGAGTCATGGACACAGGCCCTCATTTCTCAGAGGCTCGAGTTCTGACAGGACCCCAAAACAGCCAGTCCAGACACGCAGATCCCGGAGAACCTGCGGACCCCTGACTGACAGCTGTGTCCTCCAATCAGAGCGCAGCGCGTGAGTGTGGAGGCGGGGCTTCCAGACTTGGCACTGCGCGAGCTCTCGGGAGTAAATGCATGGTTATGTGTCATCTCTCTGCAGTCGTGTAGCGCTCGAGCGCATTGCTCGGTGACTTCTCGTCAGGTCTGTGAAGGTGTCCGGCGTTTCTCTGGGATTATTTCCGCCAAAACTAAACGGGCTGATCGCAGGCAAGTGCGTTTCATGAGCAGTGCTGTCTGTTATCGACCTACTTTTCTTCTTATATTTACTATATGCACACATGCAATGCTAGTTTAAACTTTAAAGTGTATTTCATATATCTGGTTCAGTATTCAGTTTTTTATATTCTTCATTTTTTGGGGGAAAAGGGATAATAAACAATGTTTTTTTTCTCTATTCATTTAACTTTAAATAATAGATTAAAATAGTTCCACACTTTTTAATTGCACGCATGCAATCACTAATGTGTCCTTTTGTGAGCTCAACCCTGACTTTTTAACTCACTTTCTATAATAATTATAGAATGTGCTAAAATAGGTATACTTGTACTTTTCTTTTTCTTTTTTGGTTTATTTATATGCACACTTTTTGTAATGAAGGATCACTATATCCAAATCTTAAATCTTTGAGAAAATAATTGGATTTTTCCAAATGTTTCATATTGAAATGAGATGTGATGACAGCGTGACAGTTTTAAGATCTGAAATGTCATTCGTTTAATTTAAGTTATATTCTAAGAGTATTAGACGTCATTACCAAAACCAATCAATATTTGAGAATTGTAACATCTTAATATACAGCTATACACTTGTGTCAGCAAGCTGAAGGCTTATCCAGCTGTTTCTCCCCAAAGATTGAAAATGAGTCATTGCATCACACATCATTACCAAGATGTTGAGTCGTTACACGTCTGCTGAAGAATAATACATAATTGTATTTCAACGTAGAATTTTTCAATCAAAATGATAGTTTAAAAAGCAGATGGATGCTTATAGGAAAGTATCTCATGTTTTCTAACTGCTCACCATTTCGTTTTCTCCTTTTAGAAGTACAGATACTCCCTAGCTCCTCAGTCAATATGGGCTCGAATGCATAATGCTTCAGAATGCTCAGTTTGTCTGGTCCTCTCTCCTCCAGGATGGGTGCTGGAGACGGGTTCCGTGCCCCGGCGGCGGTGATCTCTGCTGGGCTACTGAGTGTGCTAGGCCTCTCGTGGTTCTGGAGCTTGCTGGCTCTTTTAGGAGTTTATTTATGTTCTGGAGGATGGAGGTTTCTCTATGTGGCTGCATGCACCATCAAGAGAGACCTTGTGTGAGTATAGCCTACTATCGCTCACTTTCTTTAGTCATATTGTTTGCCCCAGTGTGTACGATGTAAAAGGTGTGATGTACTATTAGCTAGTCATGAGACCTGTTCAAATAGAACTACTATACACACATCTAGCTCTTTCTTTCTTTCTCTCCTCCAGTGGTCTGTGCATACTGTTGCGTGTGAAATTCTTCATGCATCATTACATTCGTACGCGCAGCACCGTCCCGTCCATATTCGCCCAGCGCGTGGCGCTCCACCCGGACAAAGCGGCTCTGGTGGAGGAGTCCACGGGCGAGGTGTGGAGCTTCTCTGAGCTGGACCGGCGCTCGAACGCGGTGGCGCAGTGGGCCGTGGCGCAGGACTGGAGGTCTGGAGACGTGGTGGCCGTCTTCATGGAGAGCCGGCCGCTCATGGTCGCGCTGTGGCTCGGTCTGGCTAAAGTGGGCGTGGAGCCGGCGCTCATCAATTTTAACCTGCGACGCGATCCGCTGATGCACTGCATGGGCGTGTCCGGAGCGCGAGGGATGGTGTTCGGGGCGGAGCTTCTGGACGGTGAGACGCGTACTGCTTTGTTAGTCTGTTCGGACGTGATGCTTTTTCAAAGGCCATTGGAGATGTTTAGAAAAAAGTGTGGCTAATAGCTGATGGGATATACATAACACAACTTAATATGAGAAAATGAGACAAGAATGTATGTATATTGCATATATATATATATATATATGCACGACCTAAAAGTTGAGAAAAACTCAAATTAACTTGAAATATTTATGAAATTTGATATTTATGGAATAATGACCATATGAGTATATAAATGGTGCGTCAGAAGCTCTGCCAGATGAAGCGTGTTCTGGGCTGGCCGTTAAAAGTAGCTTTTGTGTGGTAGTTCACAATCCAACTAAAAGCATAATTAAGGTAATAATAAATACATCCAGAGGCAATAAAATATATAACTAAATGAATGTCTGACTGGCACTGACAAGTAGCAAATAATGGTTTTGTAAATGCAAGGGTAAAAAAGAACAAAGCCCAGTAGTTGGTTTAACTAAATAAATCAATATATAATATGATAAAAAATAAAATGATAAATAGTATGATAAAAAAGGACATGCCCTATGTTGTTTTGCATACCAAAAAAAAAAACAAAAAAAAAGTATGAATACAATACTGATGTGTACATTAAGTAAATATAATACTAATAATAATCTAATACTTGACGATAGATACAGTCAAAACCAACAAGTATCCGACACCAGATATCATTTTAAATATTGTTTTACTAGTGGGTGCAGGACACTATAGTTCATTTATGTAAGTGAGGAGCGGGAGAGCAACATAAGTGAACGTGCAGATATACAGACACAACTTTCACTACAGTGGACTACCAGTAAAACTGATAAAAAATCTGGGACCAAAAAGTTATTCAGGACACCTTTGACCATTCACCGGTTTTGCTTAAGGTCTTGACAGTATTCAAGATCATGTGTTCGGAACAGTTTTAAGTTCTTTTAGTACAATTTTCTAAACTATAGCGAATAAACTTTGATAATGTGTGAAATGTTGAAGGTGTTTGAATACATTTTGGTTTGACTGTATATATGTAAATACTACATGTGATAAGAAATAAATCCCATATCTGATGGTTTCACTGAAAGCCCTTCTGAAGCGAGCACTGATCCGTCTGTGGGTGTCTGTGTGTCTGCAGCGGTGTTGGAGGTGAAGGAGTCTCTCAGCTCTCTTTCTCTCTTCTGTACCGGTTCATCTCCGGCCGAGCCTCTGGATTCACTCTCGGCTCAGAATCTGGATGATCTGCTGGCTTCATCTCCTGACACGCCGCCCACCGTCACACACAGCAAGGGCTTCAACGGTCTGTATGATGTGTGTGTGGTGTGTGTGGTGTGTGGTGTGTGTGTCTGTGTGTGAGTGTGTGTGTGTGAGTGTGTGTGTGTGTGTGTGTGTGTGTGTGTGTGTGTGTGTGTGTGTTTGTGAGTGTGTGTGAGTGTGTGTGAGAGTTACGCACTTTGATGGAGTGATAGAGCTGGAGGTGTGTGCTTGAGTGTGTGGGATGTGGTGAGTGTGTGTGGTGTGCGATGTGTATGTGCGTTGTGGGCTGCATTGTGGAGGTGAGTGAGAGTGCAATTTAGGTGTGTGTTTGTGTGTGAGTGCGTGTGTGTGTGTGAGAGAGTGGGTGGGTGTGTGTGTGCGTGTGAGGTGAGGAGTGCTTGTGAGTGCGAGGTGTGTGTGGAGTGTTTGTGACGCGTGTGCGGTTAGTGAGCGTTTGTGAGAGTGTGTGCGCGTGACTGAGGGGTGTTGCGTTTGGGATGGGTGGTGTGTGCCGTGTGTGTGTGAGTGTTTGGGAGGGTGTGTGTGTGCAGTGTGTGTGTGTGTGTGGTGTGGGTGTGTGTGTGAGTGTGTGTGTGTGTGAGTGGGGGTGGGTGAGAGCGAGAGAGAGAGAGTGTGTGTGGGTGTGTGTGTGTGTGTTGGTGCCGCTGTGGGTGTTGAGCGCAGTGAGAGTGTTGTGTGTGCGAGCAATGCGGTCCTGTGTGTGTGTGTGAGAGAGAGAGAGCTGTGTGTGTTATGTGTGGTGTATGTGTGTGTGTGTGTGCGTGGGTGTGTGTGTGTGAGTGAGTGAGTGAGGAGTGTGTGTGTGGCGAGTTTGTGGGTGGTGTGGAGAGGAGAGAGAGGGTGGTGTGGTTGTGTGTGTGTGTGTGGTGCGTGTGTGTGGGGGGAGAGGAGAGAGAGTGTGTGTTTCGTGGTGTGTTTATGGATGAGTTGCTGCATATTAGGTGTATGTGAGAGTGAGTTATTTTACAGCAGGTACGAGCCACAGGTCATCAGACGATTTTTAGATTGGTGTAACGTAGGTAAATTTCACGCACAAAAAAAGAGAAAATTATATTTTGCTAAAGACACAAACCCTCTTTTAGGCGTCTTATTTCAACTTTGTGACATAGACTATTATTATATTTGTGGGACTTAAAATTCAGCATATCCCCTCGGCCACTTCAACACTTAGTTTGAGTTTCGCGATTGTAATTTCGACTGCCATTACCCCATCTACACATTAAGATTGTCGAGTTCATTACATCAAATGTAAAGAATAATTCTATAGCCACCAATCAAAAAACATAAGTGGACAAAGAGGCTGTAAAAAATAAATACAAACCTGACATAGGCATAAAACAAATAACAACTTAGTATTGGTATTTGTAATATGATATTAATTATGTGTTCAAATGAGGATTTCATCGATTCTCGTTATATTTCATTATATCATTTATATTCTTAAAATCGCATAATTGGAAGATTACCAAATCAATATTCCTTTTATAAAAAAACAGTGTATTTTTTTATGTGATTTTTTTGTAATATACGAGAACATTGTTGAAACAATGTGAAAATATTACAGCGTTGTTATCTGTTTATATTATATATACATCATTAAATGCGCATGAAATAAACCATGATGATAAACGCTTGTACCACATGAAAATTATTTTAATATCGCTTTTAAAGGAATATATCATTTAATAAATAGTTGTAAAAGATAGAAAGTCAAATCTGTGTTTTCTTTTGTGGGCTCGTGCTAAAAGTAAAAGATTTTCTCAATACTAAACATATTAATTAGTCTTAAAACAGGGCTACATTGGTTGTAATGGTCAGTCAATAATGTCTTGTTTCTCGCGTGGAGTTGGGGTTGATGTGAGCCGGAGTGTTTTTGGCAGGTGTGGGGATTACCCGGTACAAAAGAAGGAGAGGAGAGAGAGAGAGAGAGAGAGAGAGCGAGAGAGAGGAGAGGAGAGAGAGAGAGAGAGAGGGGGGGTGGAGGGGGGGCGGGGGAGAGGACGGAGGAGGGAGAGTGAAAGAGGAGGTGAGAGGCAGGGAGGGGAGAGAGAGGTGGAGAGGGAGAGCGAGTGAGAGAGGGTGAGGGGGGGACGCGGAGGAGGAGAGAAGAGGGAGAGGAGCGGGCAGGAGGCGAGAGGGTGTTCCCGCAGAGTAGACGAGGAAGACGAGAGAGGAGGTGACGAGGGAGGGGGTAGGAGGAGAGCGGGCGGAGAGCTCGACGAGGAGGAGATTAGTGAGGGAGGGAGAATAGCGAGAGAGGGAGGGATGAGAGAGAGGAGAGATGAGATTGCGAGGGGAGAGGAGTGGGCGAGAGAGGAGAGAGAGGAGGAGAGAGCGTAGAGGTGAGCGGGACGAGAGAGTGAGCAGACGAGGGAGAGAGAGAGGAGAGGCAGATGGAGGGAATGAGAGAGAGAGAGAGAGAGGAGAGAGGAGAGAGAGGGGGGCAGTGTCCTCCGATGTGGGTTTCAGTGAGGAGGAGCAAGATGGGGTAAAGTGGGGAATAAAGGAAAAGGGCTACAACCATCAAGTGCAGCCGCAGAAGGAGAGTCGCGAGAGGAGAGAGACGAAGGAAGAACGAACGTCAGAGCACAAACGCAGCTTGTGTGGGAAAAAATGACTAAAGGGAGAAACGAGGGCAGAAAAAGATCTGGTCATGAGGAGAAAGCACAGAATCAGATCAGGAGCTGCGGAGAAAGAACCAGGTCTGACACAGACAGACTGTCGGACAGAGGGCTTCGTTAAATGTGTCAGAGGGAGCATGGCCTAAGGTGAATCACCCTGAGCAGTCAGATGGGTGAGTGTACGTGTGGTTAGTTTATTTGGGTTTCAGTCGTGTCGACGCGATTCAGATCTGACACAACTCTCAGGGACCCCACGCACAGCCAGCGTCTTCAGCGGCGGTAAACATGATCACACAGTGCATTCCGACCGTTCCCCCAGAATGTATGTGTGTGGAGGACACGTTGTCAAATACTGCATACACAACCTGTGTACTAGTCAATGCGGGTTTTGATGTGCGCTAGAGGGGGAGTTAAACTCCAGGTGAGGTTTTTGTACAGCATGAAAAACCTGGCAATATGCGGGTAAGATTGCTAATTTCAAATCCTGAAAAAGTCTTTCAAAATATTCAATTATATAGATATACTATATATAGATATATAATAATATATATCACATATATATATTATCACTTTTTAATATATTTATTATATATAGAGAAATACATTTGAAAGAAGACTTTGTTTGTTGTGATTATTGTTTTCCCGTAGAAAAATATACATATTACGTAGTGATTCCTTAAAAACTCTATCCAAAATTCTAATATGAAATTCTAATTAAAATTGTAAAACACTATGGTGAACTTATGTTCTTTTTAATGGTGCTGTATAAATATTAAAAATAAGAATATTTAAATTAATAAGTAGAAATACAATAAAAACCAAAAGTAAAATTTGGGCAGGGCGCTCTTTTTTCATGAACATAATGTCACAAAGTAAAGAATCACACGGCTCCTAAAACTCAAAAGGTTTGTCTAATTTAGACTAAATCTAATTTACAGGCCTGGAAATGAGCAAATCCTAAATATTCATGGAAATTGTAATTGTGAATAGAGATTTTGTTTTCTAGTTTTGCTCAGCTATAAAATATTTTATCAAAATTGCTGTTGGAATGCAATCACTACAAAAGTTTTTCCTTGTTTTTTTTAAAAAGTCTTCTAATAATGAGTGGAAAAGTTATGGAAAATTGTTGGTCAAAACATCAAAATGCACGTTAATTGAGTAATTGTTGGAAAGTGAGCTGAAATTTCCGCTTCACTTAATATATTAGAAAAACTGACAACTGTATCCATTTTAGAGTTAAAATAAACTACAGCTGTGTATGCTACAGTATGTGCTCATTATGATGCTGTTTGATGTGTGACACATGTTTCTCGTCTCAGACAGGTTATTTTACATCTACACCTCAGGAACGACGGGTTTACCTAAAGCTGCCATCATAGTTCACAGCAGGTTTGTGCAACACTGTTCTTAAAATATTGAGCAAACGTCATGTGTGCAACTGTTTCGCTCTGTGTTTGTGTGTGCTGTGTAAACAGGTACTATCGCATTGCTTCGTTTGGATATTACTCCTTCGGTCTGGGGCCAGATGATGTGGTTTACTGCTGCCTGCCACTCTATCACTCCGCAGGTCTGTTTGCACTACACAAACGTCACGTTCAACATACTTTATGTCCTTCACTCATTACAGCATTACAGCAGCAGATTACTAAGAATACTAGGGATGCACGATATATCGGCCACCATATCGGTATCGGCCGATAAATGCTCATTTTTTCTGTTATCGGTATCGGCCCAATAAGAAAATTTGGCCGATATCTTAAAGCCGATAAATAATGCATTATTTCCTTCAGAGACACTTCAGATGCGCGCTGTTCGTTTGCAGCCTTTTGTGCAATTGTAAGTTGTAATATTGTGTTTATTTGATGTACATCTGATTTATCTCGTATAGAATGCGTTTGGTTAAGTTAAAAGAGTGCTTCAGTTTACCGGTGATCATCTTTAGCTCAGCGCACGCAGCTCAAACAGCAGTGCACAACATTAATAACTATGATTGGGAATGTCGTGTATATAACATTCTAATGAGAACATTATTATAATAAAACGTTGTGAATTCTTTGGGTTTAGTTGCCTTGTTTCAGCGCGTTGATATGGGAAGAGCGCATTCACAACAGGATCACACATTCTGACTAGAGCACGCAATAACTGCATCATTTTGTAAATATACAAGTTGTAATATTATGTTTATGTTGAATTAATATTAATCTCAGGATGCATTTACTTGAGTTAAATAAGCTGCCAGCAAAAAGCTTCAGTTTACCGTATTCATTCAGCTCTTCAGCTTCAGCACACACAGCTCAAATGGCTGCTATTTAAAACAGTGGTATTAATTTGTTACTTTTTCCAAAATCATTGATACATTATTAATAAAAACAACCACTTTTATTTTTCTCTTATTATTTTCATCAAAAATATGGTTTAGTAATTAAAATAATTAAATTAGGTCGTGCAGAGGCTATTCGTTTATGAATCGGGTGGCGCATCATTTGATCTTTCAGTGTAATGATGTCAGTGCTGTTTGCATAGTATGCCATTATTTTTTCTCTTTAATTTTTTTTTTTTTTTGGTTTTTAATTTATAAGACGTTTTAGACTAAATTTGGTAATGGGTAGAGGAAAATTATTTTAAAACATACCACGTGCAAACTAGGCTGCGTATGAGAAGGTGTGCGGGACTGTGTGTTGTAATGGAGACCTTTTTGTAATCAGATCTCAAAAATAGATATAAAAACTTGGATATCGATTTATAGGCCAATATCGGTTACGGCCTTTCAAACATAAGGATTAGCGGTACGGTATCGGCAAAATTTTCATATCGGTGAATCCCTAAAGAATACCTCAAATACCTCCATTCATGATATTGATAGGTGATAAATCATACAATTGGTAGTTTCAAATGTATTAACATTGATAACTGCGCAGTGTGTTGAACGAGTGTCAGCTCATAGTAACAACAGCTTGTCAACAATAAAAGTTTGTCTTGTGAGTGAGCTAAATATTGGTACGATAAGTGTGATTTTATTAAGCAGTTGAAATGCATCTTATGAATCATTAGTTTGAGTAACCTGCTTCTAAATTTAAGTATGTTACAGAATTGTATCATCAATATTCAAACACGGACTACTTTAAAAACCATATGATTTGGGATTAGGTTTTTACAAATCCATACCATCAGAACGTGTAACAGACAAAAACAAACACATCTTCACCATGTTATAGAATAAAGTGGATAAACAGTGTGAATGATGTAGAACAAAACCGCTCAGTAACCCTTAGAATATAGATTAAGAATAAAAAACTACTAGGTTGGTAGGTAAGTGCTGCGGAAGTAGGCGGAGAAAAACATCACCACCTTTAAAGATTACATTTTACCATGTTTTAGGGGGTAAATGTGGGAGAAACCTCAGGTGTGTGAAATGTCTATGTATGAACAAAAGCCTCAAGAAAAGCCTTCGATATAGAACGACATTAAAACTGCTACGTTGGTGTAGTGTCAGTGTGCGAAGTGGAGAAAAAAACTCACCACCTAAAGATTGCATTTACATGTTTGGGGTGAATACTATGTTGTATAAATCAGTGTGAATGATGTATGAACAAACTGCTCAGTAAAATCCTTTAGAATATAGATAAGAATAAAACTGCTAAGTTTGGTGCATGTAAGCACTGATGAAGTGGAGAAAAAACTCTTTAATGATATAAATATTTACCAGTTTTAGGGGTAAATGGTGTCTAAATCCAGGTGATAGGATGTATGAAAACACACGCCTCAGAATCATTTAGAAATAGATAAGAATAAAAAATGCTAAGTTTTGGTTGATGTACAGTGCTGATCGAAGTGAGGAAAAAACCGCGCCACATTTAAAGAATCATTTACCATGTTTGTTAGGGTAAAAGGTGGCTAAATCAGGTGACTGATGTAGGAAACAACGAGCAGAAACTCTTAGAACTACAGAGAAGAATAAACTGCTAAGTTTGGTGTATGTAAGTGCTGCTGAAGTGGAGAAAAAACTCGCCACATTTAAAGATAACATTTTTACCATGTTTTTAGGGGTAAAATGTTGTATAAATCAGTGTGAATGAGATGAACAACCCCTTTTTCTTTTTTTTTTTTTTTTTTGTTTTTTATTTTGTTTTTTTTTTTTCTCAGTTAAACCTTTAGAATATAGATAAGAATAAAACTGCGAAGTTTGGTGTATGTAAGTGTTGCTGAAGTGGAGAGAAAAACTCATTTTGAGAAAATGGCCTTTAAAGATATGTATTGTAATTGCAATTATTAAATTAAAAGCTTTAAAGGAACACATTAAAGATCATTTTTAAATGCTGAAACTGAATGTGTAGTTTAGGTCTCATGAGTTTAGCAGACAGGATCAGTCTAATCAGCCAGTCATGTGTCTTCTCTCTGTGTTTCATAGGTAACATCGTGGGTGTGGGTCAGTGTCTGCTGCACGGTCTGACGGTGGTGATCCGCAGAAAGTTCTCCGCTAGCCGTTTCTGGGACGACTGTGTGAAATACAACTGCACGGTGAGGACCTCTGACCTCAGGAACCGTCACTAGTCATCTTAGATCTCATATTCATAAACTCGACAGCTGCACGCACAGCAAAGAAAACACATTAAAGTGCAACTAATCATGTAATTGTGCATTTAGGATAGTAAATGATCTGTCTGTTTGCAGGTGGTCCAGTACATCGGTGAAATCTGTCGATATCTATTATCTCAGCCGGTCCGTCCGTCCGAGTCTCGTCACCAGGTGCGTGTTGCCATAGGCAACGGTCTGCGGCCCAACGTCTGGGAAGATTTTATGAAACGTTTCAACATCAAGCGCATCGGTGAGTTTTACGGAGCCACTGAGTGCAACTGCAGCCTCGCCAACATGGACAACAAGGTGTGTGTGAGTGTGTACTTGAACTCATTAGATCTGAATAGGTATTCAGTGTGATTTATGGATGTGTTATGTGCTCTTCTGGCCAGGTGGGGGCGTGCGGCTTCAACAGTGTGATTCTGCCCAGTGTTTATCCCATCAGACTGCTGAGAGCAGACGAGGACTCAATGGAGTTAATACGAAACAGTCGAGGACTGTGTGTCCCATGCAAACCTGGTGAGAAAAACACACACAAACATACAGTAGATGTGCGATTTAATATCTCAATAATAATAAACTGCATAAAATATTAACATTAGTTTGTGTGATTTAATATCTAGTAATTATGTCTTCAAAGCTGCATTTATTTATTAAAAATACAGTAAAACTGTGAAATATTGTTAGATTTTAAAATAACTGTTTTCTATGTGAATATATGTTAAAATGCAGAATTTTCAGCATAATTTCTCCAGCTTCAGGGGCATGATCTGGCGAATCATTATACTATGCGATTTGGCTCGCGAACTCTCGATTATTATCCATGTTGAAAACAGTTTTTCAGGACTCTTCAAGTTCAAAAGAACGACATTTGAAATAGAAATCTTTTGTAACATTATAAAGCCTTAACGGTCCAATGTTGATAAATGAATCCATTTTGCAGTAGAATAAAAATTATTAATTGCTGACCCAAACTTTGAACACTAATGTATATTTCGCAATAATGACCTGCTGATTGTACATTATTATCCCTTAATTAATGAAACTAAGTGTGTGAGAGTTGAAGACTATCTGCCTAGCATATATCGGTGCCATATATCCATATTTGGCCCGGAAACTCAAAACAAAAACTGAGACTGTGTAGTTTTCTGAAACACATAACGTACATGGCCGAGCAAAACAGTGATAATTCAACTAGTTTGAAAGTAAAATCATAATTGGTAAAAAGTATCTCTAGTAAACGGGTAACGTAAACGTTTTCAGCGATCTGTGTTGTCATGCTGTCTGGGAGTTAAATAAACACCTTTCACACAGAGATAAATGTACAGCCAGTGGAAACTAGAATAAGGGAGTGTGAAAGAGAGTTCTGTGTCGTCGTCTCGTGTAAATCCATGTATTTTCGTATCATGAGATAATATTATAGTTTATTTTTTATTGTATGTGACCTTGGAGCACAAAAGCAGTGTTAAGCCGCTGGGGTATATTTGTAGCAAAAGCCAAATACCTTGGTGGGTCACATTTTTAAACAATGTTTTTATGACAAAATCAGTAGGATATGAAGTAAAGAGTCATGTTCCATGAAGATATTGAAATTTCTACCATAAATAGATCAAAACTTTATAGTAATATGCATGCTTTAAGAATCATTTGGAAATTAAGATGATTTCTCAATATTATTTAGATTTTTGCACCCTCAGATTACGATTTCAAATCGTTGTACTAGCCATAAAATATGTCGATACTAAAAACATACACTCATGGAAACTTGTTTATTTAAAATCTAAAAAAAAAAAAGAACTGGACCCTATGAGGTTTGGGTCCAGGGTCCTCTCTTCACACCACAAACTGTATATATATATAGATAAATATATATATATTATACCAGTGTCAACGTTTTAAAGGGGATCAAAACCTTTCATCAAAGTTGTCATAAAACCAAAACAATACCCATTCTTGTCTTATAGGACAACTTTGATTAACTTTTTTTAATCCACTTCAAATGTTGACTACTATTACTGTCGGTATGAATTTGTGTATGTATATACAGGGTAGATACCTATATGTCAGATAACATGTTATTAAGTACTCCAATTTTTTTTACTGTTTATTTTTAAGAACCCCTGGTGTACATACTTACGACATACAGCTCACAAGTTTATTTGTGTACGGTTCCTTGCACACTAGGAGAACAGGGCTTATGTGCAGAATCAGCCGCATGTCCGTTACGTCGTGTGATGGCTACGCGAAGCAGAGGGCCGCCATAAAAAGACTCTCTCCAATGTCCTTCTAAACAGGAGACTGAGTATGTTGTCAGTAAAGGCATCTACAGAGAGATGAAGTCGTTAATACGTGTCTGGCTGGATGGCTCTGAGCGGTCCTCTGGTCTAGGTGATTTCTGGTGGAGGTGAGGGGGTATTAGTGTATGTCCGGGGCCCGAGGCGAGACCGTTCCGCTGGCGGGGGGAGAAGTCTACACCACAGAGGTGGAAGAATCTGAGCGCTCGCTGAATCAGCGGAGTGGCCGTCTACAGCGTCCAGGCCAGGTGGTCTGCAGATGCGAATAATAAACAGTAATGTTTGATATAAAGAAAGAGCTGCAGAGGCTTATGTATGGAGGTGGATTGAAGAGTGAAGCTGTGGAGGTGTCGGCGAAAATGTGAAATGGCAAAATAACCATGCAAGTATGTGCCTGTTAAATTAAAGCACACATCATCTCTCTGAAAGCTCATTCACCAGAGGAAATAAATAAAAATATGAAATGGGCTTATATTGCAAGGGGCTCTTTAAACTGTAATTGAACATTTTTATTTATTTTATTTTAATTTTTTTTGCAGGATTCTTTGTATGTTGCAATTGCAATTGTTTCTCATAATTTCGACTTTATAGCTGACATAATATCTCACAATGTGATTCTTGTGATTGGACTCTTTCTTGTAACTGGAACTTTATGTATCTTACAGTTGTGACTTTATAATTCACTGTGACTTACAAATATGTCTTGTAGTTGCAGCTTTCTATCTCCCAGATGTGACTTCATATCTTTAAACATTACTTTAAATGTCACAATTGCAACTTTTCTTTACAATTGTGACTTTATAATTCACTGTGACTTACCCTCGGTGGCACAGGACACATCTTAAGGAGTCCCAGACTAACTGCAGTTGAGCGGTTAAACTGAATAAATGCATCTTAAAATATATCAGTGCAATTGTTTTGTCTCAAGATGCACACCAGTAATGGTTTCTTCTAAGGAACATTTATAAAAGATACTTAAGCTTCTCTACTTTATATCTCCAAGTTGTGACTTTATATCTCTCATTTGCAACTATTTTTTTGTAATTGCAGCTTTATATCTCACAGTAGCACATTTATCTTTTACACTGTCACCGTTCTCAGCACAGAACTTCCAGTATACCATTTTTTTTTACTTTTTTTCACAATTATGTGTTAAGTTTTTTTTAACCGGCTGTCAATACTCTTTGACGCATCTACCCCGAGTTGTTTGAGAAGCTAAGCAGGTATGGTTTGGGTGGGAAGTCAGATGGAGAAAACAGCACAATTAACTCCAGACCAGATACAGCGATGTCACACAGGGTTTGAACATTAAGATGACGATGTTTAAAGACTAAAGGTGTGGTTTGTGAAGTGTAGGTGGCACTGCAGCGGTACTCGGTCTTATCATCAGGTGGAGGGGAAGGAGGAATGGCTGCCATAGTGGAGTGACGATATGATTCAACGGTGAGACGTTTCTAGAGAGTGCAGAACGCTTCCTCAACGCTCCGCCCGTCTTCTTACGACTGTCACCCTGAGGGCGGCCAAAACAGGTGACCAGAAACAGGAGTCATGCCAGTTTCGTTTTTCCTCAAACACCAATTGTAAAAATGATCATAAATTAACTGGTAAACATGCTATGGGAAAATAAAAATATGTAATTAGTTACACAGTGCCCTATTACTTGTGGAAAAACTGAGTGAGGAAGTTATAATGAGCCTGTTGCACGTAAGGGGACAGTAAAATATTGAAAACATTTTAATGCTTTCTACGTAACTAAAAGTTTAATAAAACATTTTCGAAGTAACTAAACAGCATTAAATATAATTTTTCGAAGTAACTAAATAAGTTTTAATGTAGTTTTCTAGACAACGCAACGACACACTTCTAAAATTACGTTTAACCATACTAAAAGAAAAGTAAGTTAATAAAGTTTACATTAAGTTTTTCCTACGTAACAAATAAGTTAATAAATGTTGGTAAATTTAAGCCTTTTTCAAAGTTAATACTTACATACGTTGACATTAGTGTTATAAGTAACGAAATACATTTACCAGCTTTGTCTAAAAACTAGCGTTTAATGGTTCTCCTTACTCGAAATAGTTTTCTATTAAAAAAGTCACATTAATCACCAGTGAAAACGATGGACATTACTAGAATCACATTTCAGGAATTTGTTCATTTATGTTTTTAATTACTGTTTTCATCACATATCTTTTGTGCCAAATGGTTCAACAATGACGGTGTTTTGTATTTGTGTGCACTTTCTATATAATAGATAGTGCCGCTGTGGAAAAGTTATTGTGATGGACCTCTTGGATAATTAGGGACTTTCTCTTTACTCCTTTTTGGTGTATTATCAAGGCACAAAACAGATTTGAGTACTTATAGTAAATTAACATAACATCAGGTAATGAAATATGATTTTTAATTGCAAATGTAAATTCAATCCATAAAACCTACTCTCTAAAAAAATGGGTTTAAATCTGACCCAGTGCTCGGTAAAAGATGGACAAACCCAGCAATTTGGTTGTTTTGACCCAGCGGTTGGGGTCAATGTTTAACACAACCTTCTTGGTAGTCACCAAACAGCTGGTCGAAAAGCCAATGGGGTGTCAATATTAGTTAACCCAGCATTTTTTAGAGTGTAAAGGTTTGCTACTAAATGTTTTTTACATTTTACAAATTCGCAGCTGCCAGTTTTTTCTTTCTTTCTGTGGATTTGACTGATTTTTATTTTTACAGTATAAAATCTGTATTCCTGTAAAATCTGTAAAATCTTTCATGTCTTTTAACCACAGGCACATTTAAAATCCAAAAGACTCGTTTACAGAAGGAGGGATTCGACCCACGGCAAACCAGCGACCGGCTTTACTTTCTCCACAGCCGTCTGGCGCGATACGAGAGTCTGACGGAGGAGCTCTACAGCGCCATCATGCAGGGAAAATTATCACTATAAGAAAAAGAGAGCCTTTATCGTGTACATTTCATAGTGGGACACTGATACACATTATTTTACAAAATCATCTCAATAACTGGGCTGCAATCAAGCTCATACTTCTCACACTGTTGAGTTAGTACTTGAAACTACTAGTTAAGCCTTTTACATTGATGGTAGAAAAAGTACCTTATTTCAAGGACATCAGTAATGGCCTCTGGAAGTGAAATTCGTTTTATTTTTACAAGCTTCGGATATGTTAGAGATTTCTAATTAGAAGAAATTGACTCATTTTAGTAGTTGAACTAAACATAAAGGTGCTTTTCATGACTTTCTTTTCTTAATAGAGTGCATAACATGTCTCTACTGCCTGATGGATATCACTGAAATAGGTTTTATGAGGTAAATGCGCTACTGTAAAGGACAATAAATGAGTCAGGGTATCAGTGTGTGATTATCTAGTCGGTCAGAAGACTAGTTAAACAGTTGTGCTCTCAGTCTGTTTTGGGGTTTGCTGGTTTTGGAGAGGTTTTCACATTCAGCTGGCTTTGAGAACAGACAGATTTCTCCAGGTGTTATTGGCTTACAGCACTTTTAATGTGGTCAACACTGTGATATTGAGACGTCTCTATGATTTCAGTTTTTTTATATTCATTTCAGACAGGTAATAGTAATAGTATTACACATGAACAGTATGCAAAACATCTCAAATCACACACATTACACTTTACAATGTCAATGTTAAAAGCAACGACTCCTGAGAAACTTGGTGTTTTAGTAAAATTAAGTGTATTGAATCAAAATGTTTTGATGTGACAATCATTAACCATGAGCAAATCAGATTGATGTTTTGGCTATTTTACCTTCACTTGAATGCAGTTTTCTTAACAATTTTAATAAATTGAACATAACAATTGTACACCATTAAGTACATGAGCATGTTTTTTTTCAGCTTTAGATAATCATAATAGAACAAATTCTGCAAAGTGATGTGAATTCTTCTCTTACTCTCATTATCATAGAAACACTAGTTATAGTTCATCCAGAAATGTAAATGTCGTTACAAACCTCTATGGACTTACTTTCCTCCGTTGAACACAAAAGAATATATTTTAAAGACTTTGACTTCCATTACAGGTGAACTATCCCTTTAACAAATTACCAAATGTTGAAAGTATAACAAATGATATAGATCATCATATGTGTAAAGGCCGTCCAAACACAGGCTGTTAAATCTCACAGAGAGACACTGAACAGTCTGACTGAAGCAGAAATCCAGCATAGAGGGGTTCAGTGAATGTAGTGTTGAATGTGTGTAAGTGTGTGAGTGTGTGTGTGTCAGAGACGCTGTAGAAGGACAGAGTGCCGGCCGACACGTCCAGATACACTCCTACTCTATAGATGGGAGAGGCTGTATCTATCATCTGATTATTGTGATAGGCAAGATAGCTGTAACGAGAACACTTTAGCACCCAAGAGCGTGCATTACGGCTGACAAAACAGTCACTTTTCGCTCCTTTCCTGTTGATTCCTTTATATGACACTGATATATCAACATAATCTCTGCTCCACTCAACCTCCCAGTAACAGCGTCCAGTCAGACTCTCTCGACACAGAACCTGCGGCTGCCAGTCGAATCTCTCCGGATGACCCGGATACGGCTGCTTCTCTCTCACGTGCATGGCCTTGCGGTTCCTCTCAGACAGAAAGAGGTTCGGATGTGCTGTGTTTGGATCCAGTGTAAGATTACGGGCATCTGAACACAAATGTAGAGAGCATTTAATGCACGGAAGTATTTTGGCTAAACACTGAAAATGTGTTTGTGTGTGTATTTAAACCTACACTGTTTAATCTCCAAATCTTGGCCATTTATGCTGTAGAAGAACAAGCACAAATAAAGGTACGATATCAGTGGCATATTGAACGTGTACTGAATATATAGCCTGTAGCTAGCATGCAATGCAAGTTGCTTTAGACAATGGTGTATAACAAATGCCAACCCGATCTCATGAAAATGCGTATAAATAGTAAGCCAAATAAAAATGAAAACTCGTGGTATTGATAAGCAAAAATGGACTTTGGCGTGTATATGCCTGACGCATGGTAGGTTTAGGGTTTGTTGGTTAAGAATCGTATCATATGTACGCCAACAAATTTCATATCATATGCACGCGAAAACTGCGTATCATATGCACACCAAAGTCCATTTTTGCGTATCAATACCACACTCTAAAAAAATGCTGGGTTAAATACAACCCAGTGCTGGGTAAAATAGGGACAACGGGCCATCAGATGGGTGTTTTGACCCGCGGTGGGTTCATTTTACTCACTTCTTGTTATAACTCAACCGCTGGGTCCAAACCACCCAATGGCTGGGTTTGTCCCTATTGACCCAGCACTGGGATGTATTTAACCCAGCATTTTTTAGGGTGCACGAGTTTTCGTTTTTATTTGGCGTATTATTTATACGCATTTTCATGAGACCGGGCTCCAAATGCAATAAGGTCCCATTAGTTAATGCATTAACAAACAATGAGCAATGCATTTGTTACAGTATTTATGAATATTTGTTAATATTAGTTAATAAACAGCCGATGTCCATTGGTTAATCGGTTAATTAATAATCTTGATCTGAATATAGATTGATTACTGCACTGTTGTTTTCTGTACACTGCCTTTAATTAGCACTGAATCTCATCTTGCAGCCAGCACTGGCAGGTATTTTAACTGAACTGAATCAACATTGAACTGACTTGAGCTGAACAACAACATTGCTGCTTTTTTGTATTGAACTCATGTTATAATTGTGGAACTTCACAATATTATTGATCTGAACTGAACCAACAGTAAACTGACATGAACTGATTAATGTCAGTACTGTGTTTTATTGATTCTGTGACGCTGCTTCGACACAATCTGTATTGCATAAAATGCTATATAAATAAATAGCAGTAGGCAATTGACAGATAAACTTTTGATTTTTATAATGTATTAGTAAATATTGATATTAACATGAACTGAGATTAATAAATGTATGACATGACTGGGGTAGGTATTTACTGTATCTCTGCAGAAAACATAACGTATTGTAAAGTGTTTGCAAAAATGCAAACGTAAATGTTCCTACCTTGGAAGTGGAAAACTCTTCAAAACTGGCAAATGCAATTTCTTCTCAGCACTGCAGTAGATTTTGGAAGTATTTTTCATCGTTAGTTCATGTCAGCTCAGGTTCATTAAATAATATTAACAGACACAACCTCTTCTTCTAATAACGTAGAAATGTTGAAATCGACATAAACGAAGATTAATAAATGCTTTAGAAATATTCCTCATTGTTAGTTCCATGTTAACTAATGTTAACAAATTTAACCGTATTGTAAAATGTAATTAATGTAAATGCAAATGTTCTTACCTCGGACCAGTAAGTGAAAAGCTCTTCAAAACTGGAAAACTTAATTTCTTCGCAGCACTGCGGGACTGTTGCTCTAGACCTTTAAAAAAAAACAGAATCTTATGTATTGAACCAGAACTCTACATGCAGTGTTTTCATGTTGTCAGTGTTATAGTCATACCGACAGCACCGGAGCTCGACTTGACGGTCACTGGACTTGAGAGTACAGGAGCATTTACAGCTTCACCTGATTGAAGAGACAGAGAAATGTATTCAGAGAATTTCTGATGTTACAGTCGTAGCATTTGTAATGCTTCTCCTTCATTACCATCCTTGTATTCGTTCTCTAACTGTTCAGCCAGATGGTTCTCGTTCATCTTCCTCAGGATGTCCAACGTGACCTGCACAGCTCCTGCTGGTGTGAATTGTGCCACCATTATGTCCACTACGCCAGTGGCTTCTGCGTTCTCAGTATCAGCTGTTGAAATAGAGGCATAATTCTTCTTTAAGAGCCATTTAAACCTGTGTAGTTTTTTAGAGTCCAGATCATCCAGAATCTTTAGAAGCAGTTCATCAACAGGCGCCATCTTCTATCATTGGTGTTTCTGTGAAGGAGAAGAAAAAATATATTTAAAACAGACACAAGACTGTAAAAATGCGGCACTAAATATCAAAGTAGGATGTAATGCATTTAAAACGGTGATGAAATACATTTGCAAACTATCATTATATTCTGTGAGCTTATTGATTTTATTAACTACATATGTTCTTTAATGCACTTTGTAGAGCTGTAGTCAAGTCCAGCTTTGTCGAGTCCAAGACAAGTCCAAGACCAGGACTAATCGAGACCGAGTCAAGTCCAAGTCCAAACGTTTCGAGTCCAAGTCAAGACCGAGTCCAAATGAGAGAAAAAAAAGGATCCTCTTCATGACCACATACTTAACTATTGATAATGTATGTGATGCGAGAGACAGCATATCTCCTAGAATATTATCAAACTTGTAATTTGTCATGAAGGTGCACTCAAAACATTAAAATGCACATTTGCCAAGTAAAAATAGGCTTTATATGTTGCAGTACTTTATTAAGATGAATGAAGTTAAAATGTAATCATCTTTTAATAGTACATTCAGATCAAATCTGAATAAAGAGATTCATATTCACGCAGTATGCAACACAAATTACATAATTCTCAGGCCTGAAAGAAGTGTAATACATTTAAAATATATATACAGTATTTGAAGCAAACAAATATTTACTCTGAAATGTGTAAGCACCATTTAATCAAAGCCTTTATTTCAAACCTAAATAAAATAGTTTTGCTCCAAAAATGTAAATATACTGCTCAATCAATAAAAAACATTACTTGATAGCAGTTGCGTTCAAGTTAATTTCATACCTTCAGTGACAATCCTTAGAAACTAGATGAAGAGTCACTGGAAACTGCTCTTGGACTTACATTCACAGCTCAGTCTAACTTTCGGTAACAGTAAAAATGCAGCCCGGGCTGAAAACCGGTTTGTCTTGTTGCCCTGCTTCTGCTGAAAAACATTCTCTTCTCTTCCCACAGATCAACATTCAGAAGCTCATGGAAAGCTCAGAGAATATATTCATATTGTGGTGCAGGTTTTGGTCTGCTCTCATCTAAACTACAACAGACTCCTGAATACCATCAAACCTCTGCAGAAATCAACAAGTGAATCTCACCATCGTTCGTTGATATGTTAATGTATGTTAATGTGAACATCTGGATAATGAGATATTTACTTATGTAAGTGTAACGGAGGCCAGCGGCTAGGTGCTGTGCACAGGCGCGGATTAACGCACAGGCTTGCCTAGGCTGCAGCCTAGGGGCCCCACGTGTGCAGGGGCCTCGGATTGGCCGCACTATTTTTTTATTATTTAAAATTTTCTTCAGCGCGAACAAAAAAGACCCTCAATGGCCCATAAGAAACATCAAATGAGGATTCGTTGCAGAGCGTCTGACAAAATTAAAGTCTTGTATTGTAGAATGCACGCTCAGCACCGCCGAGAGTTCTAATAAATTGAAAATGCATTTCAATTTATTTGAGTTATTTATTGAGAACCGGATCCAGCATCAGGAGCAGTGTCTGCGCGTGAAATAATGTAGGTTAGGAGAGGTTGCGATCAAATGGACAGGTGGCTTCTTAAAAGAGGACAAGCTCCTCCGACAGAAGACAAACATGCTAAAAAAAAAGCCTCAAGAACCTCAAAAATGCCGGCAGTTTCGTGATGAATAAATAGGGATGGGATTTACATCTACTTCACAGTTCACCTTACTATTTGCGTGTGGACCATGTATGGCACTAAATCAATTTCTCCAGTATAGCATAATGATTAAGGGGGGGGGCCTCACACAAAGAGCAGCCTAGGGGCCCCTGACCACCTTAATCCGCCCCTGCCCATGCCAGTGACCAGGGTTTGAGTCCCGCTCAGAGCGGGTGTGAGTAGGACCTGGGGTGGGTTACATTGGTGCCGTGACCCGGATGGGAGAGAGGTTTAGGGGGTGAAGGTAAAGGAGGCCAGCTGCAGGTAAACCTCACTCCCTGATCTCAAGAGGTGCATTAGCGACTGATGCTAGAGGCTGTGGTGTTTAGCCTTCTTGTCAGTGTGCCCGCCTCTCATGACGGTGACCAAGGTTTGAGTCCCGCTTGGAGCAGGTGCAAGTTTTGAGTAAAGGTTTTGTCATTTAATTATTGTTGTAATATTGTGTCTGTATTTTCTTTTGCATTTTGATGCTGTTTCATAAATATCTGTTTTCGAGTTAAAAGCTCAAGAAGGCAAAAAATGTATAGGAGGATCTGGGTGCATTAAATGTATGGAGTATAAAGAAATTATACAATTAATCATGATAAATAAATGCCAATCGAAAATAATCTGTAACCATAGTGAGTTAGTGACGTCCAATCAAGGCGCGAAACCATCCAAGTGGAGGCGGGGCATTTGATTTGCGCATAAACCACAAACTGTTGCGTGAAGCTTTGTGGAAGATGTGACACACAGACACACACTCATGTCTGCCATCCCATCTCTCCACAACAGAGTCATATTATATGATGCATGCAAATGGAAATGCGCCTCTGGCAACAATTCCTCCCATCCCAGAACAGCATCTTCTATCTCTATTACAACTACATCTCTCATCTCGATGACTTCCAACTATATACTGATGCAGCACCTTCAGTAGACTTTGACGGCCATTACGGTGGGCACTGGTTTTCCTCCGAACGACCTCCGGAGTTCAGGTCCCTCAGTCCCTCAGTCCCGCAGTCAAGCGCTTTCTCCACCAGATTTATGAAATATACCCCATTATCATGGCAGCCATCCTTTGGGGGCACGAATGGTCCAGAAAATCACTACCCATCTACTCGTACAATGCAATGGTAGTTAAAATTATAAACAAGGGAAATCATGTGCTGCTGTTATCATGCAATTATGTGCAGGCTCACTTAATTTCCGCCAGACTGCAATTCCTCCTCCGATCAGCTCATTTACCGGATACCTCATTCTCATAGCCAACTCATCGTCTTGTTTCTCTTTTCAGAAATCCAGAGCCTTAGCCCAGAATCAACTTTCATTCTATACTCCAGCCCACTGCTGACCAAAAAAATCTTACAAAAACGCTTCTCAAAAGCCACACTTAATCGCATTGCCCCGAGCGTGACCACCAAACACCTTCCACTAACCACTAACCTACTTAGCCTCTGCATAATCTCATACGATCATGCCTTCCAAATCCCGAGACTGATCAAACTTCAGAATTCATGTTCTCGCTAGCATTCTTCGGCTCATTCTGACTCCTCTATATTCAATCCTTCTATCCACTCCTGTATTTTGGAGATTACTATCCACTCCTCAGATACTCTTATCTTCACCCTTTGAAGAAGCAAACTGACCAATTAGGAACATTGATTCCTATCTACAGTACATCTTCTGTCCATACTACTTCTGAGTTCTTTCAAATCTATTTCAGAATATGTCCGCTTTTGACATGCAGGCCAAGCACTTCCTAAAGATCCGCTCTTCCTTACAGAAACCGGCCACAAGATTCAGCAACATCAGCAACCAGATGTGTAATCTCCGATGAGACTATCAAAACCCTTGGCCGCTGGTCCTCTTGAGCATACCACGCCTACATCCGCAACAATATCAAGTTCTCTGTCAAGCCCAAGCTTACCTCAGCTCTTCCCAACTTAGGGGGTCCTAATCATCTGGCCTAAATATACAAACGAGATGATACCCCCACCCTGAGACTCTCCGGGCCATCAATTCAAGACGCCCAGATCAACCTGACCATCATCCTATCCCCTTTACCTTTTCATCCTCTTCCAACTCATCCCTAACATTCTGAACAATAAACTGTTCATTTACATATTTGGTTGTGGTGTGGTCCTTGCTCGTAAAATGAATTTAAGTCTGTGATATATAATAAAGTAAATAATAATTCTGCAGCCAGGAGTACAAGAACAACTGAGAACTGACCTGAACTCTAGGTTTTGTTCAAGTACAAGCTTGTAGCGCCCTCAAGTGGCATCTGCAATTTTTAGCTGCGTTTCAAAAAGCTGTTTTCAAAGGAGAACTCCAGTGCTGTTAAATGTCAACATCAAGAAACAAGTATGAAGTTCTCACAGACCATTGTCTATTTTGTGTTTTTGAGAAATTAAAATAATAATACTAAAAAATCAATAGAGAAAGTAAAGCTCTCAGGAAGGTGTGGTCACGTAATCATGGTTTGAATGAAAGTATTTGACTGGCGTCAGCAGGAGCTGCAGCACTTTGACTCTGTGCAGTTCAGAGAGAAGACAGCAGAGAAACCTGAGAGACGACAATAACAATGACTTCAACACATACAGGTCCGTGACAACTTATTCATACTGATCATTTCTGTTTCTTTGCTGTTAAACTAGAAGAGGAACATGAAAGGAATGTTTAAAAGGAAAGAAAAAAATATTCTATAAAAATTACAGTGTATTTTATTCTCTATTGATAAATAGAAAGAATAGTATAGAATAGATACATAGAAAAAAAATATTTAAGTGTGTTTTACAAATACATTTATAAACATTTGACAAATTTAACTATCATTTATTGAAATTATCAAACAATGTCTGTTTTATAATTGTCTAACTTTAACGAGAATCTTTGAATATTACTAAAATACTATACTGTATATACATTATATATATATACATACAATGTCCCAAAACTGTTGCATTGTTAGTAGCACTTTGAAATGAATCAGAGATGATCACTAAATTTTTACAATTTAATTTGATTTTTCACATGATGATATGAATGCATATTTTTGTGAACATGTAAAGAAAAATGTTTCGTTTTTTTTTTATTTCTTTGTATTTCTTTGCAGAGTGTGATCTGAGGATTGTTCTTCTGGGTAAAACTGGATCAGGAAAAAGTGCGTCAGGAAACACCATCCTGGGCAGTAAGGCGTTTGAAGTTGTTGATTTCATGAAATCAGCCAATAAACTGTGTGAGAAACAGGAAGGAGTGGTGTGTGGAAAGACCGTCTCTATAATTGACACTCCAGGACTATTTAACACAGCTGTGAACAAACAGCAACTGAAGGCTGAAATAGAAAAGTGTGTAGAGATGGCCTCTCCTGGTCCTCATGTGTTTCTGCTGGTGTTTAAACTGGGTGTGAGATTCACAAAAGAGGAGAGAGATGCGGTGAAATGGTTTCAGGAGAACTTTGGAGAAGAAGCTCTGTGTCGAACCATCATTCTGTTCACTCATGATGATCAGCTGAAAGGAAAGCCTTTGAAAGATTACATTAAAAAATGTGACTATTTACTGGACATAGTTCGCAGCTGTGGTGGCAGATATCACTCATTCAACAATGAGGACAGAAACAATCAAGCTCAGGTCACTCGACTGCTGAAAAAGATCAACTTCATGAAAAAAACTGAGATGAATCATTACACTCTTGAGATGTTTAAATCAACTCAGACAGAAATTACAATGAGGGAGAGAATAAAGAAGGAATTGATTGCATGTGCAGCTGTAGTGTTGCTACTTGGTATAGTTTTTGTATTTCTGCTGCAGGAGAAACCTTCATCGCAGCTGCCAGAGATGTCGCAGCTGGAGCTACAGGAGAAGATGATGTTGGAGCTGCAGGAGAATATATCAGCTGCAGGAGAAGATGATGTTGGAGCTGCAGGAGAAGATATCACAGCTGCAGGAGAAGATATCACAGCTGCACGCGAACATGTCACAGCTGCAGGAGAAGATGATGTTGGAGCTGCAGGAGAAGATATCAGCTGCAGGAGAAGATGATGTTGGAGCTGCAGGAGAACATGTCGTCACAGCTGCAGGCGAACATGTCACAGCTGCAAACGACCATGTCACAGCTGCAGGAGAAGATGATGTTGGAGCTGCAGGAGAAGATATCACAGCTGCACGCGAACATGTCACAGCTGCAGGAGAAGATGATGTTGGAGCTGCAGGAGAACATGTCGTCACAGCTGCAGGCGAACATGTCACAGCTGCAAACGAACATGTCACAGCTGCAGGAGAAGATGATGTTGGAGCTGCACGCGAACATGTCACAGCTGCAGGAGAAGATGATGTTGGAGCTGCAGGAGAACATGTCGTCACAGCTGCAGGCGAACATATCACAGCTGCAGGAAAATATGATGTTGGAGCTGAAGGATATCACAGCTGCAAAAGAACATGTCATCACAGTTGCTGGAGAAACCGTCGTCACAGCTTCTGGAGAAGATGATGTTGGAGCTGCAGCAGAAGATGATGTTAGAGCTGAAGAAGAAGATATCACAGCTGCAGTAGAAATTCTCTTCCTGCTACATCCCTTTCACATCCCTTTTCTCCTACTAAATTTATGATGCAGTCTTACCACGCCTAATACTCACACCTGTCAAATCTCAATATACTTCAACAAGTTGTCTTTTAATATTTGAAACAAAGTTGTGCAAATGACACCCAGATCAATCATTACTGTTTTGTCTGCAAGCAAGAAATAAAATAATTCACACATGCATTGCCAGTGTTGGGAAGGTTACTTTGGAAAAGTAATGGGTTATACATTACAAGTTACCCTATTTAAAATGTAAAAAGTAATGTAACTATTTCAATTACCGTATTAAAGTAATGTAACTGATTACATTTGATTACTTTTCTAAATTTCCAGTGTTTTCAAATGTTAATAATTTTCAAAACATGTAAACCAGGCAGGGTTAACATTACAGTACTTTACATTACAACACCGATTACTGTCAGACTTTCGAAATCCTTCATCACTTGAATTAAGATTATAATATTTTTATTTAAAAGGGGACATTGGATGCAACTTTTACATGGTGTTCGCATATAAACGTGTCTTAGCAGTGTGTGGACACAATGACACTACAATGACAAAAATTCATTCACTTCTTTTTTTTTTATCCCCAAAAACCTATACATTCTCAATAATGTATATAATAAAATCAATCAATAATGTATTGAATAACATTCAAGCTGTATTGATTTTATGAACAGTATGCCGTCATATTGTTCAGGCTCCGCCCACAACCGCTGACAGACTGTCCCGTATTAGCATATTTCTGCTAAAAATTATTTTATTGCCCTCAATGTGAACAGAGCTGTTTTTTTACAAGGTAAAATGGGTGTTGTTTTGCATGACCAACGTTTTAACGTTTAAGTATGTTGCAGTTATTTAAAGTAAATTAAGTATGTTGCAGACATTTCTTGAAGACTGTGAAGAATCATACAAACTTGTGGAAAATGGGCATCTGATTTCCCCATTAAAGCACAGCTACCACAGAATCAACGTACTGTATCATGTCGATGTTAAATAGAGATTTAAAATCATAACAATAAATAGTTTAATAGCTATTATACTGTTTTTTAAATCAAATCTTTGCATAGCAATGACAGGAAACAATGGAATTTAACTGTAATGTGGAAGGCGTGACAACGGAGTTGTGGATCCAAGTGCAAGGCTTTATTAAAAGCATGGTCAGACACGCAGGGTTAAACAGTTGCAAACAGGTATAATCCAGGGCAAAAACGAAGTACCCATACAACAAGCAAAATTGCTTGGCAGGCATCAACGATCCGTAAAACAAGGAACATTCCAGTTTCAAAACAATGCAAGCAAGGAAGAAAATGGAAACTAAAAACACAGGAACTAGGTCAAGACCCAGTTAACACTGTGCTACACATGCAATACTGAGCCATGTGAAAGAGAGAAACCAGGCTTTAAATAGGATGAGACAGATGAGGTAACACGACACAGGTGAATGTAATCAGTAATGATGAGTCCAGGCAAAGGAATAGGGGGAATGAAGTCCGGGGTAAAGTGGCAAGAGTCTGTAATGAAGTGCCCTCTAGCGAAGCTCACAGGGGAAGTTCCGCTAGATATCGTACACATTAAAGAAAGGCCTTGGAAAAAAAAGACAATCTAAAAAAAAAGCATATCATAAACAGTTGTGGTTCAACTAAGTCTCTGCCTTTATCACATGGCACAACCTCCTGGACGCAACCATCTGGTTTCAGAGAGAGGACCAATTCAACCGAGAACTGGCTTGCTCCCAATTGTTGACGCCCTAAAACTGGCAAATGCGGAGTTTCACATCTTAATACTTACTTGCTGGATCGCCACTGTTTTTGACACTAAACCACCAGATTCTCCTGTCAACCCTATTGGCAAAGGGCATCTCAGGAACCGCACTCCAGTGGTTTGAGTCTTACCTCTCAGATAGGTCTTTCAAGTTATCTTGGAGAGGTGAGGTTTCCAAGTCACAACATCTAACTACTGGGTGCCTCAGGGCTCAGTTCTTGGACCACTTCTCTTCTCTGTCTACATAGTATCATTAGGTTCTGTCATTCATAAACATGGCTTTTCATATCACTGCTATGCTGATGACACTCAACTCTACCTCTCATTCCATCCTGCTGATCCGACGATAGCTGCTCGCATCTCACTTGTCTAACAGACATTTCTTGCTGGATGAAGGACCATCACCTTCAACTCAACCTGGCTAAGACCGAACTGCTTGTGGTTCCAGCAAACCCATCGTTTCATCACAATTTCACCATCCAGTTAGGCACATCAACCATAACTCCTTCAAAACAGCCAGAAACCTTGGAGTTATGTTTGATGATCAGCTGACTTTCTCAGACCACATTTCTAAAACTACCTGGTCCTGCAGATTTTCTTTTTTCAACATCAAGAAGATCGGGCCTTTTCTTTCGGAACATGCTTCACAACTTTTTGTTCAAGCTCTTGTTCTGTCCAGGCTTGACTATTGCAATGCTCTCTTAGCAGGTCTTCCAGCCAGTTCTATCAAACCTTTACAATTAATCCAGAACGCAGCAGCAAGATTAATTTTTAAGGAGCCAAAAATAACGCACGTCACACCTCTGTTTATCAATTTGCACTGGTTACCAATAGCTGCTAGCGTAAAATTTAAGGCATTGATGTTTGCCTACAAAATCACCACTGGCTCTGCACCCCTTTACCTAAATTCATTACTTCAGTCTTATGTGCCCTCTAGAATCTGGCGTTCTGCAAGTGAACGTCGTTTTATTGTGCCATCGCAAAGAGGAACAAGACTTTCTACATAAACTGTTTCCCTCCTGGTGGAATGACCTGCCCAAATAAATCCAAGCAGCTGAGTCCTTAACCATCTTCAATAATCGGCTAAAAACACATCTCTTCCATCTTTATTCTTTATTTGACCCTCTAACTCTAGCATTCTCTATTTTAATTCTATTCTTTAAAAAAAAAAAATTGTCCCTTTTAGACTTGCACTCTATTCATTTGCTGCTTGTTTTCTTTAAAAAAAAACTAACACTTGCTTTCTAATCTTTTTGTATTCTATCTGTTTTCTTTTCATTTATTATACAATTAACAAAAGCAAAAAAAGACCTCTAACACTAGCTTGCTCTATTCTTTTTCTATTCTATCTGTTTTCTTTTTATTTATTATATTATTTAAAAAACCCTTGCTATGTGTACTGCGTTAAGCTAACTGAGACTTTTTATAGCACTTGTATATCATTGTTCTTTTGTTGTTTTTGATTGCTTCCATTGTCCTCATTTGTTTTTTTTTTTTGGATAAAAGCGTCTGCTAAATGACCAAATGTAAATGTAAACAATGTGCAGTGACAACAATCTCTTTCTAAATGTGGAGAAGACGAAGGAGATGTTGTATTGTTGTTGACTTCAGGAGAGTGCACACTCAGCATGCTCCTCTGTCCGTCAATGGTGTGACTGTGGAGAGGGTGAGCAGCACCAAGTTCCTGGGTGTGCACAGCACAGAGGATCTCTCCTGGACTGACACCACCGCAGCACTGGCCAAGAAAGCACAGCAGCCCCGGCCCCCATCATGTGCACCTTCTACAGAGGCACCATCGAGAGCATTCTGACCAGCTGCATCACTGTGTGGTATGTTGCCTGCAACGCGTCCTGCCGCAAGACAATTCAACGCATAGTGAGAGCAGCTGAGAAGATCGTTAGTGCCTCTCTCCCCTCCCTTCAGCCTTTATCAACACCCTTTCTCACCCGCAAAGCCCCTCCTCCTTGCGTATCCCACCCACCCACACCGCTTCTTCATTCTGCTGCCATCATGTAGAGACTGCGAGTCTCCAGCCAGTACCAGCAGACTGAAGACAGCTTCATCATCAGGCTTGCAGAGCTGAACTCCCTCCCGCCCCTGCCCCACCTCCCCTCTTTTGCCCCACGCACCACTGAACTCTGACCCTCTAACGGATTCTCCCACTCCCCCCTCCCAAATACAGACACACACACTGTCACTTTAATCAGTCTAAATAAGCTATTTTGCACTACAAATCATTATATCTGCACTGTTGTCTACTTCACTGGTTTGCACTCTATCTGCCATGTGCCTTGTGCTGCTTTATATATATATTTTTTTTTACATTTTTACCTTATTTGTATATTTGTTTAGTTGTATTTTGTATTTAATCTGTAATCATGTTATCTGTATGTTCTACTGTTAGTGTGATCTGTATGCACCAAGGGTCTGCGAGACACAATTCATTATCTGTGGTCTGTGGCTTGTTCATGTGAAGAATGACAATAATCCACTTGACCTTGACTTTGCCTTGAATGTAATAAACCCAATCGGAAACAAAACAGTTATGAATAAGCATGTGTCCTATCTCTGAACTAAACTCCTGAACCGTGATGTCTCAATTTAAGATCAGTCACCCGCAATTTATGAAATAAATAAATAAACTATGGGGTGGTGTGTGAAACTAATTCATAAACCCCCTTTTGTAACGTAACCTATTTTCATAAGTAACTGAATTTAACAACACATTTTTTCTCAGTAATTGTAACTGATTGCGGTTACATTTATTCTGTAATTAAATTACGTAATTTCGTTACATGTAACTACTTTTCCCCAACACTGTTCATTACCAACATGCTGCAATGAATCCTTCATGCACAATTTCTTTTCCATGCCCTTTCGGTCTGATCTAGGTGCCCCGACCCACGTTTCCCCCCACCAACCAACCAACCAACCACCTCCACCACCCCCAGACCATGATTATACCATCGTAGCCTACTGCCATTTCTCCCCTGCCCCTCCGGAGGTCTGTGTACGCCACTGATTACAGAAGTGAAAGTAAAAAGAAAGTTGAAGCGTCCGAGGGCTTGAATGGTTTTAACAACAGTTTTTCTACTGTACACACTCTTTTATATGGAAAAAAAAATATTTTCAGATTATTTTATTTTGTCACAGAACAATATGCACTTATATCAGGGACAAGGTGACTGATTATTTTTAAAAGAGTAAAACAATAATTTAGATTTGTATTTTTGAAACATTTTAAAATTGTATTATAAAATAATATTTTTATTTCACACATCTGACAAAAAATTGCGTCTGAGTACAAATAAAAAATCTATTATTTAAACATAATGTTTTAAACTCAGATAAACTGCTGTGAGTGACACAATGTTAACCCGTCCAACCACAAACCTTCTTCAGTCAGCTGACAGCTGGATCGAGGCAGTGCAAAACCTGAAGATAGTTTCACTTTGCTTCATTAGCACCGTTCTCTGCTGTATTGTTTTAGTTACATTCTTACCACTACATTGGAGGAATATACGAGGTAATCAAAAATAATCACATATTATTAAGGACACTTAATTTTGACTATTTAATTGCCAAGCATTTGTTGTTAAATTAGAATTGGAAACTACATAAACTCAATCAGAACTTCCAGAAACAGTTCATTGATGTATTTTGCAGGTGGAGACTCAAACAACAGACACATCGAGACATGGCAGGAAAACATCCAGGTGAGCAAAAACCTTCCTGCATAACATTTATTATAATACTGTGCTTCTGTATCTGTAGAGAAAACAAAGTAAACAACAGGAAGTGTGAACGATATAATTTTAAAGAGTACAAAGTGTGCTTGAGGCGACTGATTTTGTGTCCAGACTGTTCAGACGTGTGTAGGAAATGCCAGCAGTATCTCAAATGATTCAGTGCCCTGTCTTAAAAACATAACTTTAATGAACCTAACTTAAAAAAAGTTTATACATTTATACTTACAATTTATAAAACAATTATTTTTTCTGAAACGTGTGCCACAATTATTCTTTTGAATATTCTGTTATTACACAGACAATGAACATACCGATATTTAATATTTGTTGTGATTTACACAATATATTTATTTCATGTTTGCCAAATATTTAAAAGGATAGTTCACCCCAAAATGAGAATTTGCTGTTCATTTACTCACCCTCAAGCCAGACCGATTTGGTGAATTGGTTCATCTAGTTCACGTTATTCTCAAAAGCGGGCTTCTTTACTGTTGTACTCAAGAAAAACACCTACACCTTGGATGGCCTGAGGGTGAGTAAATGAACAGGTGTGAACTATCCCTTTAAAGACATGAATACATGTAAAAGTATATGTTGTGTGTCTAAATAATTTGGGGCATGTAAGTCAACTAGTTACACATGCAAAATAAACTTTACTGAATATAACTATATTCCTTTACTGTAACAGATCTGAAGATCATTCTTCTGGGAAAAACTGGATCAGGAAAGAGCGCATCAGGAAACACCATCCTGAACAGAGACGCGTTTACAGTGGGAAACTCTCTGGTGTCAGAAACAACGAGATGTGAGAAACAAGAAGCAATTGTTGATGGACGAAGTATATCAGTTACTGACTGCCCCGGCCTGTTCAACTCTTCAGCCAGTCACAGAAACCTACAGACTTTAATAAATAAGTGTATGGGTGTTTCTGCTCCTGGTCCTCATGTGTTCCTGCTGGTTCTGAGACTGGGTGTGAAATTCACAGAGGAGGAGAAAAATGCAGTGAAATGGATTCAGGAGAGCTTTGGAGAAGATGCTGTGAAGTACACTATTGTTCTGTTCACTCACGCTGATACACTGAAGGGGAAACCTGTAGAGCTCTACATCAGCAAAAGCAAAGATCTACAGCAGCTAATTCAGACATGCTATGGGAGATATCACTCATTCAGCAATGAACACAGAAATAATCGAGATCAGGTCACAGAACTGCTGCAGATGATAGAAAAAATGGCCAATTTCAATGGATGGAATCACTACACTAAGAAGTTTTTTTAAAGGAGCATTTTAAGGCTAGTATGATGTTCCTGAAACAATCTTTCAACTCAGTTTTTTTATTAATAGCTCATTCTTCACAGCAAAATCCTCAGTGTTAAATGAACACTACTCAGTGTGTATATGGGTCCAGTCTACAGAGTGTAAAAAATAACACTGAAACAACTGCAGTTAATAAGATAATTAAGTGTTTATTTAAGTGATTCAACTGAGCATCAGCAATGAACAGCTGCTGTTAACAAGCAGAATCACTGAAGAAAAGACAAACACAAGAACTACAACTTAGATGAAATCAGCTAAAATATAAAGACATTGAAACTCTCAAGATCTCAGAGGAGGACTAAACAACTCCATGAACAGCAGCAGCTTTACTCATTATTAACCAGATTGACTTTATTTCTCTTAGACATCTAGAGAAGCTCTCATTGAGAATTAGAGGTTTATTTTAATGTTTCATTGAATGTTTCAGTTGAAGTCATGATTGTGTTGATTAGTGTTTCCTTTACTTGGCCCTTGACATTTGTTAATTTGCTTCTCAATTGCAATAGTGAGAGTGTGCATTGTTAAAGAAAGAGATTGATGTAACAACAGACCTGTCTGCTTTAATAACAGTCAAATGACTGCATTAAACATGTTTAAACAATTGCTTTTTCTGCAGTTTCTTCCCAGATTTAGATAATTCTGAAGTTGAAACATTAATGAATACAAAATGTAATTACTTCAGCCCTTGTGATAGAAATATCACTGTAATGCATAAACACTGAGAAGATAAAGAGCTCTGTCACAATTACGTGTCTTGTCTTTGTTTTCTCCTGAATCCATTTCCCATGATCCCTCACCTAGGAACCAATTACACACTCACACCTGTTTCCCATCATTCACACTATATAACACTGTGTGTTTGGGCTACTTACTGCTCAGTTACTCCTCCTGAGGTTGTCCCAGTCCACGAGTCTGTTCCAGAGATTTCCTCCGCCATTATCACTGCCTCAGAGGCCTCCGCTGCAGAACCTCCAGAGGTGGCAGTACCTATTGATGAACCCTCTACCTGTCCAGCCACGGCCAAGGAGGCCGTTTGTAAACTCTCTGTCTGTCCTGTCATGGCCAAGGAGACAGTCTCAAACTCTCTGCCTGCTCTGCTTCAGTTAAGAAGCCCGGTTATGAACCTGTTGTCCCACCCAACCTCCCTCTCCTTCCTCCTCTGCCTGTTAAGTTCTTGGTTCTGTCTCCGCTGTTTTCTGTCTGTCCTTCAGGCCATCCTTTGAGGGTGGTTAGCGGTCAGGATTCGCCTCAGGACAGCCAGCCTCCAGCTGCACCAGGGTTGGAGGATCCCAGATCTCTGTCTCTGGCCTTGAAGACCTGGACTTCACTTCGGTCCGTCAACCCTTTGGCATCGCCTTGGCTCAAAGCTCCCTCAACTCCACTGTGGTCTGTCAGTCCACCAGCTCCACCAGGCTTCCTCGTCCCTCTGGTTTCGCCTTGGTCATTTGTCAACCGGCCCTTACCTCAAGACAACACTCCTCCAGCTTAGCCTCATCCCTCCGTCCCTCCGGCTTCATTGGGCTCCTTTCTACCTCCGGCTCTGCCTTGGTCCTTGGTTGCTCCGGCTTTACCGTGGCCTTCCGGATCCCCACCTGCGCCTCGGTCGCCAGAGCTGTGGGCTCCACCATGGCCCTCCGATCCCTCAGTGTCACCCCGGCTCTTCGGCTCTCCATCTCCACCTTAGGCTCCTCTTCCACCGGCTCTGTCTCCTTCAGTCGGACCCCTGATGCCTCCAGTGTCACCCCCTTCATGGTTCCTCCCTCCGTCAACTCCACCATGGACTTATAGTTAGATACTTAATTCTGTTTGGAGCGTCTGGAAGCCGCTCATGGGATGGGGGGTGGGGGGTGCTCTGTCATGATTATGTGTCTTGTCTTTGTTTTCTCCGGACTCCATTTCCCATGATCCCTCACCTAGGAACCAATCACACACTCACACCTGTTTCCCCATCAGTCACACTATAAAGGTTGCACTCATCCACACACACACACACACATTTGTGATTATTGTTTAGCCTTCTACAACTCTGTGTCTTCGCATTTTTGGCCATGCCTTGCCTTGCCTTACCTAGTGTTTTTGACCTTGGACTGTTTATCTGTTTTTGACTGTTTGCTGCCTTCCCTGACCTTTGCCTGTTTTTGGATTTCCCTTTTGTATTACCTTGTGTGCTACTGTTTGCTGGTATTTTGACCCTGCCTGTTCTGACCACTCTTTGGATTAAAGCTTGCATTTAGATCTTCAACTCTGTTGTCACGCTCCCCATGTTTCAAGATCTGCGTGAGACCTTACAAAAACGCTGCATATTTTTGTGTTGATTGAGACACACTTAGACATCAACACTTAAACAAACCTCAACAATAGTGACAATAAAAAATATTCAATTATAAATAGTAAAATAATTCAGCTGCATAACTTATTGGGCTGCAATGCATGCTGGCAGCCACAAATGAGTTGTGCATGCTGACATCCATCATGCACTGCAGCATGACTAAAGATGTGATCAGTGAATCAGGCCACAGACAGAAACAAGTTAATTATGTTTTACATTTGAATGAGTGTCATAAATCAATTTAGTCACTGATGTTTTATAGTTCAAGGGCAGGGGTGTCCAAACCTGTTTCTGGAGGGCCACTGTGCTCCAGAGTTCAGCTCCAACCCTAATTAAACACACCTGAACAAGCCAATCAAGGACTTTAGACTCAATAGAAACTTCCAGGCAGGTGTGTTGTAACTAAAATCTGCAGGACACCGGCCCTCCAGGAACAGGTTAGGAAGGGGTTACTAAAGTATAAAAGCAGTTGTTGTGGTTGGAAGATCACTGTACTGCATCAATGGTGTAAAAGTAAACAGAAACAGTCTTTAAAAAAATACACCATCACTTGTGCAAGAAATTTAAATTGGCCATTGATACACATTTAGACAGCAACACTCAAAGCTAAGTGATCAGGTGATTTTTTTAAACTATTGATGGTGACAATTATTTGATTCACTGATCTTGTTCAACATCTAATCTTTGATTATATGAGTGATGTGGTATTAATTTTAGGCCTGTGACTCTGCACTGAGATTCAGCAGTGTTGTGACAATTATGAAGTTATTAGCTATTATTTTAACGTGCATAAAAGGTTCTGCGCTACTGCATCATTTAGACTGACACAGTCATCAACAATCAGCATGAATTTCAAAATGGTGCTAATCACCAAAAAGTTTCATGCTGCAATGCATGCTGGGTTTTTAATAGCATGTTTTGTGATGTTCAGAGTTGAGCTGTTCTTTTTTTGTTGGTTGTCACCATTATTGAGATTCATATGCTGATTGATCATGCTTGTGCGTGTCTGAATTGTGTAGTTGCAGTGCAGAAGTAGATGGATTTTTAGAAAATTATTTCCAAAATTGTAGATGTTTTTGATGAAGCTTGTATAGCTGTATCTCACTAATTTTATTGATTATTTGATGTTTCCAATTACTGCCTTGAGCCATGTATACATGCATTTGATTTGTATCGAAAATATTTAAGCACTAATTATTTAATTGATTGATTATTTATTTATTGTGCACAGACACTTTTTGTTATGGTACTTTTGTACTTTATATGAAAATTATTGTTATTAAATTATATATTTTCTCACTGGATCTTGGATTTTGAACTTGCTTGGTGTGCAGATTGTTCTTCTGTTTTCTATTATTTAAACTGAACCAAAGTACTCTTTTGTACAAAGTACAAAATTGTGCAGGACGTATAAAGCCCATGCGCCCCCATTTGGATCAAATCATTTAAAGTATGACTCATCTTCATCCTTTCTACACTACAAAGTGCAAAGGTTGATGTTCTTCATAATATGAACAGACCAAAGGACAAACAAAGTTCTGCTTATCTTGACAAGCAACTGAGACATGAGATAAAAACAAACCAATATACCGATAAGGAAATAAAGACCTATTGTGAGCTTCTCTGGGGATTTTACAGAACTCAGTTTATGTGACATACCCAGATTAGTTGACAGATAAGCTGAACTTTCGGTTTTGTGGAGTAAAGAAAGTAGCCATGCTGTAGCAAGCAGCTCCAGTTTGATTTCTTCAGAGGTATTCAGTGCATACATGCGATATTGATGAGCCTCCAGTGGACTCTACAGATTTTACACAATATTACATTATATAGTTATATATTTTTAAATGATAAAACATTATAGCATAATGCAATGACTACTTAAATGTACTATATTTATGTATTCTCATCTCATGTCATATATGCATTCCAAAGTGTTTTTTATTTTATTGTATTTATTAATTTATTTTTAATTTTGTTGCAGTGGGATGTATTGTATTACAACGAATGTGACAGCTAAATCTAAACAACATATAAGCCATTTTATGCTTATACATATTATTTAAATCCATAGTTCTTCCGTCTTTATATATTCATCATCAAAAAGTCATATAATTATTGTTCACTGTACTTAAAACTGATTAAAGATGAAAGGTAAGGATGCTGGACTATGTTGAGTGGAGGCAAAAGTGTTTAGGCCTCAACTGTGAATTTAGTGGCGTTGCTTACATGTTGCATCATAAAGTCTCCAACTAACTCAAGGATACAAACTCAGAAGACAATGGGTTTTACAGTAAAAGATGATGATAATTGACATTTACATATTAGTTTTTTTTGGTTTTCTTAGTGCAAAAGTGAAGCACCTTTATTTTTAAGAGTGTAAGTATGAATCCTTTTAACATCGATCAAGATTGAAGTCTTAGAAGTGTAGAAGTTCTCAAATCTCTTGAAAATATCCGCTTTAAATAATATGCCTTTCAGTGTGTTGTCAGTAAAAACAACATTGATAAAGCCAGACTGCAAGCAATTCCATGTTGTGGTACTGATTACTCAAACTGTGTATTTGTGAAAAAAGTATGTTCACATGCAGATTCTTAAACCGACCTTTATTATCTTCTAATGCTCAGTTACAGACATTAATTTCTACCTCAAACTTTGATATACTTTCCCACAACTATCAGTTCAAATCAAAGTTTTGACATGACATTACATGAGCAGTTTATGGATGAATTTATTACTCGTTTTATTTATTTACTAATTGAATTAAAACATTTCAAGCGATACTGCTGATAATGATGACACAAATTACAATTATTTTAAATACAATTTATTCAATGTATTTGATCAGTATTGTACCACATCTTGATTGTGTTTTCTAACAATTTCACCGCTGTAGCTCAATTCTGAACTAATGGCTTCACAGCACCTCTTACTACTCCTAATCTATGCAGAGCAGGAGCATATTGACATTCTAGTCTCTTTTTGTCAGTAAACATCAGAAACACAAATCATAAACACTTAGAATACAAATTCTCCTACAGCTTCTCCATGACTGCTTCTGCTCCTGACCGTATTATTTTATAAACTGCTACTGCTACTACTACTACTGCTATAATTATTAATAGTCCAGCTGCTGCTTTAATTGCTTCTACTTTACTTACTTCTGCTGCTACCACAGCTAGCACTGCTACTATTACTGAAGCTATTGCTTTTTTTACTGCTTTCCAGCAGTTACGACTTGCCTGGGCTTTACAGTACATTGCATTAGTGTAGTGCTTCCCTTCATTTCTAAGCGCCATTTGATCCATCTTCAACAGCAGCTCATTGACTTGAGCTTTATTCTTTTTGTCCTCATTGTTGACTGCATGATATCTGCCACCACAGCTGATTATTAGCTGTCGTAGATCTGGACTGTCTTCTATGTGATCTTTCAGTGGTCTATTCCTCAGTGCATCTGCGTGAGTGAACAGAATGATGGTGTGACGAGCAGCTTCTTCTCCAAAGTTCTTCTGAATCCATTTCACTGTCTTCATCTTTTCCTCTGTGTATTTTTCGTCCAGTCGGATGACCAGCAGGAACACATGAGGACCAGGAGAGGACATGTCCATACACTTCTTTATTTCAGCCTGAACTTCATTGTCCTTTCTTTTTGAATCCTGCAGGCCTGGAGTGTCGATTATTGTTATGCTTCTTCTACCTTTTCCTGTCTGTTTTTCCTCAGATTGTTGAGTGACTGACTCTGGATTGAAATCCACTTCAAACGCATCTCTGCCCAGGATGGTGTTTCCGGTTGCGCTCTTTCCAACTCCAGTCATTCCCAACAAAACAATCCTCAGATCTCCTGAAGTTAGAGAGACAGAGATTTTCACATTAATAACACACTTGTCTTTTTGTGATCAGTTGTGTGATTTTCACCTGACGAGAAGATAAAACTGGTGAACAGTCCCATCGACTTCAACTGAAGCTCAGACCGGAGTCATATCTAGAGTCTCGTTTGACCAGTAATGACTGATGCCAAGATTAAGAGCTTTTATTCAGTGTTTTTTACTAACTCTGTGCTTTTTATTTTATTTATGTCTTTCAATGATGTTTGATCGTTCATATTCTCAGCGGATTCACTTCTAAGATTTGCTAGAGCTGTATAACAGTTCAACTTGTGTTGATTGTTAAAGTGCTTTTAAAAACGTGACTTCTCTTTCATAACTAACTTATCAGTTTCTCAAATGGTTGAGTGTCATGTGGCCCCTGTAGTTTTCCAATCCATTTAACTTTTTTTTGGTCCAATTTTGTCATTTTTAGCAATGCAATAGCTTTGTGCAGTCTATATTATACTATTAATGTTCGATTATCAGATTAATACTCACCTGTAATTATCGGTTCCATTTTTCTATAAATCCTCTTTTTCTGTGTTCAATGCTCAGCGGACACGTTTATTTGCAGTGCTCACCGCTTTCCTTCTCTTTCTTGATCTGATGAAAGACAGATGAAAGGACTGGCAGACTGAGAGTGCTCAGGTTAACTCCCCTTATCTGAAAATATGATCACATGACTGCAGTTTCTTATATTAATATTATGTTCTTAAATAATAATACTAATACATCTCTGTCACTCTAAATATAAAGTTTCAATTTACTTAGAAATTTGACTTATAACTTGTTTAATATGTTAGTACATTTAAAAGTTTCATAAAAAGTAACATAAATCAGGTAATGCTTTAAACTCGATTATGTTTAAAACATTTAGTTTACTGCTAATTAAAAGTGAATTGTGGTTTTAATCAAATTGCTTACAAACATGTGCAGTCATTTGTGTGTGTGTGTGTTTGGATCTCATTTTCAGAGTATAGCAACACATTTGTTATATTGTTGTATTTGCTCTAATGCTTGTTCTCCGTAGTGCAGATATATTGCAGCCTAATTGCTGTAAAACATCTCCACCTAGAGTTCATGTTGAATATCTCCACCAACAGACTTATTTTATCTGATTACAAGAAGAAAAAAAAAAAATATCAAAGCCAGTAAAAAAACATTACAGTGCTATAAATGTCAAATTTGACAGGGCAGCAGACTTTCAGGTCATTAGCAAACCGAGACAGAGAAAAGTCTATTATCTGGATGCCAGAATGACTGTTTTACATCAAATGCAGCATACATTTAAAGATACTGTTTCTAAAACATCTAAGAAGTCGGTTGGAAATTAAAACTCTTCCAATAATCCTTTGACAAACAAGTAAAAAGTATACCCAGATAGCAAGCAACCATTGAAAGTCGATGCATTAAGTCAATGCTGATGCATCAATATTAATTACATTGTATTAATGCTACAAAGTGACGTTCCATATCACTTTTGCACCCGCAATTAATGTTGAAACAATGTTGAATTTTCCACAAAAAAAAAAGCCAATGCCATTAAATCGACGTTACACTGTGATGTTGATTCTAAATCACTTTTGTTGAAACATTGAAAATACAACTGAAACGATGTTGCCATCTGATGTGCAAAGTCAATGTATAAAACATTAATATTTCGACTACACTTCAATGGGACATCAACAAATTCCTGACCATTTCAAAGTTTGTGGAAAACCTTTTAAAAGGAAAATTAATAAATGAAACCCTGAATGCGGACACTAGATGATTCGACCAGACCACGAGAACACACTCTTGTTGATTGAAAAGGCCAAGTATAAGAAGACCTTTATCCCAACTTCCATTAGTATTTCAAATAGGATCTTAAGATGAAGTGATGCATGTAATGTTAAATTTTGTTGTGATTATTAATTGTATTGTTTGTTGGTTGAGCCTTAAAGACAATTTTCTACCCCCATTGTAGATAGACAATAAAGCTTTTTGAATTTGAATTGTAGAAACAAGAGGCTCGTTTAAGATGTGCAAAATCTGCGCAGAGCCGATCACCGGTGATGACCGCAAGATGCATGCCGGTTAGAAATGTGTCTGAGGGCAGGAGATGGTCCTCACTGCAGAACCAAGGTCCAGGGGGCGTGGTTGCATCCAGATCCAACTCCTCCCACCTTACATACAGAGACAGAGCGACACGCGTCCTAATCTGAAGACCACGCCCACACCAGGGGGGAAACAATCCAATGCTCTCCATTGCTGCATAGGGTCCCCGAACACCAGTGGTCCCCTTGCTCTCAAAGATTATTTCATTTTAGTTTTGTTTTTGAATTTGGCCAGCGTTTATGAAAACATGAATGATAATTTATTTTAATGCGGTGTGCTGTTGCCCTTTCTACGTAAAAATCAGTCAAATCATGTAATGTGAATGTTGTACAGTCTTGCTCGAGACTAAAAAAACGAGTTGAAAGCGTACCGAGACACTGTTTCTCAAGCTCTTTCCGTGAGCGTGATTCGAGACAGAGTGAAACATGGACATGGCCCCCAGAAGTCTAGGATCGGCAACAAGACCATTCATTATTTTTAGCCATGTCAAAGGATTATTTCACCACCCTATGTGAATCTGAGAGGAGGAGATATATTAAGAAACTAAATTTTATTGGTCTATGTCAGTGCCCCTTTTCCTAACCTTCCTTTTGTTTGAGAAATTATCTGTGTCTACGTGAAACACCCCGACATCTACAACTATTTGTGTCCTTAAATGCTTGTTTTTTTGGGGTTGACAGCTTATAAAAACGTAGTTCTGGGTTTTTTTTAGTTTGTTTACTGTACACCTTGTCACACAGCAGCTTTTAGACATTGCTCTGTTTTTGTTATAAGTCAGAAATGACAAGGAGGCAGCTTCCAGCAATAGAAAGTCAATGGGGAGCGTTGGATTGTTTCCCCCCCAGTGTGGGCGTGGCCTAAATGTGCTCTGTCTCCAAACCCCCCCCCTTATTACCATCTCCACCCCCTAGATGTGGATCCAAAGCACGACAGGAACGACTTGCTGACGACACAGATTAATGATCATTGGTTCAAACAACCGTGATGTTGCGTTCTCTTCTAAAATGTTTTATTTTTTATCTGATATCATGTGATTATGTGTTTAAATTATGCATGACGATATGTGATCGTTCTCATATTTCTAAAAAAATCTAAAACAAATGTTTGTATTAAAGTAAAACTGGATGATAAATACGTCTTTCGAATGGAATAAATAGCAAGCACTTTGAGTGTCTCAGCCGAGGCTAGCCGCATCTCAAACGAACCTTGTTACTTTAACACTCTTACCCCCGGTTTCACAGACAAGGCTTAAGCCTAGCCCCAGACTAAAATCTAAGTCTGAGCTGTTTCAACTGAAAGAAACTTGCTCTGACTCATCTTAAAATATATCAGTGCCTTTATTTTGTCTCAAAATGCACACCAGTAATTTTTTTTTCTAAGGCACGTTTATAAAAATTACTTGAATGTCCTAATTGAACTATGGCCTAATCCTGGCTTAGTCTAAGCCCTGTCTGTGAAACCAGGCCTTAGAGTGGGACCATATGTGCTCTGAGCAGTGTTCATTTAACACTTAGGATTGCTATTAATATACAGATGTGCCATCAGCCTTGATATGCTTATACAGTATGCTTCTCTGCATGTTTGCAGAGTCTTTCACACATATCCTCACACTTAACACCCTGTTTGTGGGTGGAACTGTTCAGAGAAAGAGGAAGCAGAAATGTGAGAGAGACCAACGGAGGATGTGTGTGTACTTTTATATATATATGACTGTGATCTGAACAACTGTTTCTCTGAACGTCTGTGAGACTGAAGTCAATCAGGAATGAGGGCTGCCATCATCATCACCATCTTCATCACTCTCTGTCTGATCTCAGGTCAGTTCTTTACGGTCACTCAAGCCTGAGCTGTAACTAATCATTATAATAACCCAGAGCAAATGAACTTGTGTTTGGCAGGTCAGGTACTTTGTGTCAAAGTGATTGGCTGCACTGGAGGGAGTGTAATGTTCAAGTGCATGAACTCAAACCAGAGAAGGCCTAATGATCAGCATAAAGGAAAGTATTTCTGCAGAATCAGAAACTGTAGGACAGGCATCAGTACTGAGTCTCAGCGCGGTTGGGTTAATAATGGGAGTTTCTCTCTGTATGGCGATGAAAACAGCAGATTCTTCACAGTGTTTATCAGGAATATCAGCAGAGAGGATGATGGGGAATATAGATGTGGAAACAATCAGGAATGGAGTCATGTTGTTACATTAGAGGTGAACAGAAGTGCGTATGATACTTTATTACCTACTACATTAAGTATTATACTTTTATTATAGTACTGTTTAAAGGTGCACTACGGAAAAAACTTCAAACTGCCTCACTGCATTATAATAATTCACAACAGTATAATAATGATTTATAATTTGAGCTGAGAATGTTTTTTTTAATTTTTTTATGTCAGTCATATTTATGAGGTCACATGTCGTCTGTAAACAGAAATAAGACCCGTCTACTATGTATGACTCACTTGTTAAGATGACATTTCCCCCCCCTGGATACATGCCTTGATAGGATAACATTTCTCTCATGTTTTGATCACAGGCGACCATACAGTACACAGACCCAAAAAACAAGCACAACCTACATTAAAAAAAGGAATGTAATATTGAAATGTGTCAAACAGAGATGGCGATAGAGAGGCCAAAGTTCCCCAGTGCACCTTTAATAATACTAATAATAGTTCAAGATTTCCGTGTATGTTGCAATGATATGTTATAATCATTTTCAGCCTCTTCTTCTTGTGGGACGTCTGTTATCCAGACTGCATATAAAGGACAAACCATCACTTTTCACTGTGAATATGATCATAAGTTTCAAACACACACCAAAGTCTTGTACAGAGTGAACGGAGATCCTGTCCATGTGCTGAACAGCTCACAATCATCACAATCATCTGAGGAGAAGTTCACCCTGTCTGACAGTCAGAGAGATCATTTTACTGTGAGCATCAGAAACATTTCTGCAGCAGATGCTGGAGTTTATTTATGTGGAGTGGAGAGATATGGACCTTCACACACTATTACTCACATAACCTTCATTAAAGAGATTCATCTGAATTTTTCTGGTGAGTTTAGCTTCATTTTAATGATAAAATCCTTACAGCTCTAAATAAGAAGCATAATCCCTCCTGACTGTTAATAATGTAACAAATTGATGAATAAATCTGATCTTGCAGGTCAAATAACGTCGGTCCAGGTTCAGGCCTACATCAGTAAATCAGTCTTCATCACGTGTGAATTTCCACAAGAATTCAAAGGAAACAAGAAATTCATCCAGAAAGATTCATCAGAGAAGATCCCTGTTGATGGACAGAATCAATGGGTCCGTCATAACAAAGTTCACATGTATGATGATACCAGAGAAGGAGTTTTGAAGGTTTTTATCAGTGATTTAACCGCAGCTGATGAAGGAAGGTACAGATGTGGAGTGAATAATGCTGACGATCATCTGTTCACTGAGGTCACACTGACAGTCAATCGAGGTAAAGAACTTCTGTCAGGAGCTTGTTTTTGGACACTTTCTAGCAGTTAAAATGAGAAAAAATGATTGGATATTTCTGATTTTTATTATTATTATTATCATCGTGTATAGTTGATCACTTTAATGCATCAAGCAAATCAGCTGCAATTATTGGCGAAAGTGTGAACCTCACCTGCAATTACCCTGAGAAACACGAGACCATCAAACACATCTGCAAAGAGAGCAACGAGAAGATCTGTCACAACATCCGCTCATCAGAGAAGCAGCGCTTTGAGTTTTCTGACAGTGCAGCAGGAGTTGTTACAGCGAGCATCAGTAATGTGAGCCTGAGAGATGCTGGAGTTTACTGGTGTGGAGCAGAAACCAGACACACGCATCTGACTTCTGTCTCTCTCACCAATAAACACGAGCTGACTTTATCCAGTATGTACAGTAACCATAAACCATGCAGTTCAATAATATATGCATGTATTGTACAGTGTATGAACAGTTCTCTATTCTCTTTGACCATCAGTGTCTCCAGTGGTCAGACGTGAAGGAGAGTCAGCCGAGATCAAATGCCCTTACGATGCAAACTATTCAACTGAAGTAAAGTATCTGTGCAAAGGAAAGTGTTTCACTCAAGATGCTCTGAAGATCATTCAATCAGAAGAAGATCATGTTCAAAACCCAAAGATTTCAGTAAAGGACGACACTGGACTCAATCTCTTCACTGTGACCATGACTGAGCTGAGAGCAGAGGATGCTGGGAAATACTGGTGTGCAGTGAAAGATGCGTTTAACCTTCCCATTGAGCTCATGATCATCATGAAGGACGGTGAGGTTGTTTATTTGGGAAGAATCTCAATGTTTCTGCTCATTCTGTAATCATACTCATCATATTTAGTGTTCTGCTCTTCAGCGCTCGTCACTCGTGAAGCGTCTGTCGGAGGATCAGCGTCCATCAGCTGTAAATACATCAGGAATCAAAATCAGAGTTTTTTCTGCAGAGGAGATGAGCCGAATATCTACGTCAGAGACGGAGTTCGTGTTTCATCAAAAAACAGAATAAACGGCAGATTCTCTCTGACTGACGAAACCTCTGCTGGAGTCTTCACTGTGAACATCAGCAATCTGAGAGCAGAGGATTCTGGGAAATACTGGTGTGCAGAGGAGAGTTCTGGGTCCTTCATATTCACTGAAGTTCAGCTACATGTGAACGGAGGTAAAATACTCTTTTTGCACAATACCTGAGGCAGAGTACATTGCAATCTTCTCAAAAAAAAACAAAAAACTTTTTTTAATATAGTCTGCACCACTGTTTCTAGAAATGACATTCTTTCTTCAGAGGAACACAAAAGAAGGTATTTTGAGAAATGTTTTTTGGCCATGCTGTGAAAGTCAATGCAGGTTCATTACCAACACTCTTCAAAATATCTTCTTTTGTGCTCAAAGTCAAACAAGTTTGAAAAGACATGAGGTTGATGACAGGATTGTCACTTTCTGGTGTACTGTCCCTTTAAAGCAGCATGCTGTGGTGAAGTCTGCAGAGTCAGTCTGATTAGTGTGATGGACATTTTCACACCAGCTTTAAACCACAGAGCACTTTTTGTGTTAAAGTAAAACAGAAAATAATGCTGGCTGCTGCTTTCGTGTTTTACTTTAGTAAAGTGCAGAAAGCAAGTGTTTTTTATATACAGATGTGTTTTAAAGTAGTCAGTTCAGCCAGAAATGACCTTCACTTTCCAGTCATTCCAGACCAGTTTGACTCGATGTTTTTTGAATGTTAACACACACAGCTGTTCTCCATACATTGAAAACACACAATTGATCTACATTTCAATCTTTTTAGCTTTTCTACTCATTGCTCATTTTAAAGCTCTTCAGTTCTTGCACATATTCAGGTTTGACGCTGGTGAAGGCAAAAATCACGTTTAAGTTTTCTTTTTGTGGTGTTTTTGTCATTTTTGGATCTTGATAGTCTCATAGTTATTCTCTGTTTTAAGTTTGCAGAAAAGATCTTGTTTCACAGAAGAGCTGAGTAATTGAAGACAGTTTCTTTAATTTGTTGACACCATCTCTGCCTCATGATTGAAATATGAATATTTGTAGATGAATGTCATGCACTCACCTTGTTTCTCTGTGACAATACCTTTGTGTGATTTTAGGTTTCTTCTGTCAGAAGCATGAAGTCTCTCAGTGATGCAATACAGCAACCTTCAGTCAGGACGAGATTCACTCTGATTACAGCATTAACCACATAATGCCAAACTAATATTACTGTACAATATTGTTGTTTTTGTTTTCATCTTCTCAGTAGTGCCATTTCTTACTCTTATGTAAATATCCGGTTTCAGAAATCAGCAGTTAGATTTTTGATTTTATAAAAAACTTGTAATTTCACTGAAAAATAAGTGAAAATCTGCTAAACATAATTCAGCTTGATCGAGTTACTGAGCATCTGGTGACACCTACAGGTCACTGCTGGGACAAAAGCTGAAATATTCCTCTAAGTGACTGTCTGGTTTGGTTGTACAGCTTTCTAGAAAGAAAAACGTCGGCTTCTTGTGCTGAAATATGTGAGCAAGCTTCAATGTTTAAGTGTTTTAGTTTATTAACTAAATTTGTTTCTTTGATTTTGTAAGCATCAGTCTGCCAGAACAGACACAATCAGTCAATAAGGCAGCAGTGTGTGTGTGCAAGAAACTATTTACAGTGGTGGACATTTTCTCTTAATAAATGTACTTGATGTCATACATGTCAGTTTACTTTATTTATTTTACCAGAAAGTCCTACTGAAATTATTATTATTTTTTCTTCTACAAGAGAGACCCGGCCAATGTAGCAGCCATTCAGATTAACAACAGGAATAACATAGCCTACATAATATACAAAATATATAACACACATTCACTTAGCTGTCTAAATGAGGACATTCCATAGACTTCTGTTTTTATATACGGCTATAAATACTATAGCATAGTTATATAACCATATAAAATGTTTAAATGACCATATTAAAACCTTTATTTACTATACTTTTATACACATTTCACAAATGAGGACATCCCTAAAAGAGATTGTTATTTTCTTTTAGGTTTAACTCATCTTCTGGGTACAAATTTGTCCCCAAAATCTGGTTTAGTACACAAACATACACACAAATTATTCCAAACAATAAAGCATAGACTCATACGCGCATTAGATTATACGAAATATTAGAAAGGCAGATTAGTAAACACGCTATAACAATGCTGAGAAGATAAGAAGAGGATTTTTTGTGTGTAAGTGCATCGGTTTAGGGTTGTTGGGTGGTTGAGTGTTTGCGGAAGATGTGCATCTTCAGCCAAGCTGGGGTTTGGCTCATTCGACCAAAGACGAACAGAGAGGCTGAAGGGTCTGGAAAATTAATTTGTGCCTTTTTGTGAAGAAACAACAAGGTGCCGCTTGTTCAGTGATCGTAACTGGTGGGAGGGAGCACACAGTAGCAGTAGTGAATTGAGGTAAGATGGTCAGTTTGGTTGTGCTAAAGGAGAAGAGAAGAGGACCAAAAACTGAACCTTGAGGCACCCCATTGATTAGCTTAAGTGATTCAGACTGTGATGTGATCTGTGTCTCTCCACATAAATTAACTCCACCGTCCGCTGCAGAAATTATTCTAATGATCAGGTTAAAAAAACACCTGCATGATTGCTGATATAATTATGCTATTATATGAATTTAAGTCTGTGATATACAATGAAACAAAGTAAATGTATTGTGAATAGTTTCTCGCTTCCTTTGTGTTTCTTTTCCATGTTATCTAACTAGTCACATGATCATAGTTTGAGCAAAAGTATTTGACTGGCGTCAGCAGGAGCTGCAGCACTTTGACTCTGTGCAGTTCAGAGAGAAGACAGCAGAGAAACCTGAGAGACGACAATAACAATGACTTCAACACATACAGGTCTGTGAAAACCTATTAATACTGATCATTTCTGTAGAGAAGGAAGATGTAGAAGAGGAACATGAAAGGAAGTTTTAAAAGGAAAGTCTTAAGTAAAAATATTCTGAAAAAAAATCATATTTTATTTTCTCTTAATACATAGAATACAATAGATAAATAAAATAAAACATTTTAAATATATTTTAACAAATATATACATATTTTACAAATTTAACTATAGTGTTTATTATAATTATCCAACAATATCTGTTTTATAATTGTCTCACTTCAACAAATATATTTTTATATTAGAATATAGAAAAATATGTATCCGTATTTTACACTTCAATAAAATCGTTTACAGTAACGTACAGTAATTGATTGCTTTACCTTTTCCATATAAATGCTTATATACCATTTATAATGTTGCATACATTTTGTAAAGCGAGAAAGAGTCATGCAATATAAAGTAAATGACTCGGAGTCAAGACGAAATGGCTTAAAAGGCCATTCATGCTCCAATTATATTGAGTTTATAAATGCATATTTAAGGAAATCTAAAGAAAATAAACAAAAAAAGCTGCTAAACATCCAGTATGTCAAAAAATAATGATTTCAGACTGATATATTCACATTGGCCTGCTGTTATATTTCATGTATTCAGCAGAGACTAATATTCTCATTGTTTCTTTTAATTAATCACTCTTTATTAGATGTCCAAACAAACTGAATCAAACTCTTACGTTGATCTTTTGAGCTTGACTGTCAGACTCATTACTGAGTTAATCTCACATTGAGTTATTCCTTGTGATCATTTAACAAAAGGCTGAACAATAACCTATTATTTTATAGTAATTTCCAAATTATTATTTTATCATTAACTCATAGAACACTTGAAGCCGTTATGTATAATCATTATTAGGTATTCATAAAGTCCATATATACGTGTTATATATTTCATGAATATAAAAAGTGAAAGCTTTATATTATTTGCAGATTCCTTGCTACAACTGAAACATGTTATTTGTCATGTGTTTTAATGCATTACACTTACATGAAATATAGGTGTAACAACGAATATAAATGTATAATAATGTATTATATCTGAGGTTACAATTATTCATGAGATCATACAGTGCATTAAAAGGTGCATCATTACAAGGCTACACTAATTAATACATTAAAACTACATACAGTGGGTACGGAAAGTATTCAGACCCCCTTAAATTTTTCACTCTTTGTTATATTTTAGCCATTTGCTAAAATCATTTAAGTAATTTTTTTTCCTCATTAAAGTACACACAGCACACCATATTGACAGAAAAAACACAGAATTGTTGACATTTTGCAGATTTATTAAAAAAGAAAAACTGAAATATATAACATGGTCCTAAGTATTCAGACCCTTGCTGTGACACTCATATATTTAACTAAGGTGCTGACCATTTCTTCTGATCATCCTTGAGATACACCTTCATTTGAGTCCAGCTGTGATTGATTATACTGATTGGACTTGATTAAGAAAGCCACACACCTGTCTATATAAGAACTTACAGCTCACAGTGCATGTCAGAGGCAACTGAGAAATCATGAGGTCAAAGGAATGCCTGAAGGCTCAGAGACAGGAATTGTGGCAAGGCACAGATCTGGCAAGGTTACAAAAAAATTTCTGCTGCACTTAAGGTGCCCAAGAGCACAGTGGCCTCCATAATCCTAAATGGAAGACGTTTGGGACTTCCAGAACCCTTCCTAGAGCTGGCCGTCGGCCAAACTGAGCTATCGGGGGAGAAGAGACTTGGTGAGAGAGGAAGAAGAACCCAAAGATCACTGTGGCTGAGCTCAGAGATGCAGTCGGGAGATGGGAGAAAGTTGTAGAAAGTCAACCATCACTGCAGCCCTCCACCAGTCGGGGCTTTATGGCAGAGTGGCCCGACGGAAGCCTCTCCTTAGTGCAAGACACATGAAAAAAAAAAACACCTGAAGGACTCCAAGATGGTAAGAAATAAGATTCTCTGGTCGGATGAGGCCAAGATAAAACTTTTTGGCCTTAATTCTAAGCGGTAGGTGTGGAGAAAACCAGGCACTGCTCAACACCTGTCCAATACAGTCCCAACAGTGAAGCATGGTGGTGGAAGCATCATGCTGTGGGGGTGTTTTTCAGATGCAGGGACAGGACGACTGGTTGCAAACGAGGGAAAGATGAATGCGGCCAAGCACAGGGATATCCTGGACGAAAACCTTCTCCAGAGTGCTCAGGACCTCAGACTGGGCCGAAGGTTTACCTTCCAACAAGACAATGACCCTAAGCACACAGCTAAATAACGAAGGAGTGGCTTCACAACAAATCTGTGACTGTTCTTGAACGGCCCAGCCAGAGCCCTGAATAAACCCAATTGAGCATCTCTGGAGAAACCTAAAAATGGCTGACCACCAACGTTTACCATCCAACCTAACAGAACTGGAAGGATCTGCAAGGAGGAATGGCAGAGGATCCCCACATCCAGGTGTGAAAAACTTGTTGCATATTTCCAAAAAGACTCATGGCTGTATTAGATCAAAAGAGGGCTTCTACTAAATACTGAGCAAAGGGTCTGAATACTTAGGACCATGTGATATTTCAGTTTTTCTTTTTTAATAAATCTGCAAAAATGTCAACAATTCTGTGTTTTTCTGTCAATATGGGGTGCTGTGTGTACATTAATGAGGAAAAAAAATTAACTTAAATGATTTTAGCAAATGGCTGCAATAAACAAAGAGTGAAAAATTTAAGGGGGACTGAATAATTTCCGTACCCACTGTATATACATATGATAGTTCTTTGCAGAGTGTGATCTGAGGATTGTTCTTCTGGGTAAAACTGGATCAGGAAAAAGTGCGTCAGGAAACACCATCCTGGGTAGAAAGGCTTTTGAAGTTGTTGACAGGAACCGTCAAGATCAGATCACTGAACTGCTGAAAAAGATCAATGCAATGATGGAGGAAAATGAAATGATGCATTACACTCTTGAGATGTTTAAATCAACTCCGATAAAGAGAGAGGGAAGAATGGGAAAGATTGCATGTGCAGTTGCAGTACCAGGAATTGGACTTCTAGGAACAGCAAAAATAGCACGTGTTGTTGCAACAGCAATTGCAGGCAGAGCAGCCCCCCCCCCCCCCCCCCCCCCCCCCCCCCCCCCCCCCACCCCCCCCCCCATGGAGCAGTTGTAGAAAAAGCAATAGTAGTTCCAGAAAGTGCAGTAGCAGCAGGAGAAGCTGTAGGAGAAGCTGTTGAAGCAGCTGTAGAAAAAGCAGTAGCTGCTATAGTACAAGCAGTAGAAATCGTGGGAGAAGCAGTTGCCAAACAAGTAGTATCAGCTCTAGAAAAAGCATTAGAAATTGTAGGAGAAGCAATTACAAAAAAAGGAGGAGAAGTTATAGAAGAAGCAGTTGTAGAAAGTGCAGCTGGAACAGGAGTAGCAGCACAAGGAGCAGTTACAGGTCTGGTGGCAGCAGCAGCAGCAGGAGCAGCAAGATCAGCAGCAGCCGCAGGGAAAGTGGCCTCATCTGGAAGAGTAGCTGTAGTCGCTGCTGTAGCAGCAGCATTTGGAGGAGCAGCTGTTACACTAATATCAGCACTGAGACTGTAAAAGAGTAGTTTATCAGCTACTTACAAGTCTAGGTTTTAGATTTGTATTGATCTTATAATATGATTTTCACTTAACATGAATTTATACGTTTATGGCTTACAACTGAATCAAAATTCAAGCGCATAAATAATTCTCCAATTGATTCAGATGTACTGCACAAGAAATTAGTTAATCTATGTTTATTAAAATGTTGGGCAGTGAGGTTTGACGCTTCAATACTGATACACATTTTATTTAGTAATGCTTTGTATACTGCTTTTCGATTAATTTCTTATAGTGGACTTTATAGTGATAGTTCACCCCAAAATGAAAATTACCCCATTAATTACTCACCCTCAAGGCCTCCTAGGTGTGTATGACTTTCTTCTTTCAGAAGAATCCAATCGGAGTTATATTAAAAAATGCCCTGGCTCTTCCAAGCTTTATAATGGCAGTGACTTGGTGTTTGTGTTCAACAGTTCAAAAGAAGTCCAATAAAGCGCATCACAGAGATTTTAGAGTGCGCTTTTATTATATAAAGAAAACCCTTCCACGAAGGGTGACTGACAGCCGTCCAAAGGGGTGAATGTATAAAAACCAACAAGATGGGTTAAAGTAACCCGGCATGTGTTCTGTCCAATATTTACCCAGCGCTGGGATGCCAAATAAACCAGAAATGGTTGTTTTTAACTCAGATTTGTTTTTTAGAGTGTACTTTTTTTTTTTATTACATCTAGTGTATTCATTTCTGCAATGCTTCATTTAAACAAAATTGGCTAATTTACTTATTTTACAGGTATTATTGACATATTTCTTTGTTTTAATTAAGTATCATACATTTCAATTTTGCCATCTTTCCATACATTGTATTAGTGATCATTAAGAAAAAAACTTTTGTATTTGTTCAGAGGGGGTGTACTCATTTACGCTGTGCATTGTACAATACAATACAAACCTCAAATCATGTTGTTGTACATCCACTGATGTCATTTTGCAAACAGTTTTGTATGTTTGAATGTAGTTGCATAGTTGTTATATGTACTCGGTGTTATCTCAGCGTGTCTTTTGTTCGTAGGTCTTCTGTAAACTTACATATGCCCTCTCAGGTTTATGTGCGTTTGGTTTTCTTTTTTAAGCCGTATAGCACAATGTGTTTTTAATAATAGAAGCAATGTTTGGTCTTATGGGTGGGAAAAAATATCTTATTTACATTTTACAGCAAAGCTTTTCAAAACACAGCTGTCAGTGAATTGAATTCATATTTACCGAGTGATACTGACCGACCCTGTTTGTGGAAAGATTGTTTATGCATGTGTAGTCATTGTTAGTTCTGATTTTTTTATTATTTTATTATTATTTATTATTTTTTTCCCTGAGATATAGATGAGTATTAGAATGCTGATCGGCTGTTATGGAACAGTGAGTAGTGTTTGTCATGTAATAGAGAGCTGAAGTTCAGCGTTGAGCTGTTATTTTCCTCATTAAGCCACATAACATAGTTCTGATATCTAGTTCTATGTTAAGTGTAATCATGATTTATACTGAGTGTTCAGTCACCTAAAGCAGCTGGTTTGAGTCTCACTTGAGGATGTGATGCTGCTCTGCGCCTCCAGAGTGTCCTTCACATGAGCAGAGCTAAACACCGAAGTGAAAGAAGACGAATAAGCCAGCTGGAAAGCCCATACTTTAAGTAATATACTGCAGTTTATTACTTAAAGAGATAGTTCACCCTAAAATTACATTTCTGTCATCATTTACTCACCCTTATAGAATTAGATGATAGAATTATAGAATTAAATTTCTTTGTCTTTTTGACATTTTCACAAAAAGGTAAATTAATCTCTCATCCCTCTATTGAAGAAAGGAGGAGGACACGGCCTCCAAAATGAGTCTCTATGAAGAGAGAGAAGATGGAGACACTTCCTCTACAATGAGTTCTCCATCTCCTGAATCAAGCTGCAATCAACCCATAAATAATCTGCATTCTGCCTTCAGTGATGCAACAGTGACCTCTGACCCCAGATAAGACAGGTGCCATTTTAGCATCTGGCAGATGCTTTCATTCAAAGTGACTTACACTGAAGCCTGTAGCCGGAGTGTCACAAACGAGACTCCCGCTGTGCCTCCCGCTCACCACCAGAGGGGAGCTCTCTCCCGAGTTTTGAACTTTATCCAGACTACACACACACACACACACACACACACACACACACACTCACATATCTGGCTCTGATTGCTCCTGCACCTGACTCTCGTTAAGTGGACTATTTAATTAGCTCTCAGACTCTCCCTCATTGCGAATTCTTGTATTGCCTTGTACATTTCTTTCCGTGTCTGGCCTCTCGGTTTATTCCCGAACTGTTGCTATTGTTCTTTGACTACTGATTGTTTGCTGCCTGCCCTGACCCTTTTGCACGTCCCTGACTAACGATTTGGCTTCTCTCCTCTGTTGTGTTTGCTGGTGTTTGACCTTGCCTGTTGATTATGATTTCAATAAAGCTGCAGATGGATCCTCACTCTGTTGACGTCTCGTTACACGGAATGAGAAATATAATGTTTTTCAAACATTCAAGTATGAAAACCTATTCTAGTAAAGCCCAAAAACGGAATCAAGACTTTGACAAAGACTTGCATGTAAGGCACAGGCTCAATGTAAATACATCTGAATAAAGATAATTAAAACTGCACTTAATCCTATAAAGAGATACTCCCAAATGCCACCCTCTACTCAGATGAACACATAGCATGACAACATTAGCTGACTTCAACGCCACCCAATGTAAAAGTATATGTTTTTGCTCATAATTTTGGAACTGTGTGGGCTACATTTAAATATTTTTTTCTTCTAATTTCAAGCCTAGTGGTCATTCAGTTTGCCTGATATTTCACATGTAGCATGTAGAAACACTGCTGACAAAACATTGCCTGTATTACCTGAGTCTGTGCGTCTCTCAGCAGTTCGGCAGCAATGTCTCTACTAATAGCGAAACTTTAACTGCTTCAAGAACAGTAACGCTACCACTTCGCTACTGAGAAATGTCATGTAGCTTTTCAGCTGCAAACTATTTCATTGATAAATTCGCGAGGCAGTGCTGACAAGAAGTTCCTGTGCACGTCTCTGTGTGTGTCTGTACTGTATGTCTGTGCATTTGCGAGAGAGAATGGGAGAAACATAATGTGCTTTCCATTGATAAATGTTGGAAAACATGGAAATAGTTTGACATTTTTAATCCTATTGTTTGTTTTATTTCTCTTCATTGTGCGAGCATAGGCATGTGCACAGAGCTGGGCAATATGGCAAAAAAAATATTGTGTAAAATGTTTTCCACAACATTCAATTGATTTTGATGTGTATTTTTTTACATTTAACCATATATTTACATACATTTAACTAGTCAACTTAAAAAATGTAACTACTACTTTTTTTATTAACCATCTAGTAAATGTAAAACAAATCACCTGTTAAATATCTTTGCATAAGAGATGCATGAAATAAGAAAGCATATATTGCACAAACTTGTCATAATAGAATCATATGTTCAGAAATAATATGAGAAAAAAATGACTAAAAGTGTAACACCAGTAGACTATTAACAATAAATGTTTTGTAAAAAAAATAAAAATACCAGCAGCTTTCAGTCTGTCACCATCATACAAACATTAAATATTTATTCTTTACAGGTTTTTCATTCTACTGCACTGCTTTTCCATTGTTTTTATTTTATTTTTATGTGAATATATAAATAAAAGGGAATTGAGTTGACTTCAAATCTTTGTCAAGCAAAAGGCATCGTATGTAATACCAAATATATATATTATATTAATATTATATATATTAATATATATATATATATATATATATATTACCACTTACGGTCCTTCATAGATGGCTTTTTAATTCTAGTTTTGTAATATTTCTATTAAAAATCACAATTCTTCAATTTATATAAAAATTGTGGAAAAATATTCAATTCTAAAATCGTCTCCTACAAAAACTGCTGTTGATTGGATATGTGATAATAAACATGGTAGATATGTGCTATCATAAAAAGTTGTGATCTTTCCCCAGTGTCACTGAAGAACACAGACACACTGAGGGGAATTTACCCCAGAAACAAAAGTGAAAGAGGAAAATTAGAGAAGCTATTGTGAGGTTTTAAACCATTAAGACTGCATTTAATCAGCTGCCTATTTTGTGGTAAGTTTTTGTCAGCAGTGTTTCTACATGCTACATGTGAAATATCAGGCAAACTGAATGACCACTAGGCTTGAAATTAGAAGAAAAAAAATATTTAAATGTAGCCCACACAGTTCCAAAATTATGAGCAAAAACATATACTTTTACATTGGGTGGCGTTGAAGTCAGCTAATGTTGTCATGCCATGTGTTCATCTGAGTAGAGGGTGGCATTTGGGAGTATCTCTTTATAGGATTAAGTGCAGTTTTAATTATCTTTATTCAGATGTATTTACATTGAGCCTGTGCCTTACATGCAAGTATTTGTCAAAGTCTTGATTCCGTTTTTGGGCTTTACTAGAATAGGTTTTCATACTTGAATGTTTGAAAAACATTATATTTCTCATTCCGTGTAACGAGACATCAACAGAGTGAGGATCTATCTGCAGCTTTATTGAAATCGTAATCAAACAGGCAAGGTCAAACACCAGCAAACAAACACATCCAGAGCAAAGACAAAAGAGTAATCCACAAGACAGGCAAAGGTCAGGGCAGGCAGCAAAACAATCAGTAGTCAAAGACAAAGTAACAGTCGAGAATAAACCGAGAGGCCAGACACGGAAAGAAATGTACAAGGCAATACAAGACTTCGCAATGAGGGAGAGTCTGAGAGCTAAGTCAGGTGCAGGAGCAATCAGAGCCAGATATGTGAGTGTGTGTGTGTGTGTGTGTAGTCTGGATAAAGTTCAAACTCGGGAGAGAGATCCTCTGGTGGTGAGCGGGAGGCACAGCGGGAGTCTCGTTTGTGACACTCCGGCTACAGGCTTCAATGTAAGTCACTTTGAATGAAAGCATCTGCCAGATGCTAAAATGGCACCTGTCTTATCTGGGGTCAGAGGTCACTGTTGCATCACTGAAGGCAGAATGCAGATTCTTTATGGGTTGATTGCAGCTTGATTCAGGAGATGGAGAACTCATTGTAGAGGAAGTGTCTTCATCTTCTCTCTCTTCATAGAGACTCATTTTGGAGGCCGTGTCCTCCTCCTTTCTTCAATAGAGGGATGAGAGATGAATTTACCTTTTTGTGAAAATGTCAAAAAGACAAAGAAATTTAATTCTATAATTCTAGATTAATTCTATAAGGTTGAGTAAATGATGACAGAAATTTAATTTTAGGGTGAACTATCTCTTTAAGTAATAAACTGCAGTATATTACTTAAAGTATGGGCTTTCCAGCTGGCTTATTCGTCTTCTTTCACTTCGGTGTTTAGCTCTGCTCATGTGAAGGACACTCTGGAGGCGCAGAGCAGCATCACATCCTCAAGTGAGACTCAAACCAGCTGCTTTAGGTGACTGAACACTCAGTATAAATCATGATTAAACTTAACATAGAACTAGATATCAGAACTATGTTATGTGGCTTAATGAGGAAAATAACAGCTCAACGCTGAACTTCAGCTCTCTATTAACATGGACAAACACTACTCACTGTTCCACTAACAGCCGATCAGCATGCTAATACTATCTATATCCAGGGAAACAAATAATAAATAATAATAAAAATAAAAAATAAAAAATAGAACAACAATGACTACACATGCATAAACAATCTTTCCACAAACAGGGACGGTCAGTATCACTCGGTAAATATGAATTCAATTCACTGACAGCTGTGTTTTGAAAAGCTTTGCTGTAAAATGTAAATAAGATATTTTTTCCCACCCATAAGACCAAACATTGCTTCTATTATTAAAAACACATTGTGCTATACGGCTTAAAAAAGAAAACCAAACGCACATAAACCTGAAAGGGCATATGTAAGAGTTACAGAAGACAGAACGAACAAAAGACAGCTGAGATAACACAGAGTACATATACACAACATATGCAAAGACATTCAAACATACAAAACTGTTTGCAAAATGACATCAGTGGATGTACAACAACATGATTTGAGGTTTGTATTGTATTGTACAATGCACAGCGTAAATGAGTACACCCCCTCTGAACAAATACAAAAGATGTATTTTCTTTATGATCACTAATACAATTCATGGAAAGATGGCAAAATTTAAATGTATTGTACTTAATTAAAACAAAGAAATATGTCAATAATACCTGTAAAATAAGTAAATTAGCCAATTTTGTTTAAATGAAGCATTGCAGAAATAAATACACTAGATGTAATAAAAAAAAGTACACTCTAAAAAACAAATCTGGGTTAAAAACAACCATTTCTGGTTTATTTGGCATCCCAGCGCTGGGTAAATATTGGACAGAACACATGCCGGGTTATTTTAACCCATCTTGTTGGATTTTATACATTAACCCATTTTTGACAGTGCTGGGTCAGTCAACCTATCGTGAAGGTTTTTATTTTATATAATAAAAGTGCACTCTAAAATCTCTGTGATGTGCTTTATTGGACTTCTTTTGAACTGTTGAACAGAAACACCAATTCACTGCCATTACAAAGCTTGGAAGAGCCAGGGCATTTTTTAATATGAGGGACACTGAGGGGAATTTAATCCCAGAAACAAAAGTGAAAGAGGAAAATTAGAGAAGCTATTGTGAGGTTTTAAACCATTAAGACTGCATTTAATCAGCTGCCTATTTTGTGGTAAGTTTAGAACTTATTCTTCATAATGATGTAGTAAAATGATCTGCTGTTTGGATGTTTGGTCTTAATTAATGAGATTTCAAACCTGGATCACTTCATGATAAAATTAGTTTTGATGTTTTCAATAACATTATTAAAGATGAGAAAAGTTGCGGTACGTGAGTTTGAGGATATTTCTCTGCCAGGACACTTCTTAATGCACAGCAGGATTATTGTAAGTGATCATATTAGGAACAGTAACAATTAGTAATTGTTGATTGTGTTGTACAAATGTGAGAAAATAAGATGCACATGCGGTGGTTGTCCAGATGCGCCTTATGCGCTATATCACAGTATTTCAAACTGTGACTAGACTTCCAGTTACTGCATTCACACACTGTTGTATTAAAATATTACAAGTTGAAGCAGTGGAAATGATGTTTGAAATGTGCTGTATTGTTGAAATTTGGTTTGCACTGAATTTAATGTGACCTCATGATGATGATGAAAATTCTGCATTATATACAGGAATTAATTACGTTTTTAAAAAAAACATAAAACATTAATATCCATCGCAAACTGTTGAATGGTAGCTAGTATATATAAAGCACAGATTATAAAATAAAGGCTGAGAAATATATTTTATAGTCTTGATGTTTTTACTGTCTATCATTATTTGTGCATTTTGGTGTAAGTTTCAGTTCCTCCCTGCAGTTTGGTCAAAGTCATGTGAGTTTGTCAAGGCAGAAATACAAATTACTGACTTCAGTCACATGCGTCTTTCATTTAGGAAAAAGCAAATATGTCTTTGAAGATCAGGTGGGAATAAAGTCCCCTGATCAGTAATGAACATTTCAGTGTATTATAGGCAAAACATGGCACTACAGCATCCTTTACAGCAGAAAACTTGTAAAATGTAAAAATCTCTAAAAACAACCTCTATTTTTAGGAAATTAGAATTAGAGAACATTGGCTCTAAAATGAGCTCTCCATCTTCTGAATCAAACTGGGAGTCATTGAAGAGTAATCAGTCCATGATGAATCATCTCCTTGAATTCAGTGATGCAGTGACCTCTGACCCCAGGTGAGATGCTATTTTTGCATTTAGCAAATGCTTTTATCCAAAGAGACTGAAAGTACAGTAGCAACAATGCGCAAATGTAAATCTATGGTGTGTTCACAGTTTAGCGAGTGCTGTAAAATGACATGTTTGTCTTTTGTCAGTATCAGCAGGAGAGAGAGATCAGAGTCTCCACAACCCAGCTGTGTGTCTGTGAAGAGTAACAGATCCAAGGATAACCCATTTCAATTCAGTGATGAATCAGTGACCTCTGACTCTCTGTTAGTATAAACATGAAGTTGCAAATTCACTGTAGTACATCTCATATGAATAATAATTTAAGAGGCTCAAGCACTAAATGTACATACTCATTTGAATACAATGTAAAACCAAACCCAGTAACTGCAATTGTTCTTTTCTTGGACTCTAATGGTTATTGCGATCACTGGCATTGTCATTTTATTGCTCTTTCAGTTTCGACAGGAAGGAGATAAATGAGCAAGTTAGGTCTGTGCCATCCTCTACATTCCACTATCAGACTCACATCAGGAAGGGAAGAACTGAAGCAAAAACACTGGAGACTGGAGACCTGCAGAGAGTCAAAGACCAGCACAAAACCAGCATGAAGGACAAGTATGAGAGATTATTTGAGGGACTCAAACTAAAAGAGACTCAAGCCCTTCTGAGCAGGATCTACACACAGCTCTACATCATAGAGGGAGAGAGAGAAGGAGTGAATGAAGAACATGAGGTTTTACAGATGGAGAAAACAGCCAGAACACAACACTCACAAGACACTCCAATCCACTGCAATGACATCTTTAAAGCCTCAGCTGAAGCAGGATCTGAGGAGAAAGAGCAGATCAAGACTGTTCTTACTAAAGGCATCGCTGGAATCGGAAAAACCGTCTCTGTGCAGAAGTTCATTCTGGACTGGGCCGAGGGAAATACCAATCAGGATGTAGATTTCATGTTTTTGCTTCCATTTCGAGAGCTGAACTTGATCCGAGATCATCAGTACAGTCTTCACAGACTTCTGCTGGACTTTCATCCTGAACTTCAAGATCTGGACTCACAGATTTATGAGGAGTGTAAAGTTGTGTTCATCTTTGATGGTCTGGATGAAAGCAGAATCACACTGATGTTTTCAGACGCTCAGAAAGTGTGTGATGTGACTGAGACTTCATCAGTGGCTGTGTTGATGTCAAACCTCATGAAAGGAGAGCTGCTTCCCTCTGCTCTCATCTGGATCACCTCCAGACCAGCAGCAGCCAATCAGATCCCCTCCAAATACATCAACCGTCTGACAGAAATACAGGGATTCAATGAGCCTCAGAAGGAGGAATATTTCAGGAAGAGAATCAGTGACCAGCATCAAGCCAGCAGAATCATCTCACACATCAGAAGAGCAAGAAGCCTCCACATCATGTGCCACATCCCCGTCTTCTGCTGGATCTCATCCACTGTGCTTCAGAAGCTCCTGGAAGAAGATCTGAGTGCAGAAATCCCTCAAACTCTGACTGAAATGTACATCCACTTCCTGCTGATTCAGATCAACATGAGGAAGCAGAAGTATGAAGAGAGAGATCCAGAGAAACTCCTGCAGTCCAACAGAGAAGTGATTGTGAAACTTGCTGAACTGGCTTTCAAACAGCTGATGAAGGGCAATGTGATGTTCTATGAGGAGGACCTGATTGAGAGCGGCATATACATCACTGATGCCTCAGTGTATTCTGGGATTTGCACTGAGATCTTTAAGCAGGAATCTGTGATTCATCAGAGGAAAGTCTACAGCTTCATTCATCTGAGCATTCAGGAGTTTCTCGCTGCTTTCTATGTGTTTCATTACTATGTGAAAGAAACTATAGAGAGACTGAAGAATTTAGCTTCAGTAAAAAATTTGCTTAAAATAGCAGTAGATGAAGCCATTGAGAGTGAGAATGGACAGCTGGATCTGTTCCTGCGGTTCCTGCTGGGCGTCTCACTGGAGTCCAATCAGAGACTCTTACAGGATCTACTGACACACGCAGAGAACAGCTCAGAGACCATCAGAGAAACCACACAGTACATTAAAGATGAAATCAAGACAAATGACAGTCTCTCCGCTGACAGATCCATCAATCTGTTCCTCTGTCTACTGGAAGTGAAAGATCGGACTCTGGTCAGAGAGATTCAGGAGTTTGTGAAATCAGACAAACACTCAGAGAAGAAACTCTCTCCTGCTCACTGCTCAACAATCGCCTACATGCTTCAGATGTCAGAGGAGCCGCTGGATGAGCTGGACCTCAAGAAATACAACACATCAGATGAGGGGAGAAGACGACTGATACCAGCTGTGATCAACTGCAGAAAAGCTCTGTGAGTGATTTCACATGGAAATCTTGATTAATACATTTTTGATGTATTAATCAATAATCTTTTTTAAAGAAATGACAGTTTCTTGTGCCAAGTAATACATCTTGAGTGTCTATTTTCAGAAAGGAATAAAGTTGATATTATTGAAATACCCGTTATCAAAAGAGGTTAATAATTAAATTATCGTGTATTTTGCTCTCTATCAGTTTTTCTGGCTGTAATCTCACTGCTCAGGATTGTGAAACTGTGACATCAGCTCTACAATCCTCAAACTATGTCCTGAGAGAGCTGGATCTGAGTAACAATGACCTGCAGGATTCAGGAGTGAAGCTGCTCTCTGATGGACTGAAGAGTCCAAACTGTCAGCTGGGACACTAGGTATAAGACATAAAGTAGGGGTATTCAATTAAAGTTCCAAGAGGTCTGGTCTCTATATTTCCATCCCAGCAGAGGTCAGTGTGTCTGTAGATTAATTGACTCTGAGTGTCTGTAGATTATATGACTGTGTGTCTGTAGGTTGTCTGGCTGTATGGTGACGGAGGAAGGCTGTGGTTATTTGTCTTCAGCTCTGAGTTCAAACCCCTCACACCTGAGAGAGCTGGATCTGAGCTACAATCACCCAGGACCATCAGGAGTCCAGCTGCTCAACCACAAACTGGAGGATCCAAACTATAAACTGCAGATACTCAAGTATGTGGGGCAACAAGAGCATTAACTGTGAACCATGCCTACTTAAATGAAATGCCTTAAGTTATTGCTTAAATACATAGTGTGTATGTCAGTTCAAGTAATTTTAATTTCTATAGCGCTTCATACAATACAGACTGTTTCAAAGGAGCTTCACAATAATGAACAGGAAAATAACATTAATGTTGCAACGTTTTTAAATTCTAAAACACATATAAATTCAACTGTAAACCAGCTCTATAGAGAATAATAGTGTGAATGCGTGAGTGTGTGCGGTATTAATATGTTTGGGTTGTGTGTGTCATAACTCATTTATATATAGCCTATCTGCATGTGAGATGAGAATCATTTAATGCCGGATTCAGACTACATAATATTTTTGTCTGTTACAATAGTCATTGTGTCAGATTATGTGATATTGATTCCTAAATTCTTGTTCTGTCAGGGACAAGAAACATGTCAGACTACATGTTGCTTCCCAACCAATCATTGCAAGTTGTCTTTAGCATCGAGCATGATGTCATCGAGAAGGCAGAACTAGCACCTGACTTTGAGTGTAAACAAACAATAGCAAAGGAAAATATAATTAATAATTTAATAGCTTAATGCTAATTCCAGGTTGCTGAAGCACCTCCACTATCGTTTTTCAGCATTAATCTTTTTTTTTTTTACTCTCTCATGGTAATCCATCAAGGAAACATCAAAAAGGGAGGAGTATTGTTGCCATAGCTGCATGCACTTTTGCTTAATTGTATAATTCCACCTAGTTGAACCAATACCATTGTCTGTCTTTCATTTCTCCATGTTTGAAAGCTGTGTATGGAAGAGCTTTTTGCTCCAATTGGTCAACGTCTATATTGAACATCATTTGATTGTGTGTGTTTGTCTCTGTTCAGTTTGGACCATGGAGAACATTTCAGGGTCCAACCAGGACAGAGAAAATGTAAGTCCTCACACACACACACACACACACACACACACACACACACACACACAACACACACACACATTGTTTAATTATGCCATAAATGTTCTGTTCTCTCTTCTTGTGTTCAGATGCCTGCTATCTCTCACTGGATCCAAACACAGCACACACTCAGCTCATCCTGTCTGAGAAGAACAGAATGATAACACATGTCAAAGAGAAACAGCAATATCTTCATCATCCAGACAGATTTGATCACCATGAGCAGGTTCTGTGTGGAGAGAGTCTGACTGGACGCTGTTACTGGGAGGTTAAATGGAGCGGCTCAGGTCATGTAGCAGTGGCATATAAAGAAATCAACAGGAAAGAAGGGAGTGAGTGCCGGTTTGGACACAATGAAAAGTCCTGGAGTCTTTTCTGTTCTGATAAGTTGTACAGTTTTTGGCACAATAGTGAAAGCGCTGACATATTTGGTCCTTCATCCCGCTCTAATAGAGTAGGAGTGTATGTGGACTGTTCTGCTGGCACTCTGTCCTTCTACAGCATCTCTGACATACCACACCATTTTTGCATAACCAGGACTTACACACATTCAACACCACATTCACTCAACCCCTCTATGCTGGATTTGTAGTTTATCCTGAATCTTCAGTGTCTCTTTGTAGTTTATCCTGAATCTTCAGAGTCAGATTTAACAAACCACAGAGACTCATACTGAAGCCCATTTCCACCTCTGCAGCCCCAAAAAAAAAAAAAAATTAGTTGTGACTTTATTAATTGCTTTCTTTCTTACAATTGTGACTTTAATAAATAGTTGCAATTGTAAACTACAGTCACGTTGGTTGTAACATAATGTGACAATATAAATTTTCATTGCTAGACATACAATGCAAATTAGAAATAGTTGCAATGATGTCACTTTATAAAATATTGTGACAATAACTAGAAATAACATCCTAATTATGAGATATAAACTCAGTATTGCACAATATAAATGTGCAAATTTAAGAAATAAAGATTACATACAAATAAAATCGCTAACAATTTCTGACATCTGAACAACAATCTCAGGATGCAGAAACATTAGCCCAGAGCACTTTCAGCACAATTCTGCATCTTTATTGCATTTTAACACGTCACTCCTAATCAATCAGGGTATCTTCCTTCCAATCATTTTTTTATTTAATATTGAAATCTGAAAAATGAAAAATGGCACATATTTCGTTTTTCATTTGTTCAAACAAAATGAAAAATCAAGAATTTAGCTTCACTTTTAATTTTTAAGTTCAGGGATAGAAAACGAATAAGCAACTTGAATATTCGATCTCTACTTGTGGGCGGGAATGAAACCCCTCTCCACTGATTGGTCAACCAAACATTACAACATAATAATAGTCCTTAAAAACAGTGTCTTCCGCTTCAATGGATTCTTAACATGTTTATTTCTACTACATTTTATATCTTTCTCTTCATTAAACAGCCAGATTAAGGAATGGCTTGACACAAAACGTAACGAGGCAGAGCCTTTGGTCCTTCAGGCGCACCGCCTGATCTATTATAGCTAACTATCAAAATCTGTCTGGAACAGCTGCACTGCACGCGGGAGATTATTGTCTTGATCAACTGACCACTATCAATTTATGTGAACATACAGTAATAACTTTTGTTTTAGACAATACGCTGCGTTTTGGACGATGGCTGAACTTAAATATCCTTTTGTATGTCATCTTTAATGTTAAATTCTTACATCAAATACATTAGAATAATATGAGGCTGTTACCAATTAAATCAGTATTCAGTGATACAGAACCTACGTCTGAAGATGCTTTTAGATGTATTTACAGTTTAATGCTGATCAGACGGCTGTACGTGCATTTACATAGCGATTACAAATGTATAATGATATGAGATTAATGTTTTATACAACATTTTTAATACAGAAAAATGAATAAAATGAAATGATACTTGAATTATGGAAGTAATATCACCACTAGGTGGTGGTAAGTCATTGTGTTAATAAAGGAGCCTTTTATTCCATCAATTCGTTCAAAATGCTTCATTCATTCATTTAGGAATAAAATTAAGCGGCTGTCCTGAATGATTTGGTCATTGAATAATAATTGTTTTTTAAAACTCAGGAATGATACACCACTATATGCGCCTGCTGCGAGGCAGTCACACAACGGTTCTGTGACTTTGGTTTTTCAAAAACGAAAAACAAGCATTCGGCTTCATTTTTTGTTTTTTTCGTTCAGGGGTGAAAAATGAATAAACAGCTTGAATATTCGATTTCTTCATGTGGGTGGGAATTAAACGTCCCTTTCTGCTGATAAAAAAAGATCAAACCATGCTGCCATCAGTCCTTCTGCAGTTCCACACGGCAGAATACTAGTCCTCTGCTGCTGCAGTTCGGATTCTTAAACAGTTTTATTGCAACTACATTTAATCTTTTTCTCAACAAACCAGACAAATGAATGGCTCGACACAACCCATTCTGTGACAGAGCTTTCTTCTGTGTAGATATAAATTATATGCTTTGCATCATGCCAGGGTATGATATGACAGCTGTCATAGCCTACCCTGGTCCCCCAGTAAGTTTGTTTGTTTAATTATCATAATTAATTTCAGTTGTCTTCAAAATAAATATGTTAACACTATACAAAAACGAGCAATCGAATATGTATTGCTTGGGTTATTTTATCCAAGAGCTTGGTAGATTACTTACAAGTTGTAGTCCATTACTGATTCCAAATTATATTACAAAAAATGTAGTCAGTAACGTAATCCATTACATTACACATTGTAGGTAATATAATCAGACTACTTTTTAGATTACTTTTGACCTAACCTGTTTATCACATTGATTTAAATAGGATAATCTTGTACCATAATGATGTAAAAATACAAATAGTGAGAAAATATATTCCTTTCATTGTAATTAACAACATGAAGTGCATTAAACATTATATTACGTCAGGGTTTCCCAAATTGGGGTTCGTAAATGAACTGCAGGGGCTGTGTGAGTTTAATGAAAGGCTAACAAATAATTAAATCATAAAAATGTAAATTTAAAATAAATCATTTTAAAATAACAAAAATCAAAATGAAAAAGCTGTATGGACTTCATGCCTATACCTTCACCAATGTCGAGAACCATGAACATGCAAATGGTGATACTTTATTTAAAATATATTTAGTTAAAATCGCAGGGGAACTTAAAGGATCACTGCTTACAGATGCCTTTCATCTTTTGTTTATAGTTTTGTATGCATGTGCTGTTTGGGCATAAAAAAAAACATCTGCAAAGTATTCGCTACTCAAAAGTTCATGACAAAGGGCGATAATTTCTGTACAAAATGCGATGACCACGTCCTTTAAGTAAATATGCATATTATTATTATTCAATTTGGCCTCCCGCTTAAAAATGAAAATTAAAGTCACCATTCTCTGCCATTAAATGTGTAACTGCAAGCAGGACATTTTGTGTGTTTCGAAAAAAAGAAGGTAGGCCTAATAAGCCTTTAGAACAACATCTGACTAGTTACCCCAGATAAATAAAGCAGACAAATGCTACTACTGTCAAGCGCAGACCAGTATTGAAGAGCACAGGAAATAAGCAGCAGTCATACGCCTCGTCACCACCGGCACGATTCTCGCATGTGCTTAGCGCCGACCATTTATTCGACTCCAAGCGTCTTTTGTGTTCACCACCGGTTACGACCCATTGTTCAAGGAAGCAACAACAGAGGACACACGCGAACCAATGGTAAGCGTCGAATATAATTTATTCGAGAAAGCTGTTCAAATTCACTAACAAGATAAAAAAAGTAATAAGAACACTATAGAAAACAACTATGCATTGGAAACATGTCAGTGCAACTGTAGGAATGTTCTGGTGGATGTAGTGTACTGCGGTGTGGAGTGCAAAGCAACACAGCCATCCCCCTCATATCGTCTCATCTCCTGTCCAACATATTCCCTCAAACTACTCGTTAGCCCTCCCGCAAGCTCAGCGGAGGCCATTCTTTTAAAGGATGGCATCTGATAGATACAGGTGTCCTCGAACGACGCCAATCAGTAGTCCATGGACTCCGACAGCCTGCCCACATTAAGTAGACGGACAGGGTCGTCACAATACCAAAGTGATTTTCGCTGGCGATGAGCCGAGTGACCGTGCAAATTCACTTCCTGACATTATATGGCGCTTAATGAAAAACAGAAATACCAAGGTACACATCGAATCCTATTTGATCTCCTCTCCATAACAACTCCCTCTCTTATCGAGATTTTTGTAGTCGCTAAGCGTTTGTCATAAAGCCCTTTGTGTTCAAACACCAATGAGACCAGCAGTGCTACATTCATCTTGCCTCGATGCATCTCCTTGGTCTACCTACTTCCTCTTCGTCGTTAGGTATCAATTCGTGCTCGGCAAGACCGTTTTGTGCTTAAGCATCACCAAGTCGTGTTTTACTGTAACTTCAGCAGCTCCAGGCAAACTGAACCAAGTGCCATCTCATTGGTCGCGTCGCCCATTTTTTAATTGCGTTTACACCTCTGTTTTTGCGTGTCGGTGTGCACACGCACATTTGGCGCCCTTTGTTTAGTCCCCCTTATAGGCGTTCTAACTCGTCGCGATAATCCGCGCAAACGATATTCGTCCCAGTGTGGAAGCAGCCTTAAAGCAGTCTATTTAATTAATTATGGAGTATTAGTTAGTCACTTGATGTTCCATTGTCAAGTGGACGAATAATTTAATACGTTGTCATTTATAGTCATATGGTAAAATTTATATTTTTATTTGGGGACGTCAAACTGACACTACAAATGCTCGTGGCCTTTTGAAAACTAACAGATACAAGAAAACACAGAATGCACTGCTCTCTAGCGCGTCTCGTTCTCCTTGAACTCGTATGTCACCAACGATCGCCTATTTTTAAAAGGCTTCATTTAGATTATTTGATGTTAAATGCATAATTTAACTCACTTTAGAATAAATCACAGTATGTATCATGATAAAAAGTGACTTTACAGTTTGGAAAATATGGTAGGCTATAGCAAATTATTTCGCGGACCCCCTATCACTTTGAGAACCGCTGGTCTACACAGAAGAAAGCTCTGTCACAGAGCGGGTTGTGTCGAGCCATTCATTTGTCTGGTTTGTTGAGAAAAAGATTAATTGTAGTTGCAATAAAACAGTTTAAGAATCCGAACTGCAGCAGCAGAGGACTAGTATTCTGCCGCACGGAACTGCAGAAGGACTGATGACAGCACAGTTTGATCTTTTTTTGTCTGACCAATCAGCAGAAAGGGGCGTTTAATTCCCGCCCACGTGTAGAAATCGAATATTCAAGCTGTTTATTCATTTTTCTACCCCTGAACGAAAAACGAAAAATTAAGTTTGCATATTGCAAAATGAAAAGGAGCTTCTCCATTGTTTTTTTTTTTAGCTTCACTATTCAACAAAATCATATTACCAAAAGAATACACGGACCCCCCCTGATTATTCAGTTCACCTGTGTTTGTTTATCTCATTAGGTCCCTCGTTTAGTTCTTGTATAAGTTCTTCCGGTTCTGTTCAGTCCTTGTCCGGTCACCGTTTACATTGATGTGCTTCCCTGCCCGTTTGGAGTATCTCTTGTGTGGATTATTGTGATTAAACTGTGTTGGAATTTATTCATTTTCATTGAGTCTTCTTCTTCAACATACCATGACAGTCTCTTTATGATTATTGACTGGCATTCAATATCATAGTAGATCATTCTAATGCAACCTATGGATGTAATTCCAGAATTTGTTTTTCCTTTTAATATCATTCACAAGACATTTTTCTCTTTTTATATTGTCTGTAATGCCACCTGTTAGTAAAATTAATGAATATGAACTGAGCTGCATGTTTTTCAAAAAGTCATTGGAATTACGTACTGTATGTTTTTTTTTATTCAAATGGCCTTTTTTTCCACTATGTCTGAATAAATCTCAAGAGAGCATGCTTTTGAATGGTTTAATATGGCAAATATGCTGACATACAATTTCTCACCAACTAAATCGAACCCCAACCTAGAACTGTGCCAAAACATTTCAAAACACTTTATTTATAACTTTATTATTTTATAAAAGTAAAAACACCAATGCATAAACATGAAAATAAAGTAAATAAAAAACAACACACAAGCCAAATAAAGCAGCAATATCATCTTCGTTAAGTACAATTAATTAAAGAAAGCAAATGGAAAAACACAATATTACTTAAAGTACAAATCTAATCTAATCTAAATCCATTTGTTTTTATATATGTATTATATATATAGATATGTATATGCAAAGCACACACCATCTTACCAACTCCTCTTTGCAGACAGAATTTAAGGGGCTGAAAATAGTCCCCAGCACGCTCCCTGTGCAAGCAGGTGGTCACGTTGGTTATGTTGATGGAAGTTAAGCCATTTCAGGCTCTGCGTAAACTCAATGCACCTGCTGCACGCCTGGTACGGCATGCAAGTTCCTTGATTATTACGCCGGAATGAGAGTATAGTTTCTAGCCATATCGGCCTAGAAAATAGCAACTTTTAATTTTCTTAGTACACGATGTAACTACAGAATAGTCAGGTTTTAAATAGGAAAAATATCGAAACTCTTTGGTCATTTTTGAGCGAGATGCTACCGGTCTAAACAGATTCAATGATCTATGCTAAGCTAAGCTAAAAGTGCTACCGCCAGACCCGGAGATCGGCTGAATGGATTAGAAAACAGTAAAACTCAACTGTTTAACTGTAGGGGAGCTGGAAAATGAGCCTATTTTCAAAACTAGTGGAGTGTTCCTTTAACATTAGATATTGTTTAGCTATATAACAGCTAGACAATACAAGAGAAAATATGGTTGTGTGGTGTTGGTTATGTTTTGACATCATCAATTTTGATGTCAGGTAATCATACTTTGTAAGAATGTTCAGAATGAGTTTAATTTTCTTGTTTAATTGCGTCTGATTAATTAGGTGACGTTTACTGATCTGTAATTGTTGCTGTTTTTTTCTTTCTTTCTTCATTTCAGTTATCTTTCTCTTTTTCTGGAAGAATGACAATTAACTATTATTTGAACAAACATTTATGATCACGAGTGCACTTGCAGTCTGCATTATTTTTGTATTTGCTATAATACTTCTCATACATTGTTTAATTATATAGCTGTCTGTGCATCACCTACAGACAATATGGTTTGTGCATTAGACCTCACTGTGTCTGGGGTTCATGTATTGAGAATCAGTGACTGATGAAGGTAACAAATAACATTTCTTTTTTTTTTTTGAGGATTGCAATGTTTTAGAAAGTTGCAATGTAATTAATTAGTTTTCTCATTTAAAAGTAATTAAATTTTTAAATATCCATTACTGCAATTTACATAAGTTGGTTTTTACATTTATAAAATACATTTTAAATCTAGCGAGCCATTATCTGCATGATATATATTCATCACTTCTTAAAATAAACTGACATGACATTGAGTACAATTATAATAAACGTTGCAAATGACAAATAATTACAAATTTCATTACAAATAATTTCTTGCACACCTGCGCTCATCACAGATTGGCTTGTTCATAACATAATGCTGCTCTTCTGGCGAGCTGATGCTGTAATTGACAGATAAGTAATCAGAGTGAATCTCCTAATTACTAAATCTGACTGTAGCGTCGCTGGGAGACTCTTCATGCTTCTGGAAACTGATGGAAGAGTACAGGAGCCCATCAGAGGGGATTGTGGGTAACTGAACTGTGGAGTAAAGTGGATTCTGTGAATCAGAGGGGATTGTGGGTGATTGTAAAGTCGAATAGAGAGGAGTTGATTCAGGATCTGAGACTTGAATATCTTCTTGAGCCTGCAAGAAGCAAAATCACCCAAACATGAACTCTTTGTTCAAAAGTACAGCATACATACCAACTTATCTCACATGTTTAAGCACAGATCAGTTCTGAAGCTCACCGTTTCATGATCTCCTGTCTCTCTTCTGTCTGATGAGATGACATCTGTGTGTGAACAAGAGAAAGAGACTGAGAAAATGAGAGATGCTTTTAACTGTGTGTATTTTTTGACAGGCAGAGGGCGACAAACTCAGATTTATTAAACGTTCAGTAGCGTATGTTTGTGTCTCACCATGTTTGCTGCTGTATTTTACTTTGAGCAACATGAGCACCAAACACACAGCCAGCAGGACCAAACCCACAGAAACCGCAGCTGCCACAGAAAAGCCTGAAATCACACAGAGGGATTGTCACAGACATTGAAATTGTCCCAGGTCTTAAAAGGCCAAACGCAGTGCTCAGTAGTATTTGAGGCTAGGAGTATCCCCGTCATGCATCATGTTCTGGAAATAAATCGTGAGACTTTTAGTCAAGATCTCATGAGAGGTCGCGGAAACCTTTCCAGTGTAAGTTAAATATGAATAATAATTACATATTGCATATAATTTGGTTTGTAAATCATAAAGTGTTGCACATTTTATTGGTGCAAAGATGAGTTTATTTTTTATAGGGCTGTCAACGTTAATGCGTTAACACATGCGATTAATTTTACAATCCTTAATACGTCTAATATTGTGTCTGAATGGTAAATCACCTAATAATAACTATTTGTTTATTGAAATGTTGTATAAAATCAATATTACATTTACAAATGTGCCGCTGATAATCAGGAACACGGCACTCTTGCTGTGTGGAATTGCTTATAAACATTAAAAACAAGACATTTGCACTGTATCTTGAATTTTTGGGGCATTTTTATTTATTTTGTTGACTTTTTTTTTGCCTTAAGCTCCTGTTAATCTCTGACCCTGGGGAGGGTCTCTGAGCACAAGAGGAGGCCCCTTCTGTTGCAAGAGCCATTAAAAGAGTGCTATTGGTTTGTTGCTTCCTGTGCTCTGTGGTTTAAAGCTGGTGTGAAAATGACTCTGTTCATCACCCACATCAGATTGAGGCTGCAGACTTCACCACAGCATGCTGCTTTAAAGGGACAGTACACCAAGAAAAAAAAATTTGCCAGGACATTATCCATTATGGAAAAATCTATATGGAAAAATTCTTCTTATTAACACAGTACATTATGGGTATTTTTTGGTGTTTTGTCATTATTTACTAAGCCTCATTTTGCTCGAAATCTGTATGACTTTATATTTTCAGATGAGCACAAAAGATCGTTTGACGAATGTTGGTAACCAAGCAGCATTGGACCCTGCTGACTTTCACTGCATTTCATAAAAATAAAAGAAAATAAATTTTGTGCTCATCTGAAGAAATGAGTTATTTGTTTATTTATATTTATTTATTTATTTTAAGCAGTGTATTCTGCTGCTCAGTATTGGCCAGTTACAAGTAATTATTTATGAGTTTTTAGTAAAAAAGTACATTCACTGATTACATTTCTGGGTCACACTATCCCTTTAATGAAAGAGTATTTTACCTCCGTTCACATGTAGCTGAACTTCAGTGAATATGAAGGACCAAGAATGCTCCTCTGCACACCAATATTTCCCAGAATCCTCTGCTCTCAGATTGCTGATGTTCACAGTAAAGACTCCAGCAGAGGTTTCGTCAGTCAGAGAGAATCTGCCGTTTATTCTGTTTTTTGATGAAACACGAACTCCGTCTCTGACGCAGATATTCGGCTGATCTCCTCTGCAGAAAAAACTCTGATTTTGATTCCTGATGTATTTACAGCTGATGGACGCTGATCCTCCGACAGACGCTTCACGAGTGACGAGCGCTGAAGAGCAGAACACTAAATATGATGAGTATGATTACAGAATGAGCAGAAACATTGAGATTCTTCCCAAATAAACAACCTCACCGTCCTTCATGATGATCCTGAGCTCAATGGGAAGGTTAAACGCGTCTTTCACTGCACACCAGTATTTCCCAGCATCCTCTGCTCTCAGCTCAGTCATGGTCACAGTGAAGAGATTGAGTCCAGTGTCGTCCTTTACTGAAATCTTTGGGTTTTGAACATGATCTTCTTCTGATTGAATGATCTTCAGAGCATCTTGAGTGAAACACTTTCCTTTGCACAGGTGCTTTACTTCAGTTGAATAGTTTGCATCGTAAGTGCATTTGATCTCGGCTGACTCTCCTTCACGTCTGACCACTGGAGACACTGATGGTCAAAGAGAATAGAGAACTGTTCATACACTGTACAATACATGCATATATTATTGAACTGCATGGTTTATGGTTACTGTACATACTGGATAAAGTCAGCTCGTGTTTATTGGTGAGAGAGACAGAAGTCAGATGCGTGTGTCTGGTTTCTGCTCCACACCAGTAAACTCCAGCATCTCTCAGGCTCACATTACTGATGCTCGCTGTAACAACTCCTGCTGCACTGTCAGAAAACTCAAAGCGCTGCTTCTCTGATGAGCGGATGTTGTGACAGATCTTCTCGTTGCTCTCTTTGCAGATGTGTTTGATGGTCTCGTGTTTCTCAGGGTAATTGCAGGTGAGGTTCACACTTTCGCCAATAATTGCAGCTGATTTGCTTGATGCATTAAAGTGATCAACTATACACGATGATAATAATAATAATAAAAATCAGAAATATCCAATCATTTTTTTCTCCTTTTAACTGCTAGAAAGTGTTCAAAAACAAGCTCCTGACAGAAGTTCTTTACCTTGATTGACTGTCAGTGTGACCTCAGTGAACAGATGATCGTCAGCATTATTCACTCCACATCTGTACCTTCCTTCATCAGCTGCGGTTAAATCACTGATAAAAACCTTCAAAACTCCTTCTCTGGTATCATCATACATGTGAACTTTGTTATGACGGACCCATTGATTCTGTCCATCAACAGGGATCTTCTCTGATGAATCTTTCTGGATGAATTTCTTGTTTCCTTTGAATTCTTGTGGAAATTTACACGTGATGAAGACTGATTTACTGATGTAGGCCTGAACCTGGACAGAAGTTATTTGACCTGCAAGATCAGATTTATTCATCAATTTATTACATTAACAGACTATTAACAGTCAGGAGGGATTATGCTTCTTATTTAGAGCTGTAAGGATTTTATCATTAAAATGAAGCTAAACTCACCAGAAACATGCAGATGAATCTCTTTAATGAAGGTTATGTGAGTAATAGTGTGTGAAGGTCCATATCTCTCCACTCCACATAAATAAACTCCAGCATCTGCTGCAGAAATGTTTCTGATGGTCACAGTAAAATGATCTCTCTGACTGTCAGACAGGGTGAACTTCTCCTCAGATGATTGTGATGATTGTGAGCTGTTCAGCACATGGACAGGATCTCCGTTCACTCTGTACAAGACTTTGGTTTGTGTTTGAAACTTATGATCATATTCACAGTGAAAAGTGATTGTTTGTCCTTTATATGCAGTCCGGATAACAGACGTCCCACAAGAAGAAGAGGCTGAAAATGATTATAACAAATCATTGCAACATACACGGAAATCTTGAACTATTATTAGTATTATTAAAGGTGCACTGGGGAACTTTGGCCTCTCTATCGCCATCTCTGTTTGACACATAAAGTGTCATTTTCCTTGCAGAGTTATTTACGATAACATGGGTTGTGTTTGTTTTTAGGTCTATGTACTGTAGGGTCACCTGTGATCAAAACATAAGACAGATCTGTCATCCTACTGTACATCAAGATAGAGACATATTGGCAGAAAACATTTGTACTACAAGGCAAATATCCAGATACAATGTAATTTGAACAAGTAACGTTTAGTAGACGGGCCTTCTTTGCATGACCTCTCAAATAACACTCAAATAACACTGACATTTGTCATCTCAGATTATAAATCATTATTATACTGTTGTGAATTATTATAATGCAGTGAGGCAGTTTGAAGTTTTTTCCGTAGTGCACCTTTAAACAGTACTATAATAAAAGTATAATACTTAATGTAGTAGGTAATAAAGTATCATACGCACTTCTGTTCACCTCTAATGTAACAACATGACTCCATTCCTGATTGTTTCCACATGTATATTCCCCATCATCCTCTCTGCTGAGGTTCCTGATAAACACTGTGAAGAATCTGCTGTTTTCATCGTCATACAGAGCGAATCTCCCATTATAATCCCAGCGGCGCTGAGTCTCAGTACTGATTCCTTTCGTACAGTCTCTGTTTCTGCAGAAATACTTTCCTTTATGCTGATCATTAGGCCTTCTCTGGTATAGTTCATGCACTGAACATTAACTCCCCCCCCCCCGCCCCCCCCCCCCCCCCCCCCCCCCCCCCCCCCCCCCCCCCCCCCCCCCCCCCCCCCCCCCCCCCCCCGACACCCCCCACCCCAAAAAAAAAAAAAAACAACACCACAAACCCACCCCCCACAACAAAAAAAAAAAAAAAAAAAAAAAAACAACTCCTGCGCCAATCCTTGAACAAAGTACCTGACTCCAAACCAATCCCCTAAGTTCTTTGATCCTGGGTTATTTAATTTTCAGTATGGAAAGTAGATTTAAGCATTTAATTTGAAATGAATGACTAGTAAAGAACTGACCTGAGATCAGACAGATAGTGATGATGATGATGGTAATGATGGCGACCCTCATTCCTGATTGACTTTCCGTTCCTACTGATATTCACGAGAATAAAACAATCCAATCAGAGAAGCAGAACTCAAAATACCTCAATTCTGTATGAATGTAAATAATCGTTAAAAGTACACACACATCCTCCTCTCACATTTCTGCTTCCTCTTTCTCTGAACGGTTCCACCCACAAACAGGGTGTTAAGTGTGAGGATATGTGTGAAAGACTCTGCAAACATGCAGAGAAACATACTGTATAAGCATAACACACAAGACTAATGGCAAAATGCATGAACATAAACACAGACTGTATGCTTACAGAGTGACTGTGTTAATGGCTTTAATGGTTTATTATATCTTCATGCTGCATTCATCAATGCAAACACAGAAACAACTGACACGAGTTAAGATTTATTAGACATCCATTAGCTTAAAACATGATTAAACTTAAATGACACATTTAGAAACCTGACTCGAGATCAGGTAAAAGCCACTGGTTCATGGGTTCACTGAAACGTTTCGAAACAGTGATAACATGATGAAGCAAAAGGAAGGCATCAGACATCATGTTTTTATTCATGAAGGATGCTGTAATTGTACAATGGCATGCATGTATGCAAATATCAGACATTATATTTGCTCATGAGGGATAACGCATCGGTAGGTTGTGTGTGGTGTCAGTCTTTTTTGTCTTTTTTTCTCAGGTAGGAACGTTTTAATTTACATTGTAATATAATTTACTCTAACACATTCAAAATAAACACATTCAAAATTTCTGCGTTAAAACTTCACATGTACCGTTTAAAGTGTTTTGGCCCTATCAGCCTTCCATACAAAGCCTCATTTGCTGAAATCTCATGACTTTTGCAGTTTGATATGCTCTCCGAAACACTTTTTTTTTTTTTAACAAATGATTTGCAAAGTTTTTAGAGCTACACAGAGCAGTGCTTGAGAAGCGCTTATAACTTGCACTTATACTTTTTCTCCCTCGTTCATGGTGATAATATGAGTTGTAAGGTCACCATAAAACAACAGTTTGCAACATAAAGCTGCACAATGACTGTTTTTGTACTGGTAAAATAATTGGAATCGACTGATACCGTAGGTCTCAAGCACAAGTTACAAATTAGTGTCGGGCATATCGATACTGATGTGAGTATCAAAAGTATAAAAAAAAACTTTTTTTTTTTTTTTTTTACCTGTGATTTTGTTCAATTAACCATATATTTAATGCATACAATATGCACTGAATTGGATGCATAACTATTTTCCTGCTCATCTGAACACACGGAAATGCTGCAAGACAGAACTAATCAATCACAGATCGTGTTCACCCACTGCTGACTCTGCTTTCAAACAGGGCTGCACTTCCTAAAGTATCATAAACCATCCATGCTTTTGGGCAATGCAGGCAGCACAGAACAATTATTATCAGAGGACAGAAAATCATAATATGTTTGAGTTATTTCACAATAAACAAATTGAAATTGGAGCCTATTTTGTGCAATTTATTTAAAGTGAACGGTAAACTTGATCATGTTCTATTCTGCTGTAATTCAGCCCTCACTACAACAGGTTTCTACTGGCAGCCCTTCAAACTCTGTTTTATTAGCTGTCATTAATGTTGAAGTAATCAGTCTGTACATACACACTAGATCCGGGAGTGGACTGATTGTTCTGTGAACACAATGACGAGTCACTCCTGAAATGATGACTGAAGAGTAGCCCCAGGAACATTCTGGACTGAACGATAAAACTATTCAAATCACAATCAATTACAACCAGGAATACTATAGTATTATGACCCCAGCTTTATGGAGCCGAGCTCTCTTCTGTAGCGCACACGTTCATGATCAAAAGCGAATAAATGTTTAGAGTAAATGAATCAAATCTGAGCTAATAGTTCGTCCGTTCTGAGCTGCTTTATTCATTTAAACTGCTACACTGACTTATATTACCACATAAAACCAATGAAAGTTTATCTATTATGCATGGGCAAAAGACACCATCTCTTGTACAGTGCAAAGTTGAGTTGACTTTAACAAATTGCAAGCAAAGCATAAAACTGCACAGGTAACTTATAAAGGTTTAAAGAAAACTAATCTACATCTGCACATTTTGGAATATTGCACAAGAATACAATTTCCAAAATGTAACCCGCACAGTCGCTTAGGTGGATTTTTTTTTTTCAACAAAATAAAATGCATAAACTGTAATGTAAACATATTTACTAAAGAAGCTCCTTGTAAATTTATTAGGAATAAGAGAGAACTAAGTACTGAGAACTAAGAAAACCTAGAACTGACATGCTGTTGTCATTACATTTTTAATAAAATTGTTAATATCGCAACAGAGAGGGGCCCGTTACAATTGTTTTTGTGTTTTTTTGCATGTGGGCCCAAGGCTGACTTGCTACGCCTCTGCTGCGTGTTGCTTTATTTAAAGGCAGTACCTGTGGATTTGCTGATGCAGTGAAAATCTCTTCACTAGTGCTAACTGCACAAGCATGTGTGCTGCTGTTAGCTAGCAGTTTATGTTTCTACTTAATAATAGGTTTTTCAAAAACTTCTACGTTTTTGCTTAACTCAGTTTTGTTTTATTTTAATAAACATTCTTTTTAGTATTCTCAGATAAAAAGAGTTTAGAATATTAATCTGCTCACATTGTTAACATGTTATAAATATTAGTTTATAAGCATGCATGGCAGTTATTGTCATTTAGGGCATTACAGTAACATAGTGTAAAACGGCTAAATAACTGTAAAATTACAGTAAACTTCAGGAAAATGTGCTGCCAGTATTTTACTGTTAATTTACAGGACAATTTTTGCTACACTGTAATTCTATATACAGCAAACCTAAAAAATGCAGTGCTTTATATGTGAAGCTGCTGCTGCCAGTTAATTACTACAGTGAAATTTACAGTTTTACAGTATAACAGTCCTGTCCGCATCTAATTGTTTCGATAAATTCATATTGTGCTTTATTTAAAGGAACTGCTTGCAAAAATGAGTACATTTCATGAATGCATTTCATAATTTAGTCTTGTCTTTTTCTTTATAAGCCTTAATAATAACAGTCTAATGTGAGGCGATGACCTGCCTTCAGATAAATACATGAGGAATTATTGATTATATATATCATAGAGTTATTGTTCTTGACTTCCAGCACACAAACATCAATGACAGTCGACGCATCACAGTTACAATACAGTACATGCTCTCTAAATGTGTTACACAAAGGTACGACAGAGGCAATGACATGAGTGCAATAACATCAACAATAAAGAAATAAATCAATAATTCTCATTTCTCATGACTTCAAGCAGAGGAATCGCTGGATTAACAACTTACAGGTTTTAGTTAAACGTATTTGGCACAAAAAAAAACATTATATTCATTATATTATATTTTTTATTTAGTTCTATAGTTTCGTGTTGCTAGCCTAATTTAAATCTTTAAGTGTCAACTTAACTAATTGAGAGAAAAAAAACTAAAGTTTTTCAGAAAAACCTATGTGTAGGTTTAAATGCGACCCATTTATAATACTGTATTACTTACACTATTCCAGCAAACAAACTGCATGCATAATTTTCAGAAACCCAATTCACAAATGCCAGAAAAGCGAAAAGTCAAATCCAATAGATCCTCACTAAAACATGGCATGCACCATTTTTAGCGGCATTTATTCAACTTCTTAACTATTTTTTTTAAGTACATTCCACATGGATATAGCAACTAATTGATAACATTATTGTTATTATGGGCCTACTTTATTTCCCTGAACATATGAACACCGGTCGTAACAAAGATCTTTCATTGGTTTGGTGTATGAGATTGGGCATGCCCTAAATGAGCTGCCGGATCTGGCTTGTTCTGGCACAAATTAAAGGCCCGGGTTTAATTCACTGTGCAAGTTTCGCTCTGTCTCACTCACAGACGCGTGCACAAGCCTTTTCTTTGCCGTGAGCGTGAAAAGGGATGCTATCTAATGGACTTTTGTTTTCAAGCGCTCAATTCACTCTTGTATGCGCTGTTGTACGCACATTGTCCTTGGGCTGTGCACAGACGGGGTGTGCGGATGTCTGCGAATGCTCCTGATGATAAAAATTACGCAATGTGAACAGTGCGCGGACACCACAAACATGGACAAACAGAACAGAACAGAACATTAAATGTTAAAAGATCTCCTTCTATCTCATTATGTCATCATCCAGTTCACGTCCACAGACGCTCTTAGTGAGATTTAGATGTTGATGTTTTATTGAAAATGTTTGGTTACCATTATGGTGAACAGTGTTTTTCGTTGGTTGGGATGCGAGTTTTGTCCTGTGCTGGTACCCAGCATGCACTGCAGCATGAAGCTTTTGATTGTCACCATTGTTAAGATTCATGTGCTGATTCTTGATGTCTCTGTGTGTCGAAGAGAAGCTATAGTTAAAAATGCCATGTCACAATTGTTTGTTTAGACTCCTTCATCCTGCTGGATTCTCACATTGCTGGCTCTTATGCGTAAAACCACCCTTTCTATCATAAACTTAACAAACAACTTCGTATGATTAAGCTAGGTCTGTCATATCCAGTGTGATGTTGCTACTGTCAACCCATATACCACATCACATTGTCTGCATTGTCTCTTGGCTTTTCTTAACAAACATGCTTTAAAAAACACAAACAGCCAAAGAAAAAGTAATGTGTTGAAAAGTCAAAAACCCAACAAAAGTAAACACTGCTCTCGCTGATGAATCCATTATTTTCAATAAAATGTCAACATCTAAAACTCTGATGATTCCCAATGATAACTTCTTTAGACATGTGACTGAAATAAAGTCAGACTTATTGATAATAAGTAAAGCTAGTAACGCTGCTGAGATCCTGAGAGATTTAATGTCATTTATTTTCAGTCATAGTTCTTTTGTTTCTCTTTTTCTTTTCTTCAGTGATTCTGCTTGTTAACATCAGTTTCTGGATTCTCTCTGTCAGGTGGACTGCATTAGTAAACTCATGTAGGGAATAGTGAACGAGGGTGTAGGGTGAGATTTGAAACACAGCCTCTGAGTGTAGACTGAACACTGATAATACACGTTATATTGCAGTCGACTACTTAATCAAAATCCACAAATACTACCCAGAATGCATTGTTTTGTATGGTAAATTACTGTTTAAATAAATGCGGTATGCTACTGCTAGAATCTGTCTGTGTTTTTTACATCACAGTTTTACATTGTAGTATTACAGTATGAGTAAATGATCTGATAATGAGAAGCTAATTGAGAACGGAGTGCTTAAATGAGCATTACAACCCAGTTAACTCATAAACAAATTCTTTATCTGATTTTTTTTTGGGCCCCCCTTTGGGGGAAAAAAAAAGAAAAAAAAAAAAAAAAAAAAACAAAAGTTTTTTTAAAGTCCAAATTCTTTTATTTCGTTATTTTATACTATGCGCAGATTTGTTTTCTTCAGGATGTTTATTCTAAAGTTCGTTTACAGTTTTTACTACATAAATAAAAAAGTGCTTATTTCATCATCCAGATACACATGATTTTTTTGACACCTTAATTTGTCTTAAAACTAATGATATGCTTAAACAAGGTTAACATCCTACAAATATAAACAAACAATGTATGTGTCCTTCATCACCAACCAACCAAATCAAATCATCTATATCTATATAATAGCCTCAAAAAATATATATATTACGAAACTGCAGGAGACGAAATTCGCATATCATAGTTTCACTGCAAAAGCACGATGGGATTTTCAGCTTCAGATTATTAGTGACAGCCTCATATATTATATACTTACATTCAACGGTGTTACATTTCACAACATTATCTCTCCACTTCTTATTGCTGATGGTTTTTGTATGATCTCTGTGTTTATATTTTGTTTTCAAAATCATCAGCCTTTAACAGACTAACAAATGAATTATGTTGTCAACATAACATAACAAAAACTACGTCAGCAGACAGAAAGTGAGGTGCATCTTGACAAGCACTTAGCAAACTGAAACAGCATTAATTTCCAGTAACAGCTAATGTCCCCATCAGGACACTCACAGAAGAACACAGCACAGTAGATGATCAAACTCTCCAGTCACTGTGACACACCCTCCTCATTTAAACCCAGATAACCTGCTGCAGTGGGCGAGTAACATCTCTACACAGTTCTACAGATCCTCATTACCATCATCATAATTTCCAACCGCACACGAGAACATCATCAGATACTTGGGGAGAAGAGAAGATTTCTGGATCTGAAGGCACAGAAGACGGTGAGAAAACTGTTTATGATGAAAAAAAACCAAACGAAAAAACAAGTATGAACAAAGTGAAGAAATGGCTTTCACTTGATACTTTTAAAAATCTGTATTTTTTAAAAATAATATTTTAGAGAAATATCTGAATACAAATTTAATGTGATGTTAATAGTTTTCATATATATACAGTATATATACACTGGTTATTAATTTTGTTATGTATTCTGAATTTTGTTTTCAAGCTGAAACAACTCGGTATATCTCTAACAGGTATACAATTGCATACTTTATCTGCAGTGAAAAGGCGCAAAATCTCTGAGGATTTGCAGAAAAGCTCTTTACAGTTTTCAAAGGACGTCATGAAGGCAAGTGAAGCACTGAAAGGGAAGCAGAACGTCTCCTCTAAGGGACGATCTAGCAAACGTTGCTCATGACTTGTGTGAAGCTGTTATCAGTGCTGCCGAGCCGCTATTTACATGAACGGACTTATATGGTCTATCTGATAAACTAAACTTGTGTTACACACTCTAAAAATGCTGGGTTAATACAACCCAGTGCTGGGTAAAAAAATGGACAAACCCAGCAATTGGGTTGTATTTAACCCCGCTGTTTGGGTCTACCCGAAATTTTGTTGTCTTAAACACTCTTAAAAATGCTGGGTCAAAACAGCCCAATTGCTGGGTTTGTCCCTATTTTACCCAGCACTGGGTTGTATTTAACCCAGCATTTTTTAGAGTGCCCTAGGCCTAATCAAATAATGTTCAAAACACCCATTCACAATGGCATATCTTTGCATATTTTGTTATTTGTTGTGTGCTCTCGCTGCGGAGTAAAAGAACACAAGCTGTACTAAGGCACTTTATCACCTGAATGTTTGCATATGTGATAGAGAGCCAGTCAATTACATTTACTCTGTATAGCTATAAAATACTCCTAAGAACAAAGCTTTCAAAAGGTGAACCATTCAGTGAGCACTTCTTAAAAGAACCACTTTTTCTTAGTGTTAAGAACATTTTATTATTCTAGGTTTACACTTCTGTACTTTATTTACCCCGAAAGGGTTCATATTAGTACTGTATAGGAGCCTGTTTGCAATAGTTCTGCTGCATGCTGGTGTTGCATGTTTTGTGGTTCATTATTGCTCTTTGTATCTTTATGTTTCTTATTGTTTGCATTTGTTAGGACCAATATGATGCATGTGTGCAATTTAGACGAGCATTTATTACTTTTATTCTGAAATATGTAGTATGTTCAAATTGAGTACTGTCCCTTTAAGAGTCGAGAGAGCGGATAGCTTGTGTATGAAGGAGCTTCTTTACCGCATCCGTGATATTTGTTAAAAATATATTTTTGTATCCGTTTTGATTTATTTACTAACCACGATTGAAGGAAGACGTTTTATTCAGAAAAATGGAATGCATGGATTATTTCATTGGACATGGAGCCCTTAAACCGAAACTAAAACTCTTTACAGTACAAGTACCTTAAAGGTACACTATATGAAAAAAACAACAACTATGAAATCATTCCGATTGATGAATCTGAACGTAATGTTTACTTGAAGGCTAAATAAAGTGATGTGCGGGTTTATATGTCATAAGTTTCAGTATTGGATTTGATCTTTTGACATGCGCACACTGCATGAAGATACAGAGTTTCCCTGCTGTTCTCCTGCCCTTGCTTCTTTTAAAGAGCAAACTTAATATTCATCTATTTCGAATCCTAATTAAGAGACAATATGACCACAAAGTTGGAAGCATCAAGTTATATTTAGTTATAAGTTAAAACCTGTTAGAAAACTGAAGTCTGTATTTTGGAGATCTTCAACGACCCCATCCATGGTCACATGGAGCTGCACCCCCTGCTGGTGAAGATCACAGATACTCCTCAGTTTCAGAGACTGAGACGCATCAAACAGCTGGGAGGAACATATCTGGTGTATCCTGGCGCTTCCCACAATCGCTTTGAACACTGACTTGGGTGATATATTATTATATTCAGTTCAGTTGGGAACTGATAGCCTTCTGAGACTTCAGGTTGTAAACATTCAGCTGTCTCTCTATATATTTTGTTTTATTTATTGATTGAACATTTTAAAATGATTATTGTTTTGTATATTATATAGTCAGTTATTGAGCTCAGTTGAAATAGCTTCAGTACACTAATCTTGTGTGTGTGTGTGTGTGTTTGTGTGTGTGTGTGTGTGTGTGTTTTTGTGTGTGTGTGTGGGTGTGTGTGTGTGTGTGAGAGTGTGTGTGTGTGTGTGTGTGTGTGTGTGTGTGTTGTTTGTCAGCGGTGTGAGTGTGTGTGTGTGTGGGTTGTGTGTGGTTAGTGTGTGTGTGTGTGTGTGGGAGTGTGGGTGTGGGTGTTGGTGTGTGTGTGAGTGCGTGTGTGTGCGTGTGAGAGTGTGTGTGTGTGTGTGTGTGTGTGTCAGTGTGTGTGTGTGTGTCAGTGTGTGTATGTGTGTGTGTGTGTGTGTGTGTGTGTGTGTGTGTGTGTGTGTGTGTGTGTGTGTGTGTGTGTGTGAGAGTGTGTGTGAGTGGTGTGTGTGTGTGTGTGTGTGTGTGTTAGTGTGGCGTATTTAGCAGGTTGTCTGGTGAAGGTTCTTCATGACAATCAGCCCGAGCTCAAAATCAGCGAAGAGGATTTCCGGTGTGTTCAGATCACTGGTCTGTGTCACGAGGTGAGGAGCACTAATGCTTATAGAGAGTCAAAATTCCTCCCAGCAACTGGAAACAAATCTTAATTTCATATGTGTGTAGAATTATTATTATTTTTTTTATAGAATTGTTCTGTTCTTGGTCCTTTTAATTTGTGTGGAGAAAAAAAGTTAATTACCAAAAATCTTTTCAAGGACAGACATATATAGATTAAATAACATACCAACATTTTAAATTATTTTTGTCTTTTATTTATTTCAATTTACAAACACTCATACTGTTTTTGTCTTCTTATGGGGGTAACGTTTTTGTCTCATTATCTCTTATTGAATTATCAAAGACGAGATCTGAGGGAATCGCTGATGCGTCGCCGACTTCTGTGAAATATTTGGCATGCTAAATAACTGGAGCTGTCGGCGATTCACAATCAAGCTGTGTGAAATGATTTCTGACTGAAAACTACATCTGAGACCAAGTACACGTAAGCAGAAGTTTTTTGTTCGGGAGGAGTTAAGACACAAATATCAGTATTTTAATAGATATATGCACAATTATATCATACAGAAACAAGCACAAATATTTGCTTGACCAGCCACAACATCATAACATTTACTGCAAAATTATTTACCTGCAACTCTCTTTTCAGAAAACCCAATCCCTGTTCCCTGCAGCTCCCTCCTGCATAATCTGTTTTTCTCTTTCTCCTTGTAGCTGAAATCGCTCACATAAATTTGCAGGCATAATATATATATATATTATAGATATAATTATATAATAATATACTATATATATATATATAATATATAATATATATATATATCTATATATTAGTATTTTTTTAATAATTGACAGTTTTGCTCAAGAACTCCGGTCTGACCATGGCGGGTTTTTCCGCGTTATTTCCTTATCATTTCTTCTGGTGAAGTGTGGCCTAATGGTTATAGAGTCGGCTCATCACCCAAAGTTCGGGTTCGAGTCTGGTACCGGTGGGGGGAGTGATGTACAGTGCTCTCTCCCACTTCAATACCACAACCTGAGGTGGCCTTGAGCAAGGCACCCAAACCCCAAACTGCTCGCCCGGGCTCCGCAACATAAATGGCTTCCCAACTGCTTCCGGGTGTGTGTTCACGGTGTGTGTGTGTGTCACTGCTGGTGTGTTGTGGCTCACTGCTGTGTGTGTGTGTGTTCACTGCTTGTGTGTGTGCACTTTGGATGGGTAAGTGCAGAGCACTAATTCCTAGTATGGGTAACCATTCTTGGCCACATGTCACTTCACTCACTCACTTTTTTTTTCTCGTGTGTGTTTTGTGTGAAACGTATTTGCAGACCAACAGAGCTGTCTGCGATTCTTCCTATTGTGAAGTCATGCCGTGTGAAACCCCCTGTCGCCGATCCATCGTGCAATGTGAGCACAGCAGCAACTGACTGCTACCTCATATAGTCACGCAGTGTGAAAACCACGGCGATCCAACAAGTTTGAAAATCGTGCAGTGTGAACTCAGCATAAGGGACTGACACCAGGAAATCAATCATGATTACACTTAACATGGGAACTAGATATCAGAACTATGTTATGTGGCTTAATGAGGAAAATAACAGCTCAATGCTGAACTTCAGCTCTCCATTACATGACAAACACTACTCACTGTTCCATAACAGCCAATCAGCATTCTTATACTCATCTATTTCTCAAAAATAATCAATTAACAATGACTTCACATTAATAAACTCTCTGAACACATTCTTCCACAAACAGGGACAGTCAGTAATACTCAGTAATTATGAGATCAATTCACTGACAGCTGTGTTTTGAAAAGCTTTGCTGTAAAATGTAAATAAGATATTTTTTCCCACCCATAAGACCAAACATTGCTTCTGTTAGTAAAAACACATTGTGCTATAAGGCTTAAAAATGAAAACCAAATGCACATAAACCTGAAAGGGCGTATGTAATAGTTACAGAAGACAGAAATAACAAAAGACAGCTGAGATAACAGACAAATAACTTATATAAAGACATCATTAAACATACAAAACTATTTGCAAAACAACATCAGTGAATAAAACAACAAAATAATTGGAGGTTTGCAGAGGTGGGACTTTCAAGTCACAAGCAAGTCTTCAAGTCAAATCCCAAGTCCTCACAGTGTTACAGCTAATGAGACAGTTAAGTGACTAATTAAATGATGATTGATCATTAGTGATGAACACCTGCTGTTAACAATCAACATCATTGAAGAAAAGAGAAACACAAGAACTACACCTGACGTCTCCACATCCTTAGGATGAATCAACTGACCACCCCCCCCCCCCAAAAAAACAAACAAACACAAAACACACAAACACACGATGTGTAAAGAATCATCCCTGAAGCGAGTAATGAGACCAATTGCAGTTTATTTAACCGGGATATCCAACTCCAACAAAAACCAACTTACTTGCACCTACATTGCTGAGCAGACTTGACATAAACAGTACTAGACTCACCAACACGGGTTCAAATACATTCAATACCCGACGATTGCACAATGGGAACATGAGCTACGTTTAGGAACAAGAGGGTCCACATACAAGAAACAACAGGAACAAGACACATGACTAAGACAACCAATCAAACAGGACACAATGAACCAGGGGAACCAATGGCAAATACATGAGGGCCAGGAACAGACACACCAGGGACCATGAAACAATTACCCAATAAAAGACTGGAAACTTAACCAGGAACAAAACACCACATTACTATCCCCCCTCTAAAGGGGGGGCCCGGGTGGCCCCCCCCTTTTTTTTTCCGGCGCCCTAATTTAACACCACCCCAACCACACAAACTCCAGGAGGGGGAGGACTGTAGGTGTCCAGGTGGCGAGATGGAGGGCCATGCCGTGAGAGACCCAGGCAGAGCGGGAGCCATGGCGGAGCCAGGCAGATCGGGGGGGCCATGGCTTATCATGCCGATCGTGGCCATGGTCAGAGCAGAGACAAATGGTCCAGACCACTTGACAGGAGTTCATGAACCGTCCTCCTGGCCGTAAAGACGACAGGAGTTCATGAACGGCCTCCATGGCCCTGACAGGGCAGACTGTGAGTTCATGAACGGCTTCCTTGGCCGTGGCAGGACAGACAGTGAATTCATGGACGCCTCCGTGGCCGTGGCAGGAGAGACAGCGAGTTCATGAACGGCTTCCGTGGCCGTAACAGGGCAGACAGTGAGTACGGAAGCAGACGCCACCACCTCAGAAGGTTCTGCAGCGGAAGCTACCACTTCTGGAGGCACAGGAAAGGCCCTTGGAGCGGACTCGTGGATAGGAGAGGCCTCTGGAGCGGACTCGTGGATAGGAGAGGCCTCTGAGGCAGATTCATGGACATGAGAGGCCTCTGGAGCGGACTCGTGGACCGGAGAGGCCTCTGGAGCGGACTCGTGGACAGGGGAGGACTCAGGAGTGCAGTGTGCAGCCCACACGCTTAAAATGGCGACCGCCATTACAGTAAGGGCAGTAGAGTGTGGCATGACCTCTAAGATGGTGGGGCTTGAGAGCGCTGACGTTACTGCGATGCCTGCAGCTCGCCTCCGACATCAGAGGTGGGTCCATCACACTAGCAATCAGCCTTTTGAGTCTTGGCCCAAGCATCGCGTCCGACTCAGGCGTGGCGCCCATCTTGGCCGGGGACTCAGCCATGGCAGCCATCTTGGTCGGGGACTCAGCCGTGGCGGCCATCTTGTAAGCAAGCTCTGGCTTGGCAGACGTGACGTGAACAGACTCTGGCTTGACAGACATGAATTGAATTATCGGCATGGGTTAAGCAGGTCCGGAGTAGCAGGCATGACGTGAATAGGCTTTGGCGTAGCAGACATGACGTGTACAGGCTGTGGCTTGGCAGGCATGACGTGAGAATGCTGTGGCTTGGCAGGCATGACGTGAATAGGCTTTGGGGAAGTGTCATGTTCCTCCACCATGACACCCATAGTGAAAGCAGATCCACTCAACCGCAGAGTAGAGTCTATATACTCGGCAAGGGACCAGTGAACCTTTCGCCAGGATGCTGGGAGCAAATGGGCTCATTCAGACCCACCCGAAAGATGTCCTTAAGTGCCACATCATTAAAATCCACCTGTTGACAAAGTCCACAAAAGTCCTCCACGTAATCCTCTATGGCCCGGTTTCCTTGACGAAGGCAGTGTAGGCGTGAAACTGCTGGGTTCATTGTGGTGGTCGTGTATTCTGTAAAGAATCAATCCCGGAAGGCGAGCGTAAGTGAGGACCCCATGCAGTTTATTACAGGTGATATCCAAACAGCCAAACAAGAAACACAGACTTGACTTGAACAGACATAGCACGAGCAGACTTGACATAAACAGACTAGATTCACCACTACGGGTAATACATCAATTCCACAACGAGGGAACAATGGAACAGAGCTACTATAGGAACGAGGGTCCCATGCCAGAACAACCATTGGGAACACGAACATGACCTAAGACAACCATCAGACATACACAATGCACAGGGCGTTAAACCATGCCATGAATCCCTTGGCAAGGGAAGCATGACACAAATAGGGACCATGAAACAATTACAAAATAAGAGACATGAAAACAAGAACATGAAACAAAACCCACATTGCACTATGTCACATAGTTGTGGTCAAGGTTTGCTTTAGTTGGGCTCTTGACCCTTATACTAATTCAAAGTAATTTGCTTCTAAGCGATTGCAATGTTGTTTCACAGCAAACATTTGTGGAATCAAACCTTGAAGTAGCAGATGAGCTTAGACGTTCTGCATATAACTCATGATGAATGAACATCATAAAGTGGTCTCACTTTGGTTTATTGACTGACATTCAGATATTTCTGAACTGTGAAAAAAAGTGCCACTAAACAAATGCCACTGTAGTGCTTCGATATTGAAAAAAAAGAAAACTGTATTAGCTCAGGCATTTAGACATGAACACTTATCATATGATCTTCAACAGTGGTGACAATAATTTTTCATACTGCAGTGCATGATGGGAGTTTTTTACTATGGTGTTACCCAGCATGCATTGCAGCATGAAGCATTTTGTTGATTGTCACCATTGTTGAGATTCAAATGCTGGTTCTTGATGTCTGTGTGTGTTTAATATTCACTGGAGATCACATATTTTTATATGCATTACAAAGATTTAAAATTCATTCATAGTAACTATTAGAGCAGCACTTTGTTTTACATGCTGTAGTTTCGCAGGGTTGATTACGCAAAACATAAACATATATCAT
>JADLZN010005779.1:0-178175 GCA_018155175.1 Sinocyclocheilus anophthalmus
CATCAGACAAGAGAATCTTATTTCTCACAATCTTGGAGTCCTTCATGTGTTTTTTTAGCAAACTCCATGCGGTCTTTCATGTGTCTTGCACTGAGGAGGAGCTTCCGTCGGGCCACTCTGCCATAAAGCCCGACTGGTGGAGGGCTGCAGTGATTGGTTGACTTTCTACAACTTTCTCCCATCCCGACTGCATCTCTGGAGCTCAGCACAGTGATCTTTGGGTTCTTCTTTACCTCTCTCACCACGGCTCTTCTCCCCCGTAGCTAGTTTGGCCGGACGGCCAGCTCTAGGAAGGGTTCTGGTCGTCCCAATGTCTTCCATTTAAGGATTATGGAGGCCACTGTGCTCTTAGGAACCTTAAGTGCAGCAGAATTTTTTGTAACCTTGGCCAGATCTGTGCCTTGCACATTCCGATCTTCTGAGCTCTTCAGGCAGTTCCTTTGACCTCATGATTCTCATTTGCTCTGTCATGCACTGTGAGCTGTAAGGTCTTAGGTCAGGTGTGTGGCTTTCCTAATCAAGTTCAATCAGTATTATCAAACACAGCTGGATTCAAATGAATGTGTAGAACCATCTCAAGTATGATCAGAAGAATGGACTGCACCTGAGTTAAATATATGAGTGTCACAGCAAAGGGTCCTAAGTATTCAGACCCTTTGATATTTCAGTTTTTCTTTTTTAGATAATCTGCAAAAATGTCAACACTTTGTGTTTTTCTGTCAATATGGGGTTCTGTGTGTACATTAATTAGGAAAAAAAAATTACTTAAATGATTTTATCAAATGGCTGCAATAGAACAAAGAGTGAAACATTTAAGGGGGTTTGAATACTTTCCGTACCCACTGTAAGTTTTGTGCACAGCCAATAGAAAACAAGAAGGTGTGTGCTGATTGGAATGACTGGTAAATCTTCATCTGGCTCTTAAAGATGCAGTCCAAGGAAAAGGGTAGACTGAGACTGAAGAGCCACACTATAAAAAAAAATAATCATCCTCTAAAAAAAAAAAATCTGTGACATTTACGGTAAAATACCGGCAGCTGTGGTTGCCAGAACTTCACCGTAAAAATATAATAGCAACATTTTAGGTTTTACAGACTTAACTTAAATTCACAATAAAATACTTTATTTCATTAACTGATGTAATGTTAATATACCAACCTATTAAAGTACTAATATCTTTTTTGCACCACTGTACAAAATACACTGATAACCACCAAAAACAGATGGTGATAAGAAAGTCACACGATGAATCAAAGCTCATCACAAACTGCTTTTCCACAAGCTGAGAAGGTACACTGTGCCATTCACACAAATACTAAACACCATCATGGTGACACATTGAAATAATGCAATAAAGATTCATTTAACAACACTAGATGTAAGACAAAACCCTAATGTAAACAACTGATAAGAAAAAAAATTTAAATAAGAAGAAACTTAGTAAAACTTCAAATATGAAGTGTGATGCAAGTAATTCTGGGAGTGTCAAATTGCATTTTTTTGCACTGTAAATTATACAATGGTGCTATTTTTCATTTCCAAAAACTGTAATTTTAACAGTATTTTACTGTGAAATATAATTAAATGCATTCACCATATAGTAACTTACTGTTAACCAACTAACAGGTTTTTACTGTATCATTTTTACAGTCTTTTACTGTTAAAACCACAATATATTTTTTTTACAGTGCAGAGGAATTCATAATTTTCTACATTCTGACAATCAATAAAACGGTCTATACTGGAAGTTCCAAAGTGCAATGACTTGTTGCGATGCACCTTCAGTTTCTTTTATCAGCTACCGCTTTTATTGCAGCTTTTAATGAAAATAAATAAATAATAATAAAAACATAAATAACCACTTTTTTCTTAAAACTTTAATGCAATCATCATTGGAATCTTTCCAATAGAGGAAACCTTTACATACCTATATAAAAGCTATTTGTTTTATTAAAATAAATAAATACATAACTTAATAAATAGGTTAATTATACCAATGGATTTCCAAAAAAACCAAAAACAAACATAGTTTATCTTCCTATTTATTGTAGCTGATCTCACAGCTCATTTAGTGGACGCTTCCAGAGCTCTGGCGGCGCGTGCGGCGCGTCCAGAGAGACAGCAGAGTGGAGAGTAATTGAATTGAATCAACGCGTAACACCGCCCCCTTTACGCGGGGATCAGCCTCTTCCGTGCCGCACACAGAACCGCCCTGGACCGGGCAACGAACAGAGGGAGGGAATGAAAGAGTGATTGAGATAGAACAGAGAAAGAGAGAGGGAGGAAAAGAGACGCTCCAGTACTTCAGAGATCGGACCTTGTTAAGGGGAAACCGGTGTCATTTCTAAGAAACTCCAGGCACTCAGACGGACTTTGGAGGACACATTTGGGACTAAAAACATCCAAACTGACTTTGTGCATTGAATGCGTGACCATGACAGCAGCTGTCGATATTAAGCCGTTAACTATAATAAAATCTGAAAAAGTAGACGGTAAGTGCTCTAACCGTTTTCTCATCCTTATTGTTTTGATTTTAGATTATTGCAAAACGCGTCTTCATCACTTGTCTAGTCAGTTATGAGTAACTTTTGTGCATACTGAGGTAATGTCTGTGTGAAATGCATTGCAATCGAGATAATGCAACATACAGTCATGATTTGATGTCAGACCGTAATTTCCCGAAACTCGCTGCAACATCAAATGCTTTTGATCAGCGAGTGATAGACAGGTATAACAGCCTGCACGCGGCGCTCCAGATGTGCCAGCCGAGGTCGTTATGGCCTCCTGAACTGCCTGCTCCGCCATGGCACCCCGAACTTCCTGTGCTACGTGTGTGTTCCTTGGTGATAAAATAAAGTTAATTATTTCTGGATTCCCTCCGTCTCCTTGCTCCTTCGTCCCCTTGCTCCGACACAGTAGCAGCAGAGTGACACTACTAGACTGGAGAACTGATAGCCTTCCAGCCATAACATTTACATTTGTTTAGCAGATGCTTTTATCCAAAACTACTTATAAATGAGGAACATTATAAGCAATTTTTACAGTCAAAAACTAGATGATATGATGGAAAAAGTATATGTGTGGCCCATTATAATGCTCCATAATGGCTAAAATCAAAGGCACAATGCTTTCCATATTAGTAGTATAGAGGGTGTGAGAGCGCAAAACCTCACTGTGAGAGCTCAATATGTGGGTTCATGGTGGGGATGCTGAGCATCTGCCACTGCATGAGTGTCACCGACCAAACTGTAGGAGGAGCAACCTCCTAATACATTTGTTTGGTGGTGTTTCCCCGCTTGTTTAGTTTCCACATATGTTATTTCCAAGACATATGCTTTAACATTCTCTTTAAGCTAAGCAAATGCTATCAAATAATATATGACACCAAATATATGTTTTATTTATTGACTTAGTGTTCATCATAGCATTTTAATCTAGAGGCATAACAGACATGAATACATTTTCGACAGATGCTGTATGTGTGATGACACAGGAAGTACAGTCATGTGTAGATACGCCCAGGAGCAGTTTCACATGTCAGGGTTGCAACTGGTTTAGAGTGACGGTGAAAGTGTACCTGTGGCTTATTGACGGATGAGCTGTTTTAAATATTTGCATGTGGTTTGTCTTTTACCCCTCTCATTTTCCTCTCTTGTTGATGATGGTCCATTCTTTAGTCATGTTGACCGTCAGTTGACCGTAATGGAACATGTTATTATTTGACTTTAGATATGAAAAACCCATACAGATTATTCTATATTTTATTTCTGTAATTTGACAGAAATTGATTCGATGGAAAATAAGGCCCATAATAAGACCAAAAACTTGCATTAAGATGCACTTTATTTTCATCAAGAATCCTGGATAAATATATCATGGTTTTCAGAAAAATATTCGCCAGCACAGCTGTTTTCAACATTGATAATTTATATAAAAATACCTATTTTGAATGATAGCCTAATAATACTTCAAAATGTTTCTGTTTTTACTGTTTTGACAATATGCGCCTGGGAGCAGAGCGGACTTACCCGTTAGCAAAGTTAGGCGACGCCTTTGGCCCTTAAAAGCAAAGCCCCCAAAGTGCTTTTCATATAGGATATGCGCATTAAGTGCTGACACGCGAATGGTTGCTGTTTACTGTGTTTATTACCACAACAACCATCGTGTTGAACGTGCTTCTTGTGTATCCTGCTTGAAGTAGATGAAAATATTATGTATCTGAAGCTGTAATTAAATATTGAGCAGCAGTGCTTATCATGTATATTGTTTGTTGTTTTAAATGCCGCTTACTCATTTATGAGAAGGAACCAAGTAGAGGACACAGTTTAACTTTTTTTTATTTTAAAGTTTAGTATTAGGCACACAAGCTTACGCTGGTAACTCATCAGTGGACTTTCCTCGTCAATATAGGCTATATTTCTCACACTTTTCTCATTCTAATTTCTGACGTTCCAAAGCGCCTCTACTTTACAGCAATCATTACAACAAAAAATGACCCTCAAGGTTGATCTAGGCAAAATGTGTGCAAATGTTAGGGCCCCATTCCTATATTTTGCCTGGGGCACCCAATTCACTAAATCCGCCCCTGCTACTGAGCATAAGTCACTCAAAACACTTTCAAAAACATTTACAAATCTTACCGAGCCCAATCTTCTGAACAGTAGTGTATATATGCATACTTAGTTAGTGTTCATGTAGCTCAAATAGTAGATGTCGCTAGCAGTTTTAAGGTCATGGGTTCAATTACCTGAAAATGAATGAAGTGGATAAAAAACACCTTACAATATAAATTACTTTGGAAATAAATGTCTGCCAACTGCATGTTCTGTCACTCAGACCACTGGGGATTTATTTATCACTTTGTGATGACTTTTATCCCAGACTGTAGGTGAATAAATCCTGTCCGCCTTCCAGTTATTTCTTCAAAAAAACATTGAGCCCCCATGAACCACCACAAAAAAAAAAAAAAAAAATTGGTTAGCTAGCTTAAGGCTGCTCTACTTCTTGAATAATTCTAAAATTAAAGTCCAGTCTGTGATGTTGATTTTAAATGATTGCATTACCTTACAGAGATTAGCCTAAAGGTGCAGTCAAATTAGCAAGGCAAAAAGGGTCTATTGTTGATTTCCAATAGTGTTTCAAGAGGTACAGCTCATACAGAAGTACATTTCAAAAGAAGCAGCTTTCTGTTGGTCAACATGATAAGTTCATGTGACCAGTCTGAACAAGAGCAAAATCTGTGTGTAGAACAGACTTAGAAATTGTTACTGCAAATTAAATCTTCGCCTAAAGAAAAATATCACCTTGTAGCATATAAAGAGAAAAACACTTACTGTATAAAGTGAGGTAAAAAGCAACAAAATAAATTTGTGAATAAATAAATAATGATTTCCGGTCCCATATTACTCATTGTGTTGTGTTTATCACTCTGACCACTGGAGATTTAATATGACAGCTTTATTCCAGTCTGTGGGGAAATGAATTAACAGCACATAGTCTTCCACTGGGCAGCCATGTTACCACAAATACTATTATGTCTAGAGGGTAGGCAGATGTGCGGTTTCCTCCTCCTTTATTAATACTATCATCCAAGTTGGTCAGAGCAGTTTGGCCAGTCAACTTGATCAAGGTGATGCTGATTTTCACGGCTTGTGTTTTTTGGGTGATTTTCGGGTCCTTCGGTGTGTTTGCTCGTAAGTTTTTCTCTGTGAATGAGGTGCATTTATGACTTGTGGTATGGTTTGAAATAAAGTGAAAGTAAAGTTAAAGCCTGCGCATATGTGGTTTTAATACTTTACCTCTATAGCTCTGCTGTAGAACCGAGTGGTTTTGTGTACATGTTGACTTGTGTGAAAATAAAATGAAAACTTTTTTACTGAAACCAAAATATGAAGTATGAAATTAAAAATGGATTAATCATAGCAATTAATTTGTCAGCATTTGTTTTTACATGTTCAGATGGACGTCCAGTAAGCTGTTGCCTCAAAATAGGACGCAGCAAACCGCCTTTGGACAAAGTATTGAACTACAAAATACAAACTAAAGGACTGTGTCCTATAACAGCAGTTGTGTAAGTAAACTACATAACTACTAATATTTATGAAGTTATCTTTGCTAGAAGTGCATAAATAGATGCAGAAAACAGATAAATCTGCCAATATGAGCACTAATAGCAAAGCATCTTTATATTTTCAGGATCCAGACTGTACATGGGAAAAGACTCTGTTCCGATCCTAACAGTGACTGGACGAAGAGAGCCATGTGGAACATGGATGAAGCAAAGAAGAAGCTCAGCCAGCAGGATCCTGTACCTGCAGACGGAGCATCAGCAGATAGAAGCAGAGGAAGGGGAGATCCAGCAACATTAACAGAGTTGCTACTAAATAGCCAATGGAACAGAGTAACAGCAAGACAGAAAATAAACGGAACAGTCAAAGACAACCACAAATGGGTCTCATAACGGTCCCAACGAAATGAGAAAAAGGTGTAAAAGGAAATAACAAGAAGTGTGAGGACAAAAACTGTATAAAATGTTGTGCTAAACAGTACAAACTGACATTTTTTGCCTTTTTTAAAAATAAAATAAATGCTTTTTTTGCTGTAGTTGCTGTTTTTAGCTAAGCCTACATTTTAAATGTAAACTATGTCTGTGACTGGTAATGCTTGGCATGAACAAACTCTTTCATAATTCCTGGCAGCAAGAATGTAAACTGATTAATAAATCAAATTTTGAAATAAATTATGTAATACACAGATTATGTGTATGTGTTTTGAAGAATTTTGTTGTGATCTTTCCATAGACCCTCTGCAGTACCTTCATGAACCCCAAGGGGTCCATAGACCCCCACTGAAACCCAAGTAACCTAGCCAAAAATTAGAAGTATAATGTTATAGATCCAGTTTAATCTGTAACTGATTTTTGTTCTCTAAATTATAGATAAGTGCTGCTATCACTTCAGTAACAGACAGGGCTCAGTTTACATTTCATCAATGGTATAGAGCAGTGGTTCTCAAACCTCTCCATGAAATACCCCCAGCACTGCACATTTTGTATATCTCCCTATATCTGACACACCCACTTCAGGTCTTGCACTAATGAGCTGATGAGTTGAATCAGGTTTGTTTTGATTAGGGAGACAACCCTCTACGACCCTGGCAATTGTGAATAGCCATTGCTAGTAATTTTTTTAGTTTTTAATCGCCAAGACTGCTATATCTTACAGTCGTGGTCAGAATGTGGACCCTGATAAATATGATCAAAAAAGGCTGTTGAAAATAACTGATGTTAATCCTATGATCTTTTATTAAAAATGTACAAAAATCAAACCTTTCATCAAAAAATAAGAATTTTAAAATGGGGGGAATCTCATATGATAATTTTTTTTCTCAAATACACGTTGGACACAATTAATGGTACCCTTAGAAATTCTAATGAGTAAAATATCTCTGAAGTAAGTATCTTCCCTTATATTATATCCCAGTATATTCATAATGTAAATTTGTAGCTCACCAGGGGGATTATGACCAAATGAAATGATCCAGCCATTGCTTCGTTTCATAGGAATTATAAAAATGAGGGAAAACAAAAGGCCAAATTTCCTAATCATCCGCACCAATTTTTGAGTTTTAAAAAAAAAACCAAAGAATATAGTTCTGATGTGCAGAACAAGATTGTTGAGCTTCACAAATTAGTAAAGTGGCTTTCAGAAAAGAGCTAGTGCAGTGAAAATTCCCATTTCCACAATCAGTGCAATAATTAAGAATTTCCAATCAACTAAATATGTTACAAACCTTCCTGGAAGAGGACCTGTGTCTATATCGTCCTAATGCACGTTGAGGAGGAGAGTTTAAGTGACTAAAGGCTCTCCAAGGATCGTAGCTGCAGAATAGCAGAGATTAGTTGAGTCTTGGGGTCAGAAATCCTAAAAAAAAAATTTGTCAAACAGCATCTACATCACCAGACATTGTTTGGGAGGGTTTCAAGAAAAAAAATCAAGAAAAGAAAATGCTCTCATCCAAAAACAAACTCCAGCATATTCATTTGCCAGACACTACTGGAACTTCAAACAGGACTGGGTTCTATGGTCAGATCAAACTAAAAATTTGCTTTTTAGCAGCAAACACTCAAGATGGGTTTGGTGCACACAGGGATAAAAAAAAAAGTTCCCCATGTGTACAATGAAATATACTGCTGGATCTTTAATGTTGTTGGTGTATTTTTCTGCCGGAGGTCCTGGGCATCTTGTTTAGATGCATGGCATCGTGGATTCTATCAAATAACAACAGATGAATAATTTAAAAATGACTGTCCATGCTAAAAATCTTAAAATGGGTCAAGGTTGGATCTTACAACAGGACAATTATCAAAAAACAAACATCAAAATCAAACCAAAAATGGGTCACTGAGCACAAAACCAAGCTTCTGCCATGGCCCTTCCAGTCCTTGACCTGAAACCTATAAAATGACGTGGGTGACTGAAGAGGGGACAGCACCAACTGCAGCTGGCAATCTGAAGGGTCTGGAGATTCTGATGACGACAATGGTCTCTGATCTCTGTCAGATGTTCTTCAAACTCATAGGCATTATAGTAAAGACTCTGTTGCTGTTATCTTGGCAAAAAGTGATGCAAAGTATTGAAAAAAAGTGTAACGAATCAGCTCATGGGGAAATATGAATAATTAACCATAACTAGTTATAATTAAATATTCATATTTTAGATCCACTGTAGATATTAGCTGACCACTCAGGGTTAACTGTCTTGTCAATTCTAAGAACGTTAATTTCCTTTGTTAAGGGAAATAACTTTCTTACTGTCCAATTCTATAAGTTTGTAACGTAAATCTGCATGTTTATTGACTCCGGTTATGAGCAAACAATGAACATCAAGTGTGATACAAGTAAGGCTTTATTAACAACATAAACACTTAAACTAGTCCAACAAACTACATAAACACCCATTAAGCAGGGGCCCCCCTAGGTCTCACATAAAATACAACAACACACCAACATACAGTTTGTATAGGAAAGGGTTTAAAGTTTAACTCAGCATAGAAGAGGCATAGAATGGTTTTATGGAACACTTTGCATGTAATTCAACAGATCAAAGCCTCAGGGATACGTCAATTCTGAGTCAAACACACTTTGTAAAAAGGTGTAACTGATACTAAATATATCAATTAATAAGACTAAGTTAGATACTTAGCGAGTCTCGGCGGTCTGAAAAAGATTCCTGATGCAAATCTTAAAGCTTCCCGTAGATCTTTGCTGAATTCGGGTCGATGAAAGAACCAGTTTGAGTCAGTGTCACTTGATGAATGGAAAGGACTAGGCCGAAGAAAAGGCCTGGCACAGATGCTTTGGTATCCTGAGGCGTTTTTCTCACATCTTCATCTTTGCTTAAGACCGAACCACCGACTGGGGCAGGTCTCTTGAAGTGTGGCCTTTAAAGACTGCAGAGATTCACGCCTCTCAAGATGGGCGTGCCCAATGGGGAAGTCCGGAATCTCAAGTGGGAGTTCTGCGTTTTTATGGACCTTTGTCTCTAAGCTGGTGAGTTTGCATATGTAATTCACATGGGTGTTGATGCCGAAATTAGAAGATTCTTAGACATCAATTGTTGCAGAGGTAGCAGAATGTGATATGCACTATCAGTTAGATATACGAGACAAATTCATGATACTAGACATGGTTAGAGTACTTATATGAAGAGTGGTTTATATAGCATGAATATAAAAATAGTCTATAATACAACAGATTAAATACAACACAGCAATAATATACACAATGGCCTTGTAGCGGATCAGCTCATGGGAAATAGACTACATTATTTTTTTTTTTTTTTTTTTTTTTTTTTTTTTTTTTTTTTTTTTTTTTTTTTTTTTTTTTTTTTTTTTTTTTACCATAACAGTTATAAGTAAACTATTCATATTTTAGATCCGATGTAGATATTTAGCTGACCTCTCAGGGTCAACCGTCTGTCAATTCTAAGAACGTTAATTTTCCTGGTTAAAGGAAATAACTTCTTACTGTACAATTCTATAAGTTTGTAACGTAAATCTGGATGATTATTGACTCCGGTTATGAGTAAAAAATGAACACGTCAAGTGTGATACAAGAAAGGTTTTATTAACTACATAAACACAAACTGGTCTAACATTCTACATACACACATAAGCTGGTCTAACATGCACATACACACACACGCATACAGTTGTTATAGGAAAGGGTTAAAGTTTAACTCAACATAGAAAGAGGCATAAAGAATGGATTTTATGGAAAACTTTGCATGTATATTCAACAGATCAAAAACCTGAGGGAAAACGTCAGATTCTGAGTTCAAACACACGTTTGTAAAAAGGTGCAAATGATACCTAACGTATCAATTAATAAGACTAAGTTTGATACTTAGCGAGTTTCGGCGGTCTGAAAGAGATTCCTGATACAAATCTTAAAGCTTCCCGTAGATCTTTGCTGAATTCGGGTCGATGAAAAGAAACAGTTTGAGTCAGAGTAACTTGATGAATGGAAAGGACTAGGCCCGAAGAAAGGCCTGGCACAAATACTTTGGTACCCTGAAGCGTTTTCTCACATCTTCATATTAGCATCTGACCGAACCACCGACTGGGACGGGTCTCTTGAAGTGTGGCCTTTAAAGCCTGCAGAGATTCCCGCCTCTCAAGATGGGCTTATCCAATGAGAAAGTCCGGAACCTCAAGTGGGAGTTCTGCGTTTTTATGGCCCTTTGTCTCTAAGCATGGTATTTGCATATGTAATTCACTTGAGTGTTGATGAAGAAATTAGTAATGATTCTTAGAACATCAATATATTGCATAGGTATCAGCATGTAATATGCACTCTCAGTTAGATCATCCGAAGACGAATTCATAGATACTAAACACGGTATATTTAAGGTTATATGAATGAGTGGTTTATTGTAAGCATGAATAAAAATAGTCTATATTACAACAGATTAAATACAACACAGCAAGAATATACACAATGGCCTGAAGAAAATTGTGTGTTCATTCAAAGGAAGGTTTTCCTATGAATTAATTAGAAAAAAGTCAATTTATCCTGGCATTTGACCCCTGTTTCTGTGAAGGAAAAACAGAATGAGAGCCGGCTCGCCATTCCACAAAGTTGTAAATTATCGGGTGACCATGACAGGGTATTGTTCGGGTCCTGGGGTTGTTACAAATTATTTGTGAATCTAGTCAACAAAATATATATTGGTGTTGGAGTGTCCAGACGCTACAGCGAGAATATGGGTGTTCATTCAAAGAAGGTTTTTCCTATGAATTAATTAGTAGAACAGTACATTTCTCCTGTGCATTTGTACCCCTTTTTTCTGGAGAAAGCAGAATGAGAGCCGGCTCGCATTACACAAGGTTGTAAATGTATCGGGTTACCATGAAACCAGGGTCTTGTTCGGCGTCCTGGGGTGTTACAAGGTATTTGTGAAATCTAGCTAACAAAATATATATTGTGTGTTGGAGTGGTCCAGACGCTACAAAAGGGTCCATTAATTGTGGCCAAACAGGTATTAGAGAAAAGCATTTATTTCATAATGAGATGTCCCCCCATTTTAAATTCTTAGTCTTTAATGAAAGGTTATATTTTTGTACATTTTTAAAAATATAAGATCAATAGGATTAACAATGCAGATTTTGCAGATTTGCAGCGTGTGTGTGTGTGAGACAAAGTGACGGCAAGGTGTGCGCCTTCACATTAGAATTTATGGTACGTTAAACACAGGTGCGCTGCACATCCATTGAGATGAACTGAAAAATAGCTCAGATCGCTTGACAGAGAGAGAAACTCTGAAGCACTCAGTCAGAGTGTTTGGCGAGTGAAAATATGTCTGTGCTAAACTTATACTCAGCCTCCAACTCATACACTGGTGAGTAAAATCTGAGAATTGATTAGCCTTTGGCTAATATTAGACATCATTTAGTCAGAGTGAAGATTTAGTCGCATATGCGATTGATTTACTCACAATGTAGAGGGTTGGCATCAACCTTTTGCCAAGATAACAGCTAACAGAGTCTTTACCTATAATGCTTAATGAGTTTGGAGAACATCTGACAGGAGATCAGAGACCATTTCTTCATCCAGAATCACTCCAGATCCTTCAGATTTCCAGCTGCATGTTGGTGCTTCTCCTCTTCAGTTCACCCACTCATTTTATAGGGTTCAGGTCAGAGGACTGGAATGGCAATAGCAGAAGCTTGGTTTTGTTCTCAGTGACCCATTTTTGCTTTGATTTTGATGTTTTTTTGGATCATGGGGTTGTAAGATAAACCATGGCCCCATTATAAAAAAAAAACAGAAAATTTCTAGCATGGACAGTCAGTTTTATATTTTTTATCTGTTGCTATTTGATAGAATCCACGATGCCATGCATCTAAACAAGATGTCCAGGACCTCCGGCAGAAAAATACACCAACAACATTAAAGATCCAGCAGTATATTTCATTGTACACATGGGGTACCTTTTTACTCCGGTCCCCTGGCAACAAACCCACTCAGATCGCACGTCTTGCGGCTAAAAAAGCAAATGTTTTAGTTATATCTGACCATAGAAGCCAGTCCCATTTGAAGTTACAGTCGTGTCTGACAACTGAATATGCTGGGGATTGTTTTTTGATGAGAGCATTTTCTTTTCTTGATTTTTTTTTCTTGAAACCCTCCAAAACAATGTTTTTTTTTGTCCTCCCGGCTCCGCCCCCCCCAGCTTAGGGGCGGTTGACCAATTTTTTTCTTAGGCCCCATCCCTCAGGACCCCAAGACTCAACTAATCTCTGCTATTCTGCAGCTGTGGTCCTTGGAGAGCCTTTAGCCACTCAAACTCTCCTCCTCACTGTGCATTAGGACGATATAGACACATGTCATCTTCCAGGCAGATTTGTAACATTTCATGTTGATTGGAAATTCTTAATTATTACCCTGATGGTGGAAATGGAGATTTTCAATGCTTTAGCTCTTTTCTCACAGCCACTTTCTATTTTGTGAAGCTCAACCATCTTGTTCTTGTCATGAGTCTGGGCCCTGCGTTTCTCCCTCTCTCCTCCAGAGGGCGCCATCTCCCGGACTCCATTCCCCAAACCCCATACACCTGTTCACTCATTACACTAATTCCCCAAACTCCATACACCTGTTCAGTCATTCACTCATTACACTCACCCTCAGCTAATCCCCATTGTCACAAAAATATATCTTCTCCTGCACTCACCACTCGTGCCTGGCTGTATGTTTTGGAATGTATTGGTGTTGTATCCTCGATCTTTTGCCTGTTGACCTTTATGTGATAAAAGAAGTTTTAACCTGCATGGGGACCCAGACCCCGTTTCTCTGCTGTGGTTTGTACGGGCCTGACAGTTCTGCAATCAGAACTATTTCTTTGTTTTACTCATGTGATGGATATGATAAGGGAATTTGGCCTGTTCCCTCATTTTTAATTACTGTGAAAAAGGAAGCAATGGGTGATAATTTCATGTTCAAGATTAGATTCAGAGAATTTACTCATACTAATTTCTAAGGTACCCATTAATTGTGGCCAACGTGTACTAGGAGAAAAACATTACTTTCGTAATGAGATCCCCCCCCCCCCCATTTAAATTCTTATTTTTTAATGAAGGCTTAGATTTTAACATTTTTAAAATAAAAGATCAATGGGTTAAACAATGCAGATTATTTTCCAGCCTTTTTTTTTGATCCTATTACCAAGGGTACCAACAATTCTGGACCAACCAACTGTATTTCTCGATATTAATATATATATACTACAGGTGCATCTCAATAATTTAGAATGTCTTGGAAAAGTTCATTTGTTTCAGTAATTCAACTAAAATTGTGAAAATCGTGTATTAAATAAATGCAATGCACAAAGACTGAAGTAGTTTAAGTCTTTGTTCTTTTAATTGATGATTTTGGCTCACAAAAACCCACCAATTCACTATCTCAACAAATTAGAAAACTTCATAAGACCAATAAAAATTTTTTTTTAGTGAATTGTTGTTCTTCTGGAAAGTATGTTCATTTACTTTACATGTACTCAATGCTTGGTAGGGGCTCCTTTTGCTTTAATACTGCTCAATTCGGCGTGGCATGGAGGTGTGATCAGTTTGTGGCACTGAGGAGGTAGTATGGAAGCCCAGGATTTCTTTGACAGTGGCCTTCAGTCATCTGATTTCTTGGTCTCTTGTTTCCTTTCCTCTTGACAATCCCCATAGCATAGAAGATCTCTATGGGGTTCAGGGTTGGTGAGTTTGTCTGCGCCAGTCAAGCACACCACACACCATGGTCATTTACCCAACTTTGGTGCTTTGTTCGGCAGTGTGGGCAGGTGCCAAAATCTGCTGGAAATGAACTCAGCATCTTCAAAAGTCCTCGCGTCAGCAGAAGAAGCAGAAGTCGCTCCACAAATGTCTGGTACGTAATGGTGCAGTGACATTTTTTTTCAAAAAACACAATGGACCAACACAGCAGATGACATTGCACCCCAAATCATCACAGATGGTGGAAAAACTTACCACTGGACTTCAAGCAACTTGGGCTATGAGATTCTCCACCCTTCCTCCAGACTCTAGAACATTGGTTTCCAAATGAAATACAAAACTTGCTTTAATATGAAAAGAGGACTTTGGACCACTGAGAAACAGTCCAGTTCTTTTTCTCCTTAGCCCAGGTAAGACGCCTTGACGTTGTCTGGGTTCAGGAGTGGCTTACAGAGGAATACGAAAACTGTAGCAAATTCTGACACGTCTGTGTGTGGTGGCTCTTAATGCCTGGACCCCAGCCTCAGTCCATTCCTTGTGAAGTTCACTCAAATTCTTGAATCGATTTTGCTTGACAATAATCATAAGGCTGCGGTTCTCTCGGCTGGCTGTGCATCTTTTTCTTCCACACTCTTTCCTTCCACTCAACATTCTGTTAACATGCTTGGATACAACACCCTGTGAACAGCCAGCTTCTTTGGCAATAAATGTTTGTGGCTTACCCTCCTTGTAAAGGGTGTCAATGATTGTCTTCTGGACAACTGTCAGATCAGTATCTTCCCCATATTGTGTAGCCTAGTGAACCAAACTGAGAGACAATTTTGAAGGCTCAGAAAACCTTTGCAGGTGTTTTGAGTTGATTAGCTGATTGGCAATGTCACCATATTCTAATTTGTTGAGATAGTTAATTGGTGGGTTTTTTTAAATGTGAGCCAAAATCATCACAATTTAAAAGAACCAAAGACTTAAAACTACTTCAGTCTGTGTGCACTGAATTTATTAATACACGAGTTTCACAATTTGAGTTGAAATACTGAAATAAAAGAACTTTTCCACGACATTCTAATTATTTGAGATGCACCTGTATATATAATATAATTATAAATAGAATTTATATATATGCTGTTGAGGAAACTAAAAAATGTACTAGCCCATGGCGATTCAATTGCCAAGGTGTCCGTAGAGGGTTGCTGTATGTGTAAGTATAAAACCCCCGTAGATGATTGGCTCAGCTCTCTCCATTGTTAGGATGCAGAGATTCTGATTGTGTCATCAGTTTTGCTACCTAATGTTTAAATTACTCATTGTTAAACTTTTTGAGAAATGTGTCTTTGTTTTGAAAACTGAATTAATGGTTTGGGGGAGAAAAGTGCCAACTAAAATCAGTTATATTAACAATCGAGAAAACTGCAATATGACTAGATTCTTACCTAACTCTGCTATTAGTTTCTGTGATCGGCATCTTATTGATTTCATGTTGTTGTCATGGCTTATATTCATGATGAAAGTGGAGCGAGCGGTCGGATAATCAGATAACCAAACAAATACGCGATGAATCTCAGACATATCCGGACGGGATTAGATTTCTCAGAGGACTTCAGAGTTACCTGAAAAGCTGTAATTATCTGATTCACGAACAAATGTAAAAACAATTCGTTAGTGAACTGGGCCGCGCTTTGTGGTTTTGACTCAAAAAGATCCGGTTCATAAGAGTAATTTGTTAATGAAGCCGACTACACTGGCACGTGCAACCGTCGTGCACAGTTTATTAAAAGACGTGTTTTTTGCCATTATTTTGCATTACTCTGTCACCGCCGCGGCTGAAAAGTAGCACATGAAACACTGCTTACATTTATATTTCATTCTGTGATAATTCTGGGGTGGCACAGTTTTTTCTTAGGGTGGCAGTTGCAAAGAATTCTCATCGCTTCATGAAATTCAGATTGAACCATTGATGGCAGATGGACTTTTCTGACGATGTCTTTCATACTTTCTGGACCTTGACAGTGTAATTTACTTGGCAGTCAAACGCACCGTCACAAGCCTCCCGGTTTTCATCCAAAAAAATCTTAAATTGTATTCCGAAGACGAACAAAGCTTTTACGAGTTTGGAACGACACGGGGGTAAGTGACTAATGACAACATTTTCATTTTGGGGTAGAGTATCCCTTTAAGATAAATCTCATACTAGCCTTAATTCATTGCATTTCAGTCCGAGTTGTGCTACACTCAATTGCTGTTTACGGATACCATAGGAATGAATGAGAAGTGCCGTAAGCTGTATCCCACCTTTCGCAAAAAGTCAGTGACTTCTTTTATAAAACAGCATTTTTTCGGTGTAAACTCAAAAAAATAGTTAAATCCAAAATTTTTGTTTAGTGTAAAACATGTTGAAGATTTGCAGGATTGGGCACCCCTGGTGTGAAATAAAGTGGGAGTAAAGTTAAAGCCTGCACACTTGTGGTTTTGAGACTTAACCTCTGTAGTTCTGCTGCAGAACTGAGTGGCTTTGTGTACATGAGAATAAAATGAAAACTTTGCACTGAACCAAAATGTGATGTATGAAATTAAATATGGGTAAATCATAGCAATGAATTTGTCAGCATGTTTTTACAGATGGACATCCAGTGAGCTGTTGCCTCAAACTAAGATGCAGCAAACCGCCTTTGGACAAATTATTGAACTGCAGAACACAAACTGAAGGACTGTGTCCTATAACAGCAGTTGTGTATGTAAACTACAGTAGCAAGTCCATAAGTGGGCAAAACATAAGATAAACTAGACAGTCTTGACTTTGCTAGAAGTACATAAAAAGAGAAAACACATAAATCTGCTAATAACAAAGCATTGTTCCTTTCCAGGATCCAGACTGTATTTGGGGAAAGACTCTGTTCTGATCCTAACAGTGATTGGACAAAGAGAGCCATGTGGAAGGTGGATGAAGTGAAGAAGAAGCCGATATAGCAGGATCATGTACCTGCAAAAGGAGCATCAACAGAGCGGAGCAGATGAAGGGCAGATCCAGTGACAGCAACAGCTTGTGGAAGGAAGTGGCAATAAACCAAAAGAGTTAAAAGAAAGCCCCAAAAAACAAACATTCAAATGCCCATAATATTTTTAAGGTTTTAAAATGTTTTCAGTGGCAAAATGGCAGAAATGCATGACTCTGTCCCATATATGTGCATGTAATCAGCTATGTATTTTTTTTTTTACTTTAATATTTAACTTTAATAAACACTTTCACCGTTTATGGTAGTAAGCATGTAAAATGATTGTTAAAAATGTAATGCTTGTTTGCACTATTCCACTGTTTATCTAGTATACAAACATTACACTATCATTGGATATTAGTTATTATAATTCTAATATTTTTAATCATATTGTATAATGCACAGTAAAAAAAAAGTATTTTAATATATGGTTTGAGTTGTATTTCTGTAGCTTGTTACTTTCCAGTATGAAGCCTGTAGCTTCCTTCAATTGTGTTTCATTAATTATGTTCTTGTATTTTTCGCATACATATGATACGCATCTACCCCACAACCATAATCCTACCATTGATTCGCTATGAACAAGGAACATAGGGGTATATATATATATATATATATATTATATATATATATATATCTTATAAATATATATACACAGGCACCGGATAAACAAAGGGGGAGGAGCCAATGAAACACCATGGCAACCAACAAGGGCGCAGAGGAACAAGGCAAACAGGAGGTGAGCACAGAAACAATCGAAATGGAAAACATTTAAACTTAAATGTCCTTTAACACAAGACAGGGGAATATAAGAATGGGATCATGACAGAAGCACTCCTTTAGGGTCAATTTGAGGGGTTAATTTTGATTTATTTAATTAAGATTAAATAAAATTTAAGATAGTTAAAAGTTATTGTAGAGGGTGGTGAGCATGTGGGCTGAAAGACCTCCTTCGACATAGACCCTTCAGCCCAGCAGAACGTTTCATGATTAGAACTGAGCAACAAAACAAGATGAAGTTCACTCTATTTGCTGCCTTTCTTTTCTCTATAGGATGGATGAGTGTTGAGCACTTTGCAGGTGAGCACTTTGATTGTTTTGCTTTTCAGATAAATATTGTGATTTGGCCTCTCTTGAAAGAAACTTTCACTCGACTGAAATGTAAAGAAGTTGAGCTGACATAGCTTAAGAGAGTGCATGTGTATGTATCTTACACTGTGAATTAAATAATTATTTACCTCAATACAATGATTTGCTTCTCTGATAGGTAATGGAAGTCCAAGAATCTGCTGTATAACAGTGTCAAACACCAGAATACCAGCTGCAAACATTGTGAATTATATTATACAAAATACAGCGCTATGTCCTATCAGAGCTGTAAGGCAAGTTCAGAATTATTGATCTATCAATATTAAGTTTTACACAGAGTACGTAATAAATTGGTGGATAATTAAATGATGAGAGCTAAAACATCAAGTATCCTTTTTTCCATGTACAGGTTCCACACCCCGAAACCACACCCTGACGCGCCTGCCCAGAGGATACGCTGCACATTCTGCACTTATTCTGGGATTAGCGGCTCCATAGTCACTTTCTTCACGTATAAAGTGGATGGAGACCTTTTGCCCCTCCCCTGTTTTTATACACACCCTTCCCCCCCACTTTCACTGTCGGCACCGCACATACTTTTTCTCAGGCTCTAGTCAGCGGTTCTTTCTTTTATACTAGACTGTGTAACATCACACTCCGGTGTTGGTCTCACCACTTGTGTGACCGTACCGTCACGGCCTGAGCCGCCCCTGGGCACGACCAGCTATGAGTCAGCGTGGGACATACAAAATGGGAAAGCCGGATAGGTTCACGCCTGCTCTGTGCCAACCAGTTCAACCGCCGACCAGAAACGAAACTGGGGCGGTACTGTCCACTCCCCCCTGGACAAGATACCAGCACAAGTACACCTGTACCACTAATAGTGACAACAATCAAAATGTCTGGACCAGAGACCAGCACAAGTACACCTGTACCGCCAATAGAGATGACAATCAAAACATCTGGACTGGAGACAGAGACCAGCAAAACAACCACCCAAACAACTTCAGTGTCCAAAGAAAACCCTAAATCTTCTCGGAGTACTGCGACAAAGTTTCAGATAGGTAACCTTCGGAGTATTTGGTGATGATATATAGTTTTTTTTGAGAGAGAGTATGAAGACTTATACTGACATGAAAAACAATGTTTTTCTGAAATACTCTTTTATAAATAAGTTTTGGCATCTTCGTTTTTATTACAGTCACATCATCTACAACTAAGTTGACTGCTGCTTAACAGTAACAAAAAACAAACCAGCGTTTCATGAAATTGTTGATTACAGAGTTCAAGAAACACTGCTTTGCTCTGTCAGAGCTGTACTGTGAGTTTAGGACTAAAATCTAAATCTTGTTTGTTTGTTTTCCCAACTTCCTATGTTCACGGGACCAAGCTGCATAAAATTTGTAGTTGTAGTATACTTGTGTTGGTATCTAGTTCGCAGGGGCGTAATTGGATAGGCTATTATCTATTATCTACTATCTACTGCATAATCTATTATTACTGGACTCTTATTATATATGTTTTTAAAGTACAATATTAAACACATTTTCTTATTTACAGATTCATAACTGTGGAGAACAACATGATTTGCTCTTCTCCAGAAGACTGGGTCCAGGATTACATACAGAACTTAAACAGAAGAAGAAAAACAACTGAAAAAACAGACAAGAGCGAGTTTGCTATCACAAGAATCAAACCACTGGAGCAGGGTCAAAGACGACCTATTGAAACTACAGAGACATTTCAGCTGGATGGGTTGTCCAAGCTGGAGAAGAAACAGATGAAGTCGTTGGTAACATCAGTGTCCTCTGAAATAAATGACCCATATAAAAACATCAATAACTACTTTTGTTTAAAGAAGGAACAATCGACATATTTTTGTATAAAACACCCTTAAAACATCTGCTAGAAAAGCTTTTTATGCCTTTATACTGATAATACCAGCATAACTTAATAACTTCGTCTAACAAATGAATAAGGAGATGGTAGTGAAAAAGCTCTTTGGTTTCACTCATATTGATAATCTCTGTTTTGTAAAAAGAATTGTATTCATGTTTTGTGTGATGACGTCTATTTTGTGTATTGTTTTTATTTACTTAATTTAAAATTAATGTAAGTATCCCAAAATAATTTAACTAACTACCATGTAATCTTTTTAATTCATATTACGTTGTGTGTATGTATGGCACTGTAGAGCATATTTACTATTATTAATATTAAGATGCAGTAAATATAATTTTCTTTTTAAGAGCCTCATCTTTTGTACGCATTTTATCGGACACTGTCAGCTGCAGAATAAATTGTGTTAAATATACCTGTAAATTAATTTTTCATGTTGCATCCAATTCCTGAAATATTTATCATGATGCAGCTTGAATTTTTTTAGTGAACACTTCTTGAAATATAGTAGTCCGATCGCTTATGCTGGCAGCGACAACAACAAATCAGGCAAGTAGATATAGCTATGTGTGGGCAGCTCAGCTCGGTTTGTCTTAGGAAGATGACTCTATTGAACACTTTAGATTAGGGACCAGTTCTCACAATTAACTACAACTTTTGCCTCCGTGAACACATAATTTGCTGCTTATGAATAGTCTATAAGGTAGTTATTAAGTTTAGGTATGGACTCGGAGGACTAGGATCTAAAATATGGTCATGCAGAATAAGGCATTAATATGTGCTTTATAAATTCTTATAAGCAGCCAATATGCTAGTAATAAGCATGCTAACAAACAACTAATTAAAATTAAGTGTTGCTATTTTTTCCACACCAGCACTTTTGGAATGGTCCTTCTTCAATATAAAAAGGCATGTCCTTCATACAGTCCCATCTAATAGGCCTCTCTGTGTGTGTGTGTGTGTGTGTGTGTGTGTGTGTGTGGTGTGTTTGTGTGTGTGGTGTGTGTGTTTGTGTTTGTGTGGGGGGGGTGTGTGGGTGTTTTGAAATAGCAATATGTAAAGTAACATGTTTGCTGGGTATTGATTCACCTTCTTGTATTTCCATTGTACTAAAGCAAATTATTCAATATTATCTTATTTATTTTTTAGTGTTTTTCACAGTAGCATCCCAAAACAGCTTTTACAGAGATGGAAAAGATGAAGACAAGCCCCGTTAAGATTACCATCACACAAATGAATTTTTTATTGTTGAAATTTTATGAAATCTTTTTTTTTTTTCTATAAAATTTTCCACAACCCCCCTAACACCTTCTTGTGGCCAGGGACCTCAGTTTGAACTACAATTATCACCAGTTGCAACCAAATGATCATGTGTCATTATTTCAGTTCCGGGAATAGCTTATTTTCTGAATAAAACGCCAAGTCATTTCTTACCTATAGGTACAGTGGTGTTTAAGCACTTAACTAACACTTTAAAGGTACTATTAATGGAAGTATTGTTTTTATTCAGTTATTTTTAGTAATTTAATGGAAGTATTTAAATATTTTAATTGAAGACTTTTACTTTATATTTACTTTCACCCAAAGAAGATATTTTGAAGATTGTTGGTATCAAAACAACATTGAATCCTATTGACTTTCAGTGTATGGACAAAAAACACTGAGGCATTTTCAACAACTGTTGTTTCGTTTTGAACAGAAAAAGTCATACACGTTTGGAACAACATGAGGCTGAATAAATAGTGGAATTTTGGGGTGAACTATCCATTTAATAGCTTGCTGTGCTATCAGTATTTTTACTTAAGTATAGACCTACTTTATCCAACACTGCTGAAAACTCAGAGTGCAACTCAGAGCCAGAACATGAAGTAACACACATCTTGACCGTAACTATAATTATAATACAGCTCTAATCTTTTCCAATAACTCAGGTCAAATTTAAGTAATTCTGGTCAGCGAATACTGAAACTTCAAAGATGTGCACATTGCCCACTGTCTGTTCTTTGGTTTACTAGAACTTAGCATATAGTGCATAGTTAGGTGCCGCATAGCTGTCACTACTTCCTCTCGCAGAACAGAGTGTGATGCTGTGGTCTGTCATCTCGCATCTAACACCAGAACTTTCTACAAATAACTCAGAGGACATCATACACCGTGTTTCTTGTATGTGAACTTGAAACAGGAAATGCGCATGTGGTTGTTCAATTAGGTCTCCATATTTACTTTTATATAATACCAGAAACGACCACTGTACAATAGTAAATAGGGCCGTAGTAAACAAACTCATAAATGTTAACCTTATAAAACGTGAAACATTTTTATAATCGCATCATACTTTGTGCAGTTGTTCATTCGGAATGTCATATAAAGAAAAATGACATCATGAAACATCTTCACGTGTCTCTGTGTAAGTGTAGGTGCTTGCTGGGTGGGAGCTGGTTTTGTTTTAAGGTCTTTTTGCTGAGACGTGGAAAGATCCAAAAAAAAAAAGAAAAAAAAAAAAACAGGCCCATTAAGACTGAATAAAACGTTTGTGTTTCATGATCACAGCCCCTTTAAGGCCTCTGTAGTTTCCACACACGTTTAACAGACCCACATCTTATACCTAATGCTCACAAAGTGCATAAAGATTCCATTTTTAGATGCATGCACTCTCATTTTGACTTTTTAATGTTGCTGTTAAACTCAAAAGCATCCTTTTGTCAACTTTAGCTGTTGCATATGACATATTTATTGCTGTAAGCAAGCACATCATGACATGAGTCAGGCCAATTCTGTTTAGAGACAATAGGTCAGGTCAAGCTGTACATACTTTATACTGCACACTTTTAAAAATACCATGGTATTACCACATTTTTGGAAATACTGTATTTCTTAAACACATACCGGAAACACCATGATAGATTTTGAAGTACCATTTAAATGGTAGAAAAAATTTAGTTGCATTTAGATTAGCATTTTTGAATCTGTTTGAACACGTTTTTTTTTTGTCTTTAAGCTCATATTATTGTTTTGTATCATTTATATAACATAAACTAAATAAAACCATAATAAAAAATATACTATATAAAAAAAACAAATACTATATTAGATAAAAAATTTAATTTAGAACCAGTACCATGCTATATAAAATTACCAAAGTAATATTACCTGGTACCAACATTGTACCATTAACAGCACTTTTTATGGATTTATTTGTTTGAAATTAAAAATGAGCTATTACATAGCTAATGTTTAGAACATAAATTCAACTGCATTGTCACTCTGACTAATACTTTAGGCCGCAATGAACTGAATTGAGCCATGATGAATGCTCATTGTGAATTTTGTAACCCCTTACTTTCCTCTGTGTGGTTGAATGCATCTCTTTCTCTCTCACTTTTGGTCTTCCACTCATCACTCATCTTTTCCTGTCCCCGACTGAGGTGTCTGTGGGCCTAGGTGACGGAGAAAAGTGATCGCAGAGGGTGGTGAGCTTTGTGGGCTGAAAGACCTCCTTCAACATAGAACCCTTCAGCCCAGCAGAAAGTTTCATGATTAGAAGTGAGCAACATAACAAGATGAAGTTCACTCTATTTGCTGCTTTTCTTTTCTCTATAGGATTGATGAGTGTTGAGGTCGCAGGTGAGCACTTTGTTTTAATTGTTTTGCTCTTCAGATAAAAATTGTGATTTATCCTCAGTAACTTTCACTCGACTGAAATGTAAAGAAGTTGAGCTGACATAGCTTAATGTACCTTACACTGTGAATTACATAATTATTTACCTCAATACAATGATTTGCTTCTCTAATAGGTGATGGACGTCCAATAAACTGCTGTAAAAAAGTGTCAAACACCAGAATACCACCTGAAAACATTGTGGATTATATTATACAAAATACAGCGCTATGTTATGTCAGAGCTGTAAGGCAAGTTCAGAATTATTGATCTATCAATATTAAGTTTTACACAGAGTACGTAATAAATTGGTGGATAATTAAATCATGAGAGCTAAAACATCAAGTATCCTTTTTTTCCATGTACAGGTTCTACACCAAGAAAAACATAGTTATTTGTTCAGATCCTGATAGCGACTGGGCTAAGAATATAATGAAAATAGTGGACTGGAGAACGACAACAACACCTTCCCCAAAACCTACGTGCTATACAAGTACAACAAATGTGATCCTAACTGTAAATACAACAAACAAAACACCAGGAGCAGAGACTGAGACCAGCACAAGTACAACTGTACCAACAACAGTGAAAACAATCAAAGCATCTAGACCAGAGACAGAGACCAACAAAACAACCATCCTAGCAACTTCAGTGTCCACAGACAACTCAGAATCTACTGCGATAACATGTGGGACAGGTGAAACAACTGCAACACCAACAGAAACAAAACATGAAACGCCTGGAATAGGCGCAGTTACACCTCTGGACACATTTACAACAAAGGGCAACATGGTGATCACCACTTCACGGACAAATAATTACAGGACAAAACCATCAAAGTTAAAAATAAAAATACTCAGGAAAAGCAAGAAAAGACTTAGAAAAGTTCAGATGAATCGCAAAAATAAATCTGGATAAAACTTGACAATTTATATAATTATACACATATATTACAGAAAGTTTGAATGTACTCACGATGGGTTGTGAGTTGAAGCACTACAGATATTATTTAGTCCTAGACTAGGACTGAACTATGGTATTGGTCTTTTCGTTGTAGACTAGTTCAGTTGTTTGGTGTGTTTCTACCAAGGATGTAAATTAAAATCATTTGGTTTTATTATTGTTTGCTAATAAATTAATTCAATAAATATTTGTTAATATAAATAAAATGTCGATCCACAACTTTATTTCTAATACAATAATAAATGCATATAAGTAATATTTTTCTGATGTGTTTTCATTGTAGATATCTTGCATATTTGCTGAAAGTGTTCTTCACCAAAAAATAATTTTATAGACAGGTCTTTAGTATGAGTGAAAGTTCGATGATCTGAAACTGCAGAGATGGAAAAGAGGCTTTCATCATATCAATATCTTACTATAGTGAGAATGCAGTGTCACACTATCACCACATGATGACAGACTAACCTAGATAAGTGTTTCTAGCCAACTGAAGCCTTTAGCTAACCATGAGAACACTCAATCAGTCAGTTAACCGTTAACAGTAGAGATAAACTTATTGTGAATGTAGGACAGGATAAAGCTGACGTAAAACCTTCAAAACAGCTGAAAATCAACTGAATTGTCTCAGAATAAAAGAGTGACTACAAATTTATCTGTGTGAGTTTCATTTCTAGAGCTACTGCAGCAGTTCCACGTAAAGAAGGCAGTGCATTTCAAACTTAAACTTTAAACTATAATAGTCTAAAGAGGGAAAGTATCAATGTCATTCTCAGCAGGGTGATAACAATCCAGTTTTACCGCTGGCACAAGGTTGGCAGAAAACACTTACATATAGAAGCATATATATGTACTTCACCACACTTGCTCCGAGTGACACACACTAAACCGGCTAAGGTAGAATAATATAATTAGACCAGCACAAAAATGTTGATTTCAGACAGAGGACGCTGGGGTGTCTTATTTTGTTTCTTGATTTTCTCTCTGATTGTATGGGCACGCTTGTTGGGTCACCAATTGTATGGCAGATAGAAATTAGATTCTTAATAAAGCTTACGATTGGAATGAACGTTGCAGAAAAAATTACAATCAATACTTGGCTTCAGAGGCTCATCCGATATCGAGCCTTTTTATAGAATGAAAAATGCTTTGCAGAATGTAGGAAACACGGTTACAATCGAAAACGGAGGAGAAGCCTGGTGTTATCAAACTTGAGGATACCTCTGATAAGCCAGAGAGCGGCTTTTATTTAGATCTTGAAACAAGAGGCAAACAAAACAATTGAACTGATTGAGATCAAATCTCGCAGGTGGTGAGATTCACAAACACCTGGCTTGAGTTCAGATCGCAGTCTTTCCTTTTTTTTCACCCTGCATAGTGCGTTTTCCTTTGTTTGGGGCACAATATGACTGGAGATCCAGCTGCATTTTGTACATAAAAATAAGTTGTTTTTCTTCAATAACAATAGTGCTGAAATTGACGATCGATATTGTTTATATCAAGGCAATGAAAAATCTCACATAAATGTGTATGTGTATAGCATTCTCCTTCAGATTCATGTTGACATGCACACATTGACACATAGAGCGGTTTTCCTCCTCAGATTTTTTATGGCTTGTCTGAGTTGAGGTCCTCATAAATCTACAGACGAGAAATAAATGCCGCGGCCCTTTGCCTGAGTTGGCCAGGCGAAAATGAATGGAATAAAACAGGGCTTAATAGCACAGAGCAGGTAATTACCTTCTCTGGCCTGCTCATCCGTGAAATATGATAATATTGCACACTAATAAGATGGACACAAACTCCCAGTGCCCATCCACAGGTATAGGGTAGGGTCACTATGTTTTGCAAATCTGTCATAAGGGGGGATTCTTTTTAAAAGGGTTATTTGCAAAGTGTTTTCATGTCTGACAAAATGTATAAGAAATTATAAGGCCCAAGTGAGGCTGTTAAAACTGGTTCCATTAAATATGTATTAGCACATATCACATTCCAGTCAACTCTGCTGAGTATGTAGTATTTAAAAAATGTCACAAAAATATTTAAAGTTTCATGCAGGAGGACCAAATGAGACTGAATGAGACCAAATTCTCTTTTGAATTTCTCTTTTGCAAAATAATAACTTTTTATATTATATTATATTACATTTTATTTATTGTTGCAGTGATTGCATATTTTTATAGGCCAACCCAGAAATTAGCATCACCCTGCTTCACTCAACAAAAACCCATATAATTTTTGTTCATTGGCTTTTTGGATTATTGCAGAAAATAAGCTCTGTGACCAACAAAGGTTTACCGTTCATACCTTTTTTGTTCGTCAGGATAATCTTCACAAATCAACAAAACTTCTATGAATTTTAATGTCAGGGTTCTGTCACTTCGGTCTAGTTTATTCATGGTTTTGTGACAGAGCCCTGACACTCGCGTCATGTCATTGTTTCATGTGAGCGTGCGGCTTCGAGTGTGCTCGAGCCGTGCGCTCTCGTCTGCGTGTACTGTTTTATGTTGGAGCGTGGTGTTCAGATCCCGGCACTCATGCTTGTGTTTTGTTTTGTGTGAGCACATGGCTTTTGTCTTTGTTTTCTGTGTGCCATGTGCTCTCATGTCTATTGTCTTGACCCCGCACATCTTGTTTCCTGATTATTGGTTAATTTGCCCCACTTGTGTTTCCCTCGTTACCCTCCTCATTTGCTCTTCATTTATTCTCCTTGTGTTTGCAGTCATGCGTCAGTTCGTCATCGTCCATCCCTGGATGTGTCCAAATCCTTGCCTTGCCTTGCCTTGCCTTGCTTGCTCCAGCCTGTGTTTCCCCCACGGGTAGTTTCTGTTGTTTGGTTGGTTTATTTTAATAAAGAACCCTTCTTCTGCAATCACTGAAATTCCTCGCTCCATCCCCTAACCCCGAAACCCATGACATTTTAAACCTACATATGCCAGAATTAAAAAGCTAAACAGATAAATAATAGGTCACGGTCGTATGAATCAATGTTATCACCATTAGTCTTCTGACAACTCTTCCTGAAGTTAAAATAAGTTTGCAAAGCCTGGGCTTAAAGCAAGTATTTGGTTGGGGAAGTAGTAGTCTCAAAATGGCATGGGCCACCAATGAAATAGGCCACCTTACAGCTGTTATGTGGCCTGCATACACAGAGTCTATTTAAATGTTATTAAGAAGGCCTACTACTTTAGGTGTTGACCATTTTGCGAGTGCACCTAAAGTATATCACGTATTACAACCATCTCCATGCTGAAGGAACATAATACGAAACATTATAGCATGTAAGTGTGTGGTGTGTGTGTGTAGGAAAGACAACGTACTTGTTCTAGACACATGTTTGTTACGACTGATGAACAAAAAAAAAACAAGGATTGCCCTCATGGGACAGAGCTTCATTGATATACGCTGCTGATTGATTTTGTTCTGACACCGAGAATATTACATTTCCTAGACTCACCAGTATTGGACAAGGGCACAGGCAATCGAAGAGCAGCTACACACCAGCTTGACCAGCCACAGTACTTTAGATCAGTTTTAATTTTACAGTAGTACATTAAATAGAGGGTTGCCAGGGTTTCACAACAAATACCAGCCCAATTGCTACTAAAACTACCAAAACTAGCCCAATGCTTTCGAGGGGGGTCCCCTGGCAAAATCTTGCATCAAAAAGGCCGGGTTAAATACACTTTTTTTTGTTTGTTTTTTGTTTGTTTTTTGGCATGGTTTCCTGTACAATTGCACTCCATGGGTAAATATCACGTTATTGTGGTCGCTTCAATCCGTGGACATGAAAAACAACCCATTGCAACAATGTTAAAGTAGCCCAATTCTGTGGAAAATCTGCAGGATTGGTAACACTGATTAAATATTAGGCTATTTATTTGTGTACATTTTCTAATCACAAACCATTTTATTTTACCTTATTGTTATTTTTATTATTATTATTATTTTAATCATTGTAGGCTACTTCTGTTTCTGTGCATTGCATTTTTGGATTCATTATTCTGCGTTGTGTGCTGCATATTTTGGCGAATAAGGTTAGTAATTCGAGTATTACACATTCAGAAAGTTAGTCTACTGAAAGTAAGCATACACAGTACACGAACGCGAAGACAGATTTTCTTTTTCCATGGCGAACAAATCAAACGCAACAGAAGCCTTTGATTACGTGTGCATGCACGAGTGCCGAATGCTGCGATAAAAAAAAAAAATTTAATAATAAAATTCCGCTTTAAGACCCCATTCGGGTTATTTGAGAAGGGTCTGGCTGCAGCCTCGCACTTGCACACTCAGACGTGCATTCTCAGGCTTGCACTCTCAGACACTTGCGCTTCCGCTAGCGACGTCACTTGCAGGCTTTATTTTTATTTTGTTCTATTTTTAATTACTTTTTGTTTGAATCTCTCAACATTTTACAACAGTAGCCAGTTGGTGAAGACAAGAAAAAAGAAACTAAATTACTAAGTCACTTGCAGTCTTCACTTGCACTCTCCGATACCTGCGACTTCACTTGCAATCGACACAAATCGTGCCTGTTGCCAATGGAGACAAGACGCTGTGGTGGTGATTAAACTATTAAAACTAATTTAGTACTATAACATACAGGCAGGGCCGTTTCTAGGCATAGGTGAGCTAGGCGGTCGCCTAGGGCGCCACCAGCTGAAGGGGCACCAATGAGCGCACGTACTGGCACTTTTAGCAGGGTTGTGATAAAGAGTGGCACGGTCACCCTGAAATATGACTGCCACCCCCACTGGATCCCCCACTGGATCCCCCAACATTATTTGGGCTAGAGTACTGTCAATCTGACGTTGCCTGTATGCCACTAGATCAGAGTGCTGTCAATTGCTGGCTGATTGTTGCATGCAAAGTTTGCATCTGGAGCGCTAAACAACGCCATTAGATCAGTGGCCTCTGTCAGTGCTTTGGCAAGGTAACACTTTTTTTTTGCCATACAGTAAAGCTAAGTTCAAAGGCCAATTTAAAATATTGGTACAGTAAATAAAGTGCACAAAATCAGTATTTTGTTTAGGCAGTATTTGTGGCACTTGATAAATCATGTTGCGAGATTTGTCCAAAAGGTTTGCGTTTTTTGCGCCAATGCATTGTTACAGGATCAGCGTGTCATGTACTATTCCCATATAAACTTTAACATCCAAAATATTTGTATAGTAAAATTCGCTAAAACATCCTTTATTAGACCGCTTTGTCGAATTAAATGCATCCTAACGGAGTGTCGAGCTGACCGATCATTCACTTCCAACAGCGCTTAATGTGAGCAGCGTCATAGAGGGCAGAGCGTTACGTTATTTAAAGGGGAAGTTAACACGTTAACGTGTAGCAAATTATTAAGTAGCTGCATTGGTTAATTTTATGCCACTGATAAAGCTTTTAAATGTAGATTGTGGTAACAAAGGGGGTTTATAGGTTTGACTGAAATAATAGTGCAATAACTGACACTTTAAATCAATGTTTCAAGAAACAACAAAAAAAAAATTGAACAAAAAACAGATAAAGACAAAAAAGTATTTGATAATATCTAAACAATATGTAGTTGTATAGTATCCAAATCAAAATGTAATAATATTAATTTATGTGTGATTTATGTGTACATTATTATGTGCAATGTCTTAGCCACTAGTGATTGTTACATAGGGCTGTACAGGCATCTAGCGGCAACACAATGATATTACAGATACTAAATGGTGCAAAATGTTTATCTTAACAGTCCCTTTACAAATAATTCATTCAGATTTGTGGCACTCAATGCACTGAACTCTCCACAATTAGTGTCATTACTGATCCAACCATTTGAATGTGACAGCAACCGGTGTCTGAAAGAGAAGGATATTATATTATATATATAATCTTAAATTGGGGGGGGTCAATAGGGTTTCGCCTAGGCATCAATGACTAGAAACAGTCCCTGCATACAGGGTACTGCAAGAAAGACAGACCCTCAAATCCGTGGCCACAGAACAGCAGAATAAGAATAGGAATGCAATGCGCAAAGTCTCTCGTTAAGCATTTTCCTCATGTAGAAAAACATAAACACTTAATATGGCTTAATGTATTAAGATGCTATTAAAATACAATTAAATATACAGTTTATTATTATAATGAATATGTATATAGTATTTTCCTCCCATACCGCAAAACGTGGCATATGTGGCATAATGGACTAAGATGATAAAGGCCAAACTCAATATGCTCCTCTACACTATTAATATACATAACTAATATACAGGCAAGCAGGTGAGCCCAGAATAAATTCAACACGCAAAGTTTCACGTTAAGCGTTTTTCCATATATAATTAACTGTCTACAGCTCTTTTATATCATTGTCTTTGTCCATTAAGCTACATTACATGTTTTATTTATAATGATTTTCTATAGTAGGAAAATGTTTAACGTGCAATTTAACGCATTGCGTTCTGGCTCGTCTGCTTGTCTGTACGGAGTTGATCCTTTTAAAATCAATTAATGCATTTCATAATGCACGTTCATAATTGCTGTTCTGTATTTACTTTGAGTCAACAACAAGACATATAAGCTACTGAATTGTCTTTATCATATGTTATTATGCCACATTAAGCGTTTTTGCTGTATGGGAGGACAAGTGAAAGTCTGCGCATTGTGTTCATAGCCTTCTGTTTGCCTTGTAGAACATTAACTAATATATTAACAACTATATATCGAATTTGATCTTTTAACTGAACTTAATGTGGCGGTGCGTGTGTAATCCTTTATTACCCCTTTAAGGTGTTATGTTTTTTCTACCAGAGTAAAAACCGCTTAACGAAAGACTTTTGCTTGTGCATTGCTTCAATTCGCTGTTCTGTGGCGACGGTTGTCTTTTTCTTGCATGAACCCTGTAACGTTTAGTTAGTACTAATGTTGTACTCGTTATCCCACTACAGCGTCGTGTCTCCATTGGCAACATGACAGTTTTGGTAATTGCCATCTCCTGTTGGGGAGTGCGGGGGTGGAGGGGGGAAAATATAATAAACAAAAAAGTGTGAGTTCACGTGACCTTCGTAATTTATGGTGTTCTGTGTTTTCTTGTCCCACCCCGCATCAATTTGGAAAAGTGTTGAAGATCAAACAAGTAAGCAAGAAATAAACACACACACTAAAAAAAAATAAACTGCAATGACGGTCGCTACGAGCGCAAGTGTCTGAGAGTGCAAGCCTGAGAATGCACGTCTGAGAGTGCAAGTGCGAGGATGCAGCTAGACCCTCTTGGGTTATTTGGTCGCGATGGAGAGATTGAAAGATTTCATGTTTTTCATCTACGAGATCTGTAGGTGACGCGGCTGTCCAAAGAAACACAGCACTCATGATAACATTGACAGGTACAAGGACAAATATTTAAAAAGGTAAAACAGTAACTTTATCAGTTGTGTTGTTTTTACTGAGTGGCCACTAGATATAAGTTATAACAGATGTTGATTTGACGCTGACATATTCTGTAATTTAAAATCCCCTCTAGTTCCCTCTGTGGCAGAAAATAAACAATACAAAAAGAAAAAGTACTACACACAGGGACACAGGGACCTTGTATAATATGTAGTCTGCTGTTATAGGAGATATAATACGTATTGAAAACAGCCAAGGGAGGATACAGTGAGTCAATTTGTTGTGTTTTTCATTTCTCTTTTCTGCGAAAGATTCCCGTTTGAACTTGAGGTTTAGTTCTTTTATTCTTATCTCACTCTTCTCTGTCCTGTTTCCGTTCATGTTTGATTGTCCTTTTGTGTATTAACCTCTGGGAAGAGCAGTTTGTGTGCTTGTGCAAAAATAGGTGGGGCGCGTGGGCGTCATACTTCACTTCCTGCGTGTGTGTGCGTGGGGGTAGGTGGCCGTAGTCATAAATGGGCATCGTGAAGACCGATTAAGAACTACCCCGATAATGGATCTGACCCTCTCGTAATCAATCCCTTCCCGTCGTTGTGTGAATATGGCTTTATTTCAGATTCGAATATAATGTAGCACTCATATTGTTATTGTCATTTAGAGATAGATAGATAGATAGATAGATAGATAGATAGATAGATAGATAGATAGATAGATAGATAGATAGATAGATATTTTTCTACCCAGTCCCAGAATCTGGCTAATCTGTGGAAAAGTTATGCCTACACCAATCTGTTATACGGTGTCTGGACAGTTTAAATTTTCATTCACCTAACCTCTTGTCGTTTGGGCTGTGGGAGGTACTGGAGGACCAGGCCTAAAACCCCTCGACACCGGTGGCGACTGGCTGTGCGGGTCAGCGGCGTCGACATAAAAGGCCTCCTGACCCTGCCGGGGCGCAAAGGACCTTCTTGCTGTGAGAAGGACTCTTATACGTATGTGAGGCACAAGTGTTCATACAAGCAGAACATTTGTGAGTACTATTTTCACCCAGGGAGACAAGGAGAGGGATATTTGTTGCCAAAGTGAGCAAGAAACTCTCTACAAATGAGTCTTTCTGGGACTAAGGGATGTCAATCACTTACGAGCTGACAGGATCATGCCGGCAGACCACGAGCCAATTATAGTTCACATCTAAGATCAGAATGGACAGAGTTTGAGGCCTTTTTTCTTTTTAAATGTTCAGAACCAAGCATACGATTCCAGTACCTCAGGGGGGGGGGGGGGGGCACTAGTTTATGACACACCGAATATAAAGGTTGGTACTGCTGCTGGTGCTTCCTCTGAGGATCTGAAGAAGGTCATCTAACTAACGAAGCCAGTCAGGGGCCGAGCGAATCTCCCTCTGTGTTTTCTACGCCAAAGTGCGCTTTCGGTCACAAGTGCGATCTGGCAGTGGCAGGGCAACTTTTCTGTGGCCAGGGGGTCAGGGCTGGAGCGCGGTTTTGTGCCGGATGGTGCTCATTGTCTCTTCGCTTAAATTTCAAGATTTTTTTTTTTTTTTCCCTAACCTCCTTACACCACCAGACCTGCAGATCATGGTGGTGTGAGATCCCTAGCTCCTTTATTCTTCCTTAAGTAAATGACTTTGGGATTTTGTGCTTATCTGTTGGTGAGCGGAAAGGTTGCTGCTTTCCTCTATAACCTGTTCTGTTTTAATATTAAATTGTTATTTATTCCTGATGGCAAAGCTGAATTTTTCCATTCTTCAGTGTCACATGATCCTCAGAAATCAATATAAATATGCTGATTTGCTGCTCAAGAAAAATTATTTATCAAGATTGGAAGTTTTTTTGTTTGTGTTAGGTTGTTTTATTATTACTTGTTATCAAGTTATGCAATCGTGGGCTAAAGTAAAAGTAGTAATTGGGGGGCGGGGGGGGGGGGGGGGGGTGAGAGGGGGGGGGGGGGGCGTCATCTTTAAAAAAAAAAAAATATATATATTATAAAAAAAAATTATCTATCTATTATCTTATTATCTTTTTCTTTCTTTTTTTATCTTATGGACCCTAAACTTTTGTATGCTAATGTTTTGTTGAAAAGTTATAAGAAAACGTTTGAATGTATTGTGGGTGTGTGTGTTTAAACTGCGCGGGTGCGGGGTTGTGTTTCAGTTCTGTACAGTACTGTGTAGACTTTTGAACTGACAGGGAATTTTAAAAATTATCTTTATATTATCCAAATAATCTTCTGTAAACAAGAAAAATAACTATATTTTTACAAAACAAAAATATTGATGAAAATACTTAGCGTGGTATCTCAGCTTTCTCAGTGGCAGACAGGACTCTTCACATGTGCAGAACATCAATCAATAAGTATTAAATTGTTGTCGCCTCCCCAGATTTCATGGTTCCCAGCCACTGAAAAGCCACAGCTGATCCAGAATGATTACTTTATATAACAACTTCATTGCTCCACTTGTTCTAAAACTGGTACTATCATGCGGTTCTCAACGAAAAAAAGGGTCCCGCTCCATCGTCAACCAAATGATGCTCACACAAGAGGGGGGGGGGGGGGGGGGGGGGGAGTGGGTGCCCAAAGAAAAAAATAAAAAATAAACAACTTAGATTTTTAGATCAATAGAAACCTATTTGACTATTTAGAAAGCTTTATATTTAAATAATTTTGGGGAACGTAGGGTATGCAGGGAAAAGCTACAAATATGACAGCAATAAATAAATAAATCTATATATATATATATATATAGGGCAAAGACGAAAAAGGTTTAAGCATAACCATAAGTGTATTTGCTTTAAATGTTGTTGTTTTCCTCCCAAAATTTTATTTAATTGCAATTTTGTTTTTGTTTTTCCGAGCAAAAAAATAAATATCATACATTTTCCCGCGTATGAAGTGCAGAAAAAACAAGGTCACCCATTAAATGTCATTCAGTGTAACAATCTTGTCAGGCGTATTATTCACAACAAAAAATCAATTTATGACATATTAAAAAACTAATTACTTTCACCCCAAATACTAATTATTTGTAATTTTACATTTTTAAAATGTGCCACTGTCCTAGGTTTTGCCCGTTTGTCAGTAAGAATTTTTTTACTCATTTAAAACACAATAAAAATGTAATATGCTCCCTTACTCATTTATATATTATAATATGTACAAGTCAGAATGAGGGGTGGAGCATTTGGTTGATGTGTTACATACAGTGTGTGTTTTACACTGATTCCGATGTCCGTGGTGGAGCGCGGCGAATTGTGGGACATGTTATCTCCAAAAAACTATTGAACCTTAAAGTTGCATGGCGGGTGGGGTGGGTTACTACTATTAAAATAAAAAAAGGTGGGGGGCTTTCTAGCATAAAATCACTTTTGATGTTTTTAAAAAAACATAAGAGATATAGAGGGATAGAATAGTGGGGAAAAGTTCATTTGCAAAAACAGATAACTCCATTTTTTAAAATGTTAAAAATCAGGTTTTTTTGTTTGTTTGTTGTGTTTTTGTGCCTCATTGCCCATTAATTTCAATGTGTCTGGCCATTGGGGGTTGTGTTTGATTTCATAAGAATAATTTTAAAAAAGACAGTACCTAACACAATAAAACCAACACAATTTTTTAAAAAAAACAGATTTAAGTCATGATTGTGTGTTGTGTCTGATTTTGTGCAAGTGTGTAACTCTTCGTGTAGCCTAGTCGTCAAGCAATCCAATGGTTGGTCTGGGGGTGGGGGTAATCGTAACCCAACATGGAATGTTTTTTTGGCAAGGCGCTTCAAAGTTTATGGACAAAACATTCTCCATGCTCCTGCATTAACGAATTTGTCAAGTAGCGTCTTATAATGTCTCAAGCATACGCACAAAAATTGTATGTATCCTCATTAATGGAATGGTTTTTTTTTTTCTGAAACATTTAGTTGGCATTTGGTCTAAACTTTGTAACTATATGTCTCAGTTACAATGTAACACGCGTGTCGCATGAGAGAAAGCGAGACGCCGTCGGATGACCGACGAATTGGGATCCAATGACGTCCAATGATGTGACGTCGAGAGTGACCGGCTGAAAGGGAACTACTTGTTTCAGAATGTTCAGAGAACATGCAAGACTAGGAACAAGACGTACCATTTGACTTGACAGCCAAGAAACTTCCCCACTGCCAGTCGAAACTCGGCAACATGGTCCTGGATTACATAGCGTAGAGGCACGTGCGTGTGTTGTGTGCCGGTTCAGCCGCGGCCGGGCGCGGGGGCCCTCGGGTGAGGACGGTGGCGGTAAATAGTCAGAAGTCCAACAAAGCGCGTGCAGGTTTGAAAAGGCCCCGCTGGGGGAGCGAGTGGGGATGCGGGTAACCGCAACGTGACAAAGTCTACACCATCCTGTTTTGGGGGGGGGGCCGCTGTAATTGTCCCCAAAGCGAGGAGAAAAGGGACAGCGTGAACCCAGGGGGGTCGTGGGAGGATTTTCAGCAGCTCGCTGCCAAGTCTGAGGGCAAGTCGGAGACTTCGAGCTGGGGGCTGGTTCACCGACACCGGGGGAGCAGGGGTCCAAGAAAGTGAAGAATGTCTTAAAGTCTAATTGGCGGAGACGGCGCCAAATAAGGTGCTTCCCACCTTGGCAAAGGAAGGGGGCATGAGCCAGTCGGGGAACTCCATTATTGTTTACAAGCAGCGTTACCAATAACACATGTGCGTTTGCGTGTCTCTCCTCCTTTCCGCCGGCGGTATTCCAGTCGAACTCCAGACGGTGCGTGGGCCGGGGTGGGTCGGACATCTGAAAGGATCACAGATCGCCCGCACCGGCGCCATTACGTGGGTAACACATGCTGCGCACAGAACGACGATGTGGTATTCATCACACACAAAAGAGAGATAGTGAAGGGGATGGAGGGAGTGACAGACGCGTGTAGCGGAGAGACCGATAAAGTGCCAGAGAGAACCATGGGCCGACCACAATCGGGTGAAAGTACAACGCTACGTGGAGTTCATCGTCCGCGGCCAAAGGAGAAAATTGTCCGAATCGGCACGCGTGCGTTCCTTATCGCTGCCAACATCATTGCTGCAGTTACCAACCTTTATCTGACTAACACAATTATGCTGCAGTCATGGTGTCATCAGTAGGAGCCCTGCTAGTTTTTGTATGATACTGAAAATGTGGAATTTTATGATCTAAAATAATTTTGTGCGACTTCTTAGTGAGACTGGATATGCAGAGCCACATGGTTAGGGTTGCTTCATCCACTGAAACATGATATTTAAACAATCATTCATATAATTAGAGTGCTTAATGAGCTTAATAATGTTAAGCGACTTTCTCTAAACTTAATTAATAGCCATTTTTTAAATAATTAAAATTTGTGTGTATGTGAGTTTAACTTGAAGACACTATGACAGAAATATATTACTATTATATAGTAGAATGTCATTCTCAAAGTAATAACAATAATAATCATATAGTTTGGATCATTATTTTTCTAGGTATATTGCACAATTTTTCATCAATGTTTTAATTTAAACCATAAAGAAACCAACCATTTAAGAAAATTTCATTTGATTACACTTTAAAAGATTAGTTATGGTTAACATGTTCCGCTAATTTTATACTATTTATAATTTTGTATTTAATAATAAAATAGAATACAGAAAAAAACAACAAAACAAAACAGAATATCTGGGGGGAAAAAAATTCCATATAGTGCCCTATTATTGTAACATTTAAAATTTTTAAATGGTTACAATTTTATGATTAAAGGGATAATTCACCCAAAAATAAAAGGCTTTTAGTCCCTCCCAGCCATGTTGAGTGCTTTTTTATGATTGATGGATGCGCTTTTTGCGGGCTGCAAAATCTGCCCCCATTCACTTGCCATATAGGGGCGGTGGAAGATTCCAGTAATTATTATATAACTCAAAAAACAGGGTGCATCGGGGAAAACAAAAGTATACTTATAGCCTGTGGGAAGGAGGGTGGGTATGAAAAAATACTGGGTGAGAGTGCCTTCGTGGTTAGACTAATAAAGGCGCACGAGGTGTTGTGAGTGGGATAACCTATAAACAATTTCCAAAAACACTACAGTGCCGGACACACATGACAAATAAACTGGAGCAAAAGCCTTAAGCCGGACACTGTGTTTCGCCTATCGACATGTGACCTCGACACCAATAAATGTATAAATTACCCTAGTCATTACATATAGGCGTCACTCCGTCATCCATATGTGAAGATGATAAGTTTGTTTTTGCCTAGTCTAGACTCTGTTAAGTGAAAGCATCTCCGTAATGGTGCTAAAGGTGTCTGAGCGTTGATGGATCGTAATGCATTCACTCATTTGCTGTGGGTATGTGAACGTCCTTTGACGTCTAGCTGCAGGGCTGCCTGTCGATCGCGCCTCCGGGGAGTTTTGTAACTACGTTACCCTCGGTTATCCATCATGGTGTTAGAAGAGAGTGTTGGTAGCCATTAGCTTTAGCATCTTTATCTCTCTCTGTCTAGCACTCTAGCTGTAATGTGCGGGCCTAATTTGTTTAGCGTGCGCAGAGTGTCCATTAGGGATGGGGCTTGTGTGCCTGGGTGTCTAAGTCTGTGGAAATGGTGACAAATCACACATGGATTTCCTCTCAGTGTAACTGCTGGCAGTGTACAGAATGAATAAGATATTTTTGGTGTGCAGAGGATAGTTTATCCCTAAGAAATTAAAATTTTCTCATCATCTATGTATTTTCTCATAAAATATGTATTATTGTTTTCTCCATGGAATGCAACTGGGCTTGTTCAGCACACTGGTAACTTAAAAAAGAAAACGGCTCATTCCAAAAAAGTGTAACAGTTGGCTTTTTCTCCAGTTTTGACGTCAAAATGTTAACACTGACAAACGTTAACAGACACATTGAATAAGCTGCCAGAAAATTAAACTTTGTTTATTCAAACAGCTTAATTCATCGTCCATATTAAGGAGTTTTTGTGACCATGTTGTTAGTTTACAAAAACTGTGCATATAAAATTATGATTCATATAAACATGAGTGCATATAAAAGTAATCAGGTTCAAGGGTATATTTTCAATTTATTTCAGATATTATATCTTTAAAGTATTAGGGCTATTGTATATAGTGTCCATACCAATTGCACAATAACATTCTGTTTATTATAAGCGCTTGCTTATGTAGTCTACCAATGTGAATGCGCTAACTCTTTAAAGTTGGGTGGATTCTAATTGGCAGTCAGTGTTTTTGTCATTCATCAGCTGGGAAAAAAATTCTAAAAGTAATTCCAATGATATTGTTCTTCTGTCATTATAGATGAGGTGTCAACTTGTTCTCAAAGAATTGGAACGATTATTGAAACTTTTATTGTTAGAGTTATGCTCCTTGTTATGAACGATCCTGAACAGATTCAGTTCCTTTTTAAGGAAAAAAAAATGTGTCAGTTTGGTAAATTTATGTGGATGGCATTTGTAGTAGAATCTATGTGAATGCATAGAAAGAGACCTGGCAGGTAGAGTTTTGCAACAGTGTCCTTACCTCATCTCGAAAGTTCCTTCAGAAATTCCCCCAGAGCTGTCAAAACTTGAGAAAGACAAACAAGCTTGGGTTTATCATTAATGAAAGTTAAAACGACACCTAATATGTCTGGTTTTCAATTACAGCATTGTTTGTTTTTAGTTTACAAGTGAATCGTTGTATGATTTGCCAAAATGTAGTCATATTAATACTGTAGTATATGGCTAAACGTTTGGTGTGCATAAATGTTAATAAAGGTTGGTCCCCAAACTAGCTGCTCTGAGAAGAAACTACAATAAATGTTAATTTTATATACATTGTGTTTGTTTTACATTTTTGAACATTGAACGTAGTGCAAAACTTCATATATCAGCAGTAAAGCCATACATTCCCCTCCAGCATGCAGACAGTGTAATGATTGTACCAAGAGGGGAGAGGTTTCATATTCCCTTGCGAGTCTGGGTCAAGAGTACTAGATCTTACTCTGTCTCATGATCTATTATGATAGACTGGTTAACCTTTCATACACTAGGCCACTATATTGGGTATATAAACTTCTAAAGAAGGTGATATATTGGCTGTGGATCTCAGATATGCATACAGGCATTGAGATGAACTAGTTTTGAAAGATGGCTACATTCACAGACCATGTAGCTGGTAACTCAGCATGGTAATGCCAAAAGAGAGTTGCAAAGCAATACGTACAAAAGCCAATGCACCCCTCTAGCCCACTAACTATGCAGGAAATGACTATGGTTTCCTACATGATTACCAAGAAAGCTGGCGAAAGTTTGTTTTACATCTTAGATAAAGAACTGAGAAGCAAATATCCTGTTTCGTATATTTTGTCACAAGACAGTAAGGCATTCAGTACAAAACTAAAATTGCATTGTCTGGTAGCTGCTGTGGTGAATATATTCTTCCTGCCTGGGTGTATTTTTTCCTAGAGACAGTAGAGTGACATACAGCTCAGAAATAGAGCTTGGTTTAGAAAAAAGGCCAACAGATCAAACTTTAAAAGGCTCGGGTCGTTTCAGTGGTTTTTGTCTTCGAGTCTTATTAAGTAACCATAGACCTGACAGCAACATCAGGTGCACAAAGAGAGAGAAAGTGAAAGAAAGAGTGTGAAATAGTGACTGGCAACTAGAGTGCACAAAGTTTTTCTTATTCTCTTTCAATTGCTACTTGTTGGATGGGAATGAATGGCTGTCTGCTCTACAGTGTGGCAGGCAAAGTTCTGGGCTCATGGAGGGATTCCTTAGGAGATGGGAGAGGAGAACAGGGGGTGTTTATGGGGGGATGTTGTAAGCTTTCATTGTTGTCCTGGGCTTTCCCACACTCTCACATTTGTGTGTGCAGTCTCTTGCAAACTCTGACATGATGAATTACCTGCTGCATGCTGCATGCCATGTGGTTCAGTTGCACTGGAGTTACTAAAGTGCCAAAGCGCTGCTCCCTTTCTCTGTTATAGTTACACCTCCTCCCCCAACCCCACGCTCATCTCTCAATTTGCTTCCTTCCGTTCATGAGCAGACTATCACTCTCCCTCCCTCCATTATGTTCCTCATGCTCAAACTATCTATCTTGGAAACCGAGGCACACGGCCGCAGGCAGGCTGTTCAACTTTCTCTCTCTTTCTTTGCCCATTAGCCTCGTCCAGCCCTCCCCTCATTGGCGGCCGATGATGTCCGGAGGGTCTCTGGATCAGTGCCCCCACCTCATAAAAAGCCTTTCTTTGCCTCTAAATGCGAGCACCAAACTGCCGGCCATTAAATGTTTGGTCCGCCACAATAGAGACATTAACACACGCGTGAGTAGCTCTGAAAAGCCTGTGAGAGTGTTAGGTGGATTCAGCATGGCAGACGACCCTTTCAGCGAGCCCTGTACTACCACAAGCCCAGTGGTTTCAGCTAAAGATTTAAGATTGAAACCTGGGTTGAACTATTTTGGGGCAGGTGTAACTTAGTCACTTAGGTGTAACTTTGTGTAACTTGCTTTTAGGAGAAAAGAGATACAAGTGGAATACATAAACACTACTTTTCAAAAGTTTGGAGTTAATTTACTTAAGCAAAAATACAGTACAACAGTAATATGTGAAATAATAAAGTTTTAAATAACTGTTTTCTTTTTAAATATATTTTATGTTTTATTCCTGCAATAAGCAAAGCAGGATTTTCAGCAGCCATTATCTCAGTCTTTACAATTTGTCACATAATCCTTCAGAAATCACTCTAATATGCTGATTTGGTGCTCAATAACATTTGTTAGAGTTGAAAACAGTTGTCCTGCCTAATATTTTTGTGGAAATAGTGATAGATTATGTTCCAGAATCTCTACTGAATTGGAAGTTCAAATGAACAGCATTTATTTGAAATAGTAAACTTTCGTAACACTATAAATGTCCTTACTGTCACTTTTGATCAATTAAATGCACCCTTGCTGATTTTTTTTCCCTTTTTTGTTTTTTTTTTTTTTTTCCCCCCACACATGCACCCAAAAGCATTCTGATCCCTAACGTTTCAACAGTAGTGTGTGTGTGTGTGTGTGTGTGTGTGTGTGTGGATTTCAGTATTGAAGTATTAAAGTATTGAAGTCATTTCTAATTTACATGTACATGTAATGAGTAAAGTAACAGGCAAAATGCATTTGCACACCTTGCTTTGTTTTTCGAGGTCAACAGATTGCTTTCTTTTGTGGTCCCATGTGCATGTGGTGTTCTTTTATTCTTTTGGTTAGTGTCTCTTCCAACAGTGAATCTGCACAGCAGCGCAACCTGCCAAATATAACAATCTGCCCTATCAAGAGTTGGATTTGGCCCTCAATCCAAGCTATTATAACTTACTGAACTTTCAGGGTGAAAGGGGGAGAGAGCAGGTGACCAGAGTTCAATCCTTTTAGAAATGGGCTGAAAAAAGGTAGAGACTGAAGCATTTCCTAAAAAGTCAACCATTAAGCTTTGATGTGGCACAAAATGACAAAGAATGGCAGAAAAGCACGAATGGCACATGAATTAGTCTGAGAAGAAAGGTGTTGTGTATGTGTGTGTGTTGAGCATAGCACTGGCTGAAGCTAAACATACACCGTGCAGTGATTCTATGAAGAACTTAACAGTAGCTCACTATCCTCCTCTAATGGCCATTTGTGTTATGAAAGCGGAAGGAATATTGCAGACATATTTCATATACTCTGTCTGGACTTCCATGGTTTCTCTTGAAGAGCAGAAGCTGACACTGCATTTTACTGTAGCATTCAGAGACAATAAACAGTGACCATGAGGATTGTGAGTGTTTTAAAGACATCCCACACACAAAAAGCCTTAGAGGGGGGTTGGTGGTAGATGAGGAGTCCGAGAGCCTTGCCATGCCATTGATAGTGTTGCCATGACGGAGGTTTGTTACTGGATGAATGAAGCCTTCTAAAAACCTTTTCTTATTTCGCCCCATGGGGAAATTAGGCCATTGGCATGCAGCCTGAAAAGGGTGTAAATTGCTTAATTGTCTTAATTGGACACTTAGAAAATCCCAGTTGGAGCAGAGAGAAAGTGGATAAAGTGATGCTGGTTTCACTGGTCGTTGTTCTCTTATGATTCCCAGATCTGGTCAAGATTACAAATTATATCTTGCAATTTTAATTCTACTGTAGTCCATTTAGAGTATTTTATTTTAAGAATAGTTCCGGATCTAAAATCTTATTGGATGAGCTATGCTCAAGTGTATTGTAATAGCAAATAAATGGATATGTATGAGCACACTTGAATTCAAATTTAATGTTCCTATAAGCACTTTTTTTGTGATTTGTTTTTGTGCGTGATTATTGTTAATGTGTTCAATGTGATAAAAAAGGTTATGTTATAATTTACTCACCAAAAGAAGATATTTTGAAAAAATGTGGTAACTCCTCAAAAAGAAGAATAGTTTTGTTTTACTGTCCATTGACAGTTTTGCTAATCATTGACTTTTATTGTAGACATTCCTTTAAATTATCGTCTTGTATGTTTCACAGAAGACATTGAGGTTTGGAATGACAATGAGGGTGAGTAAATGATGACAGTTTCCGTTATTTTTGCTGTTATAAAAGCAGTATGTGCCATGTATGTGCCAGCTGCCATGTGTTACAGTAATTTTTACCACAGTTTTTACATGCCTAAAATGCTTGGCTTATTGCTTTAGTCTGTACTCCGAATGCTTTTTTTAACATGCCTTAATAATTTAAGGCAATCATTTAAGAATTATATGTAAATCTTGTTTGCTTATTCCAAACTAATATGAGACATTTTCTTTTTTTTCTGCCTAATAATTGCTAACTGTAGCACAATAATGATAAAAATTCAGCAATAAGATTTGAAATAAGTTGTTTAAGTTATGAGCCATACAAAAAGACACAGTTAAAAGTGCATGAACAGAACACTTTTCTTGATGCTCTGTCAGCCTTATCATGACTGCAGTATTACAAGCTGTGTCTGAAATCTCCTAGTGTGCTAATTGAGAGGACCACATTTGTAATGTCTGAAACCATAGTGGACTAGTGTACAAATATACTGTACTAGTGTATAACCGATGTACACTCAATGTGTACCCATAATGTACTGTGAGGGACCTGTTTATTGAATTCCCACGTCTCCACAGTGGTGGTCTCCAAAATACAAGTTGTATCAGCAAGCAAAAACTGCAAAAAACAGCAGCCCTTTTGGTGCACTCATATTGGCTCACTCGTTTTTACTCACTCTTTCAAGTGGACTATATAAGTTATGTAGGGAATAGTGAATGGCAATATGTAGGCGTTTTTTTGGATACTGCCACAAACGTGAAAGAGAAAACTGACCATAGAAAAATAATTAATGCTTGTACTCACCCTTTGGCAGAACATAAGAATGCAATAACGTGCAACAGGGTATGTGTCAAATGCCGGCTGACCAAACCTGGAAAACAGGTCTCATCGCTTCCGCATGTTGGAGAACGTGTTAACAGCCGTATTAAATAATGGTGTTATCTATAGACTTGTAATCATGTTAAAACAGCTAGCTGTTTTTATTGTTGATGTTTTATTCAATTAGTATATCGAAATGTTCGTGAAAAGTATAAAAATACAAAACTTTTTGATATCAATCCTTATAGGCCTATGGACATTGGTTATGATCATTTTTGTATACATATGCAAAATGCTTGAACTGGAAGAGATGAGACCTGTTTAAGTCTGTTGCGCATAACCCCTACTGCAACTGAAATCGTGTAACTTGCGTAGTTAGAAGCATTAACGTACTTGCCTTAATTTTGACCTTACATTTTCTTAAAGACATACCTATACAGTATGTAAACGAAGTGCAATTTTATGGATAAAAAGAGAATCACGTAAATTATTCCATGTTTGTTTATTTCGTCGTAATACGAGACGTTTTCTTTTTTCCGCCTAATAGCTTACTTCAGAAACTTAAAGGGGTCATATGATGTTGCTAAAAAGAACATTATTTTGTGTATTTGGTGTATTGAAATGTGTTTATGCGGTTTAAGGTTAAAAAAACACATTATTTTCCACATACTGTACATTATTGTTTCTCCTCTATGCCCCGCCTTTCTGAAACGCATCGAGTTTTACAAAGCTCATCAGTCTGAAAAGCGAAGTGTGCTGTGATTGGCTAGTTATCCAGTGCATTATGATTGGCCGAATACCCCAAGTGTGTGACGGAAATGTTACGCCCCTTACCATACTGTGATGCCGTCTCCTGGCCGGAGCGATAATTCAAAAACATGAAACCCATTATAAACGAGGCATTCGTGGCATCCAGTGGGGACCTAATTATGGATTATAATGACTTATACTGTCTTTTTATGCGTTGCGTTGCATAGCGCCGCGTAAACATAAAACCATGTCTTCATTTGTGATCAGAGAAATGACAAATAACAAGCCCTACTCTACACTGCCCAAAAAACTCGCTTTAAATATAAAAAAAAAAAAATATTAAAAACTCTTTAATATAAAAGCGTAGTACAGTCTGTGAGTCAGACAAACCGGCATTGTCGTCTACTCCCAGGATAGAAAACAGTCCTCCATAAAAGGCTGACTGCCAACATCTGAATTATTTGGGTGAGTGTTTGTAAAATACCAAACCTGAATCAGAATCAGAGAGCTGTATACCAAGTATGTTACCACACAAGGAAATGTGACTTGAATTTCTTCCAGTGTAAAGAAAGTACAAACATAGTGCAGACATACATGATAGTGTAGACATACATAGGAATAACACAGTAGGGATGTAATATAACACTAATATAATATAAAAAGAAAAATTAAATAATGTAATATATACAGAAATAGAAGTATAGAGTGAGTGCGGCATAGGAGTGAGAAGAGGACGGGGGCTAGAAGTGAATGAACGGCGGAGGGCTAGAGTGAGCAGAGGCGGGCGGCCTTGAGAACGGCACGACCAGCTGATTCGACGAAGGAGAGTCCGGCAGGCTTGCGGCAACTACAGGTGACGACCCCGGGCTGGACTCCGCTTCGTCCCCGGTGAAGACGAATCTGGTGATCCACAGCGCAAAGTTGTTGTATTTCCTCAGCGACCAGCACGGATCGCTCCAGGCATGACGAAGCAGATATCATCCTCTTTTTGGAAGGCCAAACAAAGTAGTTTCGCTTTCACAATGAAACACACAGCGCCTTCACGACATGGCGGCGGCAGCAACAATACTACAGCGAGAATAAAAGTTACGCCTTCTTTCTTTGAATGAACATTTGGGTGGCATTATGCAAATCTTCCCACATGGTGACGTAGATATGTGGGGGCGTGTTAGAACGAGCCCGTTTTTAGGTAGCGTGGCTTGGGGGGGGGGGGGGGGGGGACTATGAACTTTTTAAGATAATCTCTTTGGATTTGAGACTGTAGTCTTTGCAACTTTACAGTTTCTTTATGCACAAGAGCTTGTAACACTCCAAAGAGAAAGGAAAATTTTAAATCGCATCATATGACCCCTTTAACCATCAAACAAAGTGTTCCTAAAACTAAAATTACCTCAGAAAATTAGAATTAAGCAGTTTAAAGTCAGTCTAAAATGAAATTTGGTAGCTGCCATCGTCCGCGCTTCCTTCAGTTTCTGTGTGGCGGTTGAGATCTTTATCGAGCTCGCGCCTTTAAAAGCAGCCGCGCGCCTCCAGCAGTCCTCCGTTTCCCTGGCAGACCAGGATGATTGGCACCCCGAGGCTAGTCCAGGACCCTCCCTCTCCTCTCCTCTCCTCTGCTCTCCTCTCCTCACTTGAGCTCTGATCGCGAGCCTCAGTAACTTTCTACAGCAAGAGGGATGCAGCGCGCGCTCAGCGCAGCCTGAAAATGGCAACCCTTTGGATTTATCCGTCCCTTCTATTCTTTCTTTTCCCCTCCCTCACACCGAGTCAAGCCTTACGGAATTACCCAGAGAATGAAGGTAAGAGGGCTTTGTGTTTATTAACTAAGAATAGGATTAATTAATGGCTGAGGTTTGCGGGAGACAGTTTCTGAAGTGCGCTCTGGATGCTGTGGTTTCTATAAATCATGCACAAGGTGAATGAAGCAAGCAGGGAAAAATAGCAAGTGCATGTGTTTTTAACTAAGGATTATTAAAATATTAGGGTGCATCATTGCTTGTCCTGTAGAACTCGCTTTTGAAATGCTCCCTGTGGATTGCAGTTGGACATTTCCAATAATTTTTTTACACTATACACGTGCCAGTTATTAGGATAATGAACACGCTTGCACACGATCACAAATGTGCAATGTTAAGAATTATTGTAATGCACATCTTTGCTACCACCGCAAAAAATAACGAGTTTGGAGTGTAAAAATCATTTTACGACATTTTTTAAAATAGAAAATAAACTGTGAATACTCATATACTCTAGTCGAAAGTCACAGTACAACAGTAAAGCAATATTTTTGTTTGTTTGTTTAATTTATTTACCCCCCCCCCCAAAAGTTAACTGCAATACATTTAAGAGACTGACTATGTATTAGAAAGTTTACTATTTTATTATTTAATATTATACCAAGTGTTAAAGTTATTTGAAAGCACATACATTTGCTAAGGATTAAAAAGCAAATAAAACAAAATGAAGAGCTGATGTGAAGCAGGTAACTATAATATCTATATATTATATATATATCTAGATATATATTATATATATATTATATATATATATAATATATTATATCTTAGATATCCAGAAATTGTGTTGTGTGCAATGTGCCGTATGGCCAGCTGGAACCAGAGAGAAGTCTCTATTGCCTGATCATTTATCATTGACCATAAGGTGATTTGTTAATGGTGACTGCATCTTGTCCTTAAAGCAGTCTCAATACACTCTAGAAAAATCTGTTCCACAGTCTGTTAAATAAATAAAAAAATAGCATATAAGTACCAGTTCTCTGCCACAAGAATGAGAACACATGAAACTGGCCAAGTAGTTTATCACTTTATTTAAAAATAAATACATTTGGAATAATAATTTATGCTTATGTTAATGAAGGTTTATGTTAATCATCTCAAAAGAGCATGTTTTTCTGTGTGTCCCAGAGCTTTGAGTTGTCCAGCAAATATTTCAATATGGTTCGTTTTGAATTTTATTTATGTTTTTTAATGATAAAGACAGTCGGACCTTATGAATGAGCTTTTTTTTCAGCACAGCTTAGCTCAAATGTTGGAATTTGAGTTCAGCAAAATGCATCCTAGATAGACAATGAAGATAATGCTTCCATCGAGGCAGAGCTTTTGCAGTAATTTCCTATCCCGAGCAGAAGAGTGAAATAACTTCTTTATTTTTTCTGGGTCCTTTCAGTGAATTCATTCATAAATGGAAGAAATCAGCTTTTTAAGTCACAGAAGCATTTAGATTGCACCAATGCCAACTCTCAAAACCTGAGGAAAATTTCTTTTGTTGGATGAAAAATGCATTCGAGAGGATGATGAAACTGTGTTTAACCAGTGGAAATGGGAGACAAGTCATTTTGCGCCCAACAGAATGACTAAACAGTGTTTTACTGGTTGGTGTCTCTGGCTGTCCGGTGACTGAAAATCGCTTTCACTCTGTTTCTTTTCCCCTGTGTTCCCTCCCAGCAGGGCTTGTTCTTCTAGCCTCTTTCTTCTTTATAATGTTTTCTGCTTTCTTCTGAACCTTCCCCACTGCTATTGGCCTAATTGGCCGACTTTAGTCGACTGCCCCATGTCTTTGTATTTTCGCAGTAGCATGTGCTTTTGTGCATATGTGAGCAGAGTGCATAACCGCTCATCCAGTGGCTTCCAACGCCTAAGCACGGTCTCTTCTGCTTTGTCTCTGCTATGCTCCATGGTGCTCTATGTGACTGTAAATAATGTCTTCTCATCTGGAGGACGCCCGCTGTGCTTGCTCACCGAGCCGTAAGACTGACCAGCGTTTGTTATTTTAAGCCGCAGTGGGAGTGCGGGTGCCATGTTACACTGGAGCAATGCGAGCACAATGACACGGGAGTCATTTGCCACATATGGACCAAAATGTGGAATTCATCTAAGAAGGAATGAATTCAGAGAGGTCAGGGGACAGTGCAGCAGCTGATATAGACAGCAGAGGGCGCCTTGTAGCACACAAATTATTTTGCCAGGGTTTTGTTTTGCGGTGGATCTCACAGTTTCGTGAATTTAGAATGTAAAAATTTGGGACAGAACCAAAAAATAGGTTTTTATTTTGACAAGGGTTGGGATTTTGAGCCCCATTCATGGAGATCTTAACACAATTATGCCAAGACATCACCAAGCGTGTTTTCCAGAGTATCAACAAGCACACGACTAGACACTGATTCAAAACAAATTTTTCAATGAAATGAAGAAGAGCTCTGTTTAGTCTCTTGCGGTCTGCCAGCGGAGGGTTCATACCACCTGCTTGAGAAAAGATTAGATTGAGTCTGATCTGGGTTGGTGAGCTTAATTCGGTTTAATGGCTTAAAAAGAACATTTAATCTTTTTGCTGAACCCCTGGAATGGTCATCGATTTTTATGTTTCTTTTTTTCTTCTTTTGCTCCAGATTAGTATTCCACCTTCACCATGGGCTGTTTTCACTGCTCTGATATTCCTCTCTCTCTTTCCTCCCTTCTAGCGACTTTGGGTGACCTGTCCCTGTTGCATGCTTTCATTTACTGGGCAGCAGGATTAGTGGCTCAGCTTCCCCCCAGGGGAAGAGGCTCTGTTTGTGAAGGAGCCTCTGTTCTCTGCCTTTTCTCCAGGTTTAAACAGTCTGGATTAGAGTGCCCTCATGGCCAAATGCCTCGGCTAAAACAAGCAAGAGAGTAGGACACACACACACAATAAAGTATTCATGCTCTTATGATAGCCTATGCTTGATTGGCAAGCTTAATGTAAATCAAGGTATTCTAAAATATTGAATATATCTATCTATCAATCTTCTATCTATCTATCTATCTATCTATCTATCTATCTATCTATCATTTTCTTAACATTTAGGAGACATAATGAAGTTTCAGTAATGTTTCAGACAAAATAATAATAGAAACAAATGAGACATTGTGTGTGGAGAATACCCCCGATAATTTGATCCTGGATAAAAATTAAATGGGAAATGTTTGGCTTTTGGTCATCATGTACTCTCATGTTGTTCCAAATAGGACCTTCCATCTGTGGAAAACAAAATAAGAATTATTTTGGAAATCATGTTTTTCCTCTTTTTGTTTCTTTATCAGTGGAATCCAGTGTTCTTTGGGGCCCCATTGACTTTTATTGTTTAAGCTGCTTTTGTCCACACATTCTTCAAAATATCACCTTTTATGCTCTGCTGTAGAGGTTTGTAACAATGTGAGGGTTTGTCATCATTTACTGCTGACAGAATTTTCTTGATGAACTATCCTTTTAAGATCTCTTCGAAATTCAGCAGTAGTCTTTCTTTTAGGAGAATAACTATAGATCTATTTATTGATTACACTTGTTTAACTGTATATTGAGAATGGGAATCATAATATCATTTTATGATTAATCACATCAGTGTAATTGGATTGCTTTTATCACCATCATTATTCTATTCATGACCTTGAGCTGACGTGGACATTGATTGGCCGCCTCACCGCACTGATTCACCTCTATTACTGGGATTACTGATGGCTTTGCGCTATAGGTTGCACACCGATGTGCAATCATAAAAAAGACCTTAGAGGGCCTCTTAATTTCCCACCATACACACCATTATTACCACACACGAGCAAAGGCTGAGGGAAAATGATTTTCTGGACACACAATGGCTGAAGCTAGGTAATTGATTGCCAATATTATTTGCAATGAAATTAAAATAGGTGAAAGAGGTTGGGGTAGACATATAGCTATTGATTTTAGGACATCATCAGCCTTGAATGGTGCACAATGGCCTACAAACAGTGTGAATAGGCAGACCGGTGTAGTTTCTTTGTGAAAAGGGATCATTTTACTTGATCGGTTATTTGTTTTGGTTGAACTCGGGTCGTTGTTTGGGCTCTATTTGTTGTTTTTGTAAAGAAACCCTTCCTGTGACATGCTGGGCTGGTGACCTGTATTCACTGGGATGCCCTCTGTTCTGCATTGCCCTGTCAGCTATACAACTACTTCTGTCTTCAACAAACGAGAAGCTCTGTCCTCCCTTTTTAACTCTCTCGCTCTTTCCTTTCTGTTTCTACAAATTAACGCCTCTGACACTCATGTTCGGCTACCGGTTCTCTCACTGGAAACTCATTAGCAGGCTAGTCAACACAATGGAGCCTGACTCTAAACGTCACGCTGTGCGCACTGCTCTCCCTGCGGTCTTGCTAGGTCCCAGTCTTGACCTTTTATTTGTTTTAATTGAATTCATCTGTCTGCCTTCGGCCTCAGCTTCTCTCTTTTTTGTGTAGTTTGGAGAGGCGCCTTACCGCAGCGCTAAACAAACAGCAGGGTTTTTCAATTTGCTCGGCTCTGTGTTATTGACCGGGTGAAATCGCTCAGTGTCTGTGTCCCGCATGCTTCGAGTCTCTATTTTCTGTTTATCGGAGCTGATGGTGGGCTGTTTGTTCAGTTCATCTGCACTGGCTCCTTTTGTGTGGTGGGTCAAACGATGGATATATTCCCATTTCAATGCAATGCGACCTTACCACTCAATGAGCATCTCTTTTTCAAAAGCTAAAACCAACATCCTGCTCCGGGACGGCCTGTTTCCTGGGTCATTCTGATATCACATGCTGTCTTTGCGACCTGATCCAGTCTTATGTGGTTCTTGAGATGGCACTTTAGATGGTCAACACAGTGATAAAAGAGGTGTAATTTAAGTAATGCACCTCTTAACTGGAAAATAATACAGCCTGGTCATGTTATAAAGATCGGGTAGCATTTTTGGTAGGGAAAATAGTTAAAGTGATACGATAATGCACCACAAAACTATTGGTGGTCACTGTAAGTGCACTGAAAATGGATGGAATGAGGTTTGTGAGTAGATGATTGTGAAAATTAATTCTCGTTTTCCTTTGCAGATTTAGGTTTCTGGTGTCATACGACCCACTTCTACAACCACAATGTGACAGAACTACAGTGACATAGGTCAAGAACTAGTAACAATGTTTTAAAGTTTTAAATGTTTGTTTGTTTTTTTTCAGCTGAGATTTTTAAATATTTCAAATATTTCAATTATTTAATTCATTAGTTCAATAATTTATAATTTTTAAAACATAATGATCAATTAACTGATGGTTATAGAATATATATATATATATAATACACAGTAATCTATGTATGTGTGTGTGTATGTATGCAAAATATTTATCTGAAATATTTACCTAATATTTACCTCACAGGATTCATCACAAATCAGAAATACTCAGGTTTGTGAATGGAATCAAACCTTTTCCATCTAGCAGCCAGGCGATTATGGGAATTTTTTTGGTCTTTTTGTTCAGTCCATGTAGAGCCTGATGGCCAGTGGGAAACGGCAGAGGAAAATGAGAATGAAAGAGATGAAAAGGAGAGGAAAAGAGTGGTCATTGTCTGAGGGCTTCATTCTCCATGCTCTCTCCAGACCGGGCCTGATGTTGGCAGCACAATAGCAGGGCGACCTGGCAGCTGATAGGGGGAAAAAAGAGACAGAATGGAGATGTGTTTGTGGGAAGGATTTGTATGCCAATGAGCTTTAGCCTGGACTGACTGAAAGTCTATCTCTTTCTCTCTCTTTTTCTCTCTCAGTCACTCACACTCTTTTCTCTTCCAGCTTTCTCTCATTCTTTCCCTCCTGTGGCCAATTTGGTGCCGAGGGACTTGAGGATGCTGTCATTCAAAAATCTTGTCTTCTAAAGCTTTGTGTTCCCATGACTCCAAGCTTTGTCCTCCTGTGTGATTGTCAGAGTGCATGTGTGTGCGTAAGCGGGTGTATTCAGTTTTCCTTCTCTCCTGTCCACAGTTTTGTGTGTGTCTGTGCTTGTCTGGCTTCAGATAAATTCTACAGTACTTTCAGAGGGCTAACAAACACCACTATTTTCAATTTACAATATTTGACAGAGCCAGATTGAGCAAATGCTGTTTAAAATAAGAATATACAGTACAAATCTGTATCTCAGATGTCTAAATTGTGTTGTTGCGGCAGCCTAATTTTTGAACACAGCTTAATACGTATGAAACCAAATAAAACATTAATTTGAGTAAAAAGATTGTTGGAGTACATTTTAAGAAAATACTATTTTAGTCTTTCTACACAACATTGCATGTTTAATTCAGTGTTACTTACCATGTCTTTGTAAATAATTGTGAAATTTACTAGCAATGTCCGAGAGAAAATTGTTTATAAAACATTTTTTCTTCCAGTAATCTGTTGAACCATCATGGTTTAATATTCTTAATTTCATATTTAGCCAACTTTGTTTTTTTTATGATGTACAGTGTTTCAAATGAGCCTACACACACACACACACACACACTACAATTCTAAAGTTAAATAAATATATTTAATATCCAAGCATAATATATTCTTCTTAAATTTACACATGCGTGTATTTATATATACATAATAAATATGAAGAGTTCATTTGCAAAAACAGATAACTGTTTTATAACATAAAAATTTTCATAAATCATGTTTTTTTGTTGTTGTTTTTTTCTCTGCATTTCCCCCAATTAATATCACATCAAACTGCAGGGGTTGTTTTGATTAAAATATAATAAAAAAAAAAAAATACAGCTAACTGATACAATAAAACGCAATAAAAACATGATAAAACAATAAAAAAACATGATTTATGAATAAAAATTGAGTTATCTTGTTTTTGCAAATAAACTCTTCAGACACCACATATATTTTGTAAACAAAAACTTTTATTTTGGATGCGTTTAATCGTTTGACAGCACTAAAAAAAAGTTTATTTTATTTAATTTATTTTAAAAAATGTACGGTTTCCACAAAAATATTAAGCAGCAAAACTGTTTAATAAGAAATGAGCATATTAGAATTTGCCCAATATTATTTATTTTAGTGTTAATTTTAAAACACAGATCACACATTTTATATGCTATTAATGTACAGTATTATGAGAAATGAAGTAGAAAATATGGGTACTAAGTGTTAAGTACTTTTAACACAGAAAGCCTTTATATCTTTAAAAACAAACAAACAAATGCTAATACTAATATAGTCACTGAAATATCTGCCATCTGTCTAAAATGGTTTTATATACGTTGTTCCAAGCAAGCTGTGAGTTTGGAAGAGGAAGCAGTCTCTTCCATATGCTTTTCTGATGACTTTGGCTCATTATGGATGCAGCCCATGATGCTGGTAGCTGCTCGCAGGTACACTGACTTGGCCCTCAGCAGTGATTATGTGCTCACTAATGTGCCATTGGCTGCCGAGTGACCCAGTGTGGAGAGGGCTGACCGAACTGCACCGACTCCAGCATTCCTTAATGTCTTACTGGAGCGAGATCCACAAATCTTCAATTTCCCCCTTGCTGTACCCCAGTACACCTCCCTGTTACCACGACAACACTCTGGCCCCTGCCACTTAGAGCGGAACGAAAGACCCTAAGCTCCATTGATGGCCTCATTCAGATGGAGAAATGCATCAGAGAGGTTCAGAGGTGTGTGTGTGTTTTTGTGCTTTATCTATTATAAACTGTATGTTTTTAGGCCTAATGTGTTTTACAGGTAGGCTGTTTCAATACACCTTTTTATCTTTATATCGATTCTGCTTTTCAGTAGGCAGTCCATATATTCACACCTGTGACAAAGCGTGTGTTTTTGGCTGCCGCCCTCATTGTGAAGTCGTGCGGCTCTGCCTAAGGTATTGGAAGGGCTGGTGGGGCGTTTGATTGCTGGCAGGTAGATTAAAGCAGCTCTTCCGCCGGGATTAGAAAGCGAAAGGGGATGGAAGTGGAGATCACAGCCAGAGGAACACTGAGCTCTCCCCACTCAAAGCGTCCGTAATCACCACTGGCCTGGACTCAAGTACTTCAACAGCAGGCGAGAGAGAGAGAGAAAGCGAGCATCATGGGGGATCTGGATAAAGAGAGAGAACGAGAATGAAAAAGGGAACAGTTTTGATGTTGGTCTCAATTTCTGGATGTGTGTTGTTATGCTAGTGATCGAGCGAGTGAAATTGGTTTTTCAGTGGCCGATGCCAGAGGACAGCCAGATAATTTTCTTAGAAAGCATGTAGATTAATGAAGAATTCAAAGATTTTGAATAATTTATGTGCAAAAATTCGAAGGAGGTGCTTAGCAATTAATTTGATGAAAATACAGTAAAAACTGAAATATTATTACAAATTAAAATAACAGTTTTCTGTTTAAAAAACAATTTATTCCTGTGATGAAAAGCTGATTTTTTTTCAGCACCATTATTCCAGTCTTTGGTGTCACATGATCTATCAGAAATTATTCTTATATGCTGATTTGGTGTTCAAGAAACATTTATTTTATTATTATGCTGAAAACAGCTTCTAAATATTTTATGGCATTTATTTTAGTATTTGTATTTTATTTATAAATTATTTTAATGTTGCGTTCTTGAATGCCTACGGGCTGGAATATATATATATATATATATAAAAAATATAAATTAATAAAAAAAAATTTTTTTACTGAAGTTAAAAATTAAATTTTTGAAATATTTTTTTTTTTTAAAAAAACCTTACTGACCTCAAACATCAGACAGTATATTATTTTACATTTTAATGTGATGTACATAAATGTCCTGAAGTTAAATTCATTCAAATATTAAAAAAAGAAAATGCGCATTAGCAATTCCTTAAATGCGACCTAATCCATTTATGTGATTCAAGCTATTTTAATCACTGCCGGTGTGAACCGCCCATTATCGTCCAATGCTGATCATCTTAGGGTGTGTTTACATTTGTTGTTTGGATCTCTTGATTCTTTTAGTATGGACCAAAAAAGAAAAATGATATATTTAGTCCTGGTTCACTTAGGGTTCACACTGTCATTTTTATCACAAACCTAAAGATACTACACAAAAGCATAAGAATTAGATCACAACCTAATTGGACAGCTTTTGTGACATATATTCGGGTTCGGGATGGCAGCCTTCACACTTATTCAAATGAACAACACTAATAGAGCAATCACACCAGAGTCTGTTTTATTCAAACCATGCCTGCCAAGTGTAAACGCAACCTTAAACTGCCCAAATATCTGCCAATTTTTCAGCCTGGCAGCTAAAACTAATTTTATGTATGTCAGACAATAACAAACATTTTCCTCTCCGTATGCTTCCTTTAGAGATTCATTAATGCAAGGAACTAAAAGTGCAACAGATCAATGGATTATGATAAAAGTGTCGTATTTAATGATTTATCACAATAAAATCCTGGTGTGGACTCTAGCTTGTCTCTGGGGCGTCCTGTTCCAGTAGCATGGTCCCACAGTCTCTCTGCTTTTCTTGCCCATGTACAATGCTGCCCGCTGACGATAATCGATACATGAGCATGCCTGTTTGAAACCAAACCCTGTGAAGAAGAGCCCATGCAGTCAGCTACTGCAGACAACAGAGGAGGTCATGGGAAATGATTCACATGTTTTGCTGAGAGAAAAATTGATCTCTGCAGCAAACATGAATCCTTATATATTCTTACAGTAAATTATCAGACCCATTTTATGTAAGGCGATGGAAATGTGTGATAAGGCAGTGTTTTATTTGTCAGAAGTGTGAGATGAGGCAATATATGAATCCTTCTGTAAAGTGTTTTGCTGGCTTTGATCTGGTATCGAGTCATGGATGGTGTTTTGTGTCTGGTTTTATTGGATGATGAATATGAGCAGGGTTGGGACACAAATGGACAAAAGTCTTTTAGATGTGAGAAAGCAAGTCAAGTTAGAGTTACACTTGCAGATGAATTCACTTCTCCAGGGACAGAGAAATAGAGTGAGATGAGTAAGAAAGAACAGAAGAGACAAAGAGATGAGAAATTAGGATGGCTGGCTGGCTGTCTGTCTCTCTATCTATCTATTAGGGCTGTGTATCACCAGCAAAGTCACGATATGGTACATATCACGATACAGAGGCCACAATACATATCACGATATGGGACTGCACTGAATTTCACCTCAGAAGAATTGAGCAAAACAGCTGTTTATTAAACACTGCATACTATAGTGCCATTTCTAACTATTGGCAGAGCAGGCAGTTGACCTCTGCATTATGAAGGGCATCCATAACTGTACCACAGTACAATATAGGTAATGACATATGTTTCATGTTTACATTGGGCACTCCCCACCAGGTACAATATTCAGTTCCCCTTCGGGAACTCGAGCTGCGTCGGAAAACGCTAGGGGAACGCCTTCAGAGATACCAAGCTCTGAATCATATGTGTAATCAGTCGAACGATGGGCGAGACGTCCGCGGCGGGTGATGTCATGACCAGGAAGCTTAAAAGCACGTGAGGTGCTGCCGGCGCTAGCTTTCTGTCATTCAGCGAAGCTCTCTGTGTGTGTGTCGGTCACGATTTATGTTCTGTGAGTCTTATTCATTGTTGTCTGTCCAAAGTCTTATAAGCTCCAGCTGTTAGCTCAGCAAGGGAAAAGCATTCAAGGGCGTGAGAGCACGGCAACGTTGTAGGTTGTGTGTTCCTCCTTGCCCAAAGATAATGTTATATCACGAGTGGTGACACACACAGCCTGTGCGTGGTTTGGTTGCGAGCGAAGCATAGTTGTTACTGCCTTGCTTCGCTCTCAGAGGGTTCTCTTTGAGGAGAGAGCTTTCACTAGTGTTTCTCGCGGCGCCGGCCCCGCTTTCGTTGAGGCGGAGCGGCAGCTGTGCTCGTGGCTTTCGCGTATGGATCTGCTAATCACCAGATCCGGCGCACGCTCTCGGGGTTCGGAAGCCCGCGCTGAAGTACTTCCCCCCCGGGGAGAGGGCGCAACGCTCCACCTGTCTTTCTCCTAGGAGATTGATACAGAGGGCGTTAAAGAGCTCGCCAGTTGCACAAGCATAAGTTACACAAGCATATTATGACTGATATTATAATGAGCCGCATTAATCGGAAGCGGAGCTCGCGCAGTCGGCTCTCGAAAAAAAAAAAAAAGCCCGGTGTTAAGCGCTCCGCTCTCGCCGGGCACACTCCAAAGAGTGTGTCCGTGCCTGTGATCTTGCGATTGCTGCTGAGGCACGGCAGCGACTGAGAACGCGGAGATCGCTCATGATCTAGCAGACGGTTGGAGACGGTTCTTCCTATCTCCACCCGTGTTCGCTAGATTTAGAGCTCGTTTGTATGTCAAGGAGATTGATGTTGATCATGTGACTGAATAGCTCGCGCAGCACATATATTACATCATTTCAGTTTTTGATGTGAATCTTACTACACTAGACCGTATTTACTCGTCTGGTTGTTTGATTGCATTTAATTCTGAGGAATAAAATGAAGTATTTGTCTGACTATGAGAAGTTAGATACACAGAGGCACATCGGGAAAAAAAAAATTTTCTCGAGTGAGAGCAGGTGTTTACCTCTCTTCCTTTGAGGAGGTTGAGGTGGTTTGCAGGGGCTGCTGGGCGGAGCAGTCCCAACCTACCATGTTCCAGCTCGTCATTCTGGGGGCGTCACTTCTTGTACTCAGCAGAGTCTAGAGTCAGAGTGGAGCTCCCAGGACGAAGGCTTCTAGCAGAAGGCGGGTCTACGGACCGTCATTCTCGCTGGATAGTCCTCGTCGTAAATGTCCTGACACCTAAGGCCTAGGACTTTTTGAGGGCCAACTCCCTCTGGGGAAGAGCGATGTACACCACATTACACGGTGCCCGTCTCTCCTCAGTGCCCTCAGTAGGTCGGTCTGCCAACCCTGCCGTGTGCCAGGGCACATCGGTCTCTGGCGAGCACTTCTCTCAGTTACCGCCCAGAAAAATAGCCATACTAAGAGGCTCGCTACCACTACGGAGGTATCTAGATGGGTCCTGCCCAGAGCAGGCTGGTGTCTAGTCTTCCTAGCAAACGACGTGGGTCTGAGGGCCGTCGTTATCAATAGGAGACTTCAGCTATGAGAGACCTGATGCTGTGGCTCAGGACCTCGGAAGGCAAGCCCCTCTGGGGAAGAGAGGTTCAAACCGCATTACACGGTGCCCATCTCCCCCCAGTGCCCTCAGGAGATCGGTCTGCCAACCCTGCCATGTTCCAGGGCGCAGAGGTCTCCGGCGAGCGCTTCTCTCAGTTACCGCACGGAAGGAAAGTAGCGGACAGAGGCTCGGCTTACCTATCGGAGGTATCTCGAGCAGCTAGGAACGGCCGGTCCTAGCCAGTTCCGCTGCTTCGGGAACTGAGCTAGCTGCTAAAGCGACCCACAAAGCCCAATGTATAGCGAGGACTGGTTCCATTAGGAGTAACTGGCGGTTGTGGGAGCCCCTGCCAAGTGTTGCTTTCATTGGGTCCTGCAACGAGCAGGCTGTGGTTAGTCTACAGCAGACGCCGGGGTTGGAGGGCCGTTCATTTTCAATAGGAGACGTCAGCTATGAGAGTCCTGATGCTGTGGCTCAGGACCTCGGGGGGCAAGCCCCTCTGGGGAAGAGAGGTTCAAACCGCATTACACGGTGCCCATCTCCCCCCAGTGCCCTCAGGAGATCAATCTGCCAACCCTGCCGGTGTTCCAGGGAGCAGCGGTCTCCGGCGAGCGCTTCTCTCAGTTACCGCCCGGCAACGTAGCGGAACTGAGAGGCTCGCGGCCTCTGTTGAGGTCCCCAGAGCAGCTAGGTTCAGGGTCCCCTGTCAGTGTGAGACGCTTAACGGCACCGAACTAGCCGTTCTGGCACACCAGAGATCAGTCTCGAGGGACTGAATTCCCTTAGTAGATTAGTTAGCAGCGTGGAAGCTACTGCCAAATATATCTCAATGGGTCCTGCGTACTGTAGAAAGAGGCTACGGAATCCAGTTCGGTTCTCGTCCGCCACGATTCAACGGGGTCACCCCCACGCTAATGGGTCCCGAGCAGGCTCTGGTATTACAACAAGAAGTAGTTACTCTCTTAAGGAAGGAAGCCATCGAGGTGGTCCCTCCTCACGAAACGGATTCCGGGTTCTACAGCCGGTACTTCATTGTTCCGAAGAAGGATGGTGGGGGGTTGCGTCCCATTTTAGACCTGCGCTTATTGAACCGCTCAGTCATACGACTGAAGTTCAGAATGCTCACACTCAATCAAGTCGTGTCTCAGATCAGTAGCGGCCGACGGACCTTCTTTTCTGGTTTGTCACGATCGATCTGAAAGACGCATACTTTCATATCTCCATCCTTCCCAACACAGAAAGTTCCTGAGGTTTGCTTTCAGGGGAAAAGCTTACCAATATCGGGTCCTTCCCTTCAGCCTAGCACTCTCACCCCATACTTTCACGATCTCACCACCATCGACGACTTGGCTTAGATATTACTCGCTCCCGCCCTCAGCTTTCCCCTGCACGCGTGATGGCGGTGTCGACGATCGACTGACGATGTCGTTCTCGCTCACACGGCCCCAAAGAGGGGGTTAAGACTTAACAGCCAGGACAAAAAGGTGCTTTTTCCAGTACAGTAAACACTTATACTGGGAGTTGTGGGGTTGATCTCGACCTCGAGTTGATCCTCACCTACAGTCCTGCGAGGTAAGAGAAGGCCCGGTTCACTCACTGTCAAGCATTCCAGACGGCTGGCTGATGGACCACTGGGTCCAACGTGATAACTCTTGGCCGCGTACATGAGACCCCTACATATGTGGTGGCACCATTAGCCACCCGGGGTTCTCCGCGGGAAACCGCTTCGCTTTATGCTTAAGGTCCCGCGCGATTGGTGCCTACGTGCTAGACATGTGGAGGGAAAAACTTGGTTATGTCTCAGGGCCCAGTGCTGGGGATCCTTGTTGCGCTGTATGCTAGCGACGGATGCATCCATACACCGGTGGATTTGGCTTTGCGCGGTCTATGAGTGTGCCACATCGCACGCGGGTCTGTTGGAGAGTAGTCGCCATCTGAATGGATCAAATTGTCGGGAGGCGAGATGTTTGGCCCCTGTTTAGAGTTCTCCCCCAGACATAAGAGTCACCATATGGTTCGCGTAAAAACGCACCGGTGGTCTCTTACATCAACCGCCAGGGAGTTCTGCATTCGCGCCCCTTGTACAAGCTGGCGCACCAGATACTTGTGTGGTCCCAAGGCAAACTCCTGTCGTTGAGAGCAGTTTACATTCCTGGGCATCTCAAGAAGGGAGCAGATATCCTGTCGAGGCAGGGGCTGAGGCCCGGGGAATGGATGCTTCACCCCGAGGTGGTGAAGCAGATATGGAGAGTGTTTGGCCAGGCTCAGGTGGACCTGTTGCGACTCATATGATATCACACTGTCCCCTCTGGTTCTCTCTGACTCATCCAGCGCCACTGTGGCTGGATGCGATGGTACAGACTTGGACGAGGCTTCGGCTGTACGCTTTTCCCCCAATCGCTCTGCTCCCAGGAGTTCTGGAGAGAGTGCGCCGGGACAGGGCCGTCTGTTGTTAGTATCCCCGTTCCGGCCGGGGCGAGTTGGGTCTCAGGCCTGATTTCTTTCCTCGACGGGGCTCTAGGGGAGATTCCCGTCAGGAGAGATCTACTCTCACAGGCGGAGGGCGCACCCCCACCCGGAGCTGTGGGTGTGGCCTCTGAGGAGGCACAACTCATAACTTCCGGTCTCTCAAACGAGGTTGTTGAGACCATCCACCAATCCAGAGCTCCCTCAATGAGGAAACTGTATTTCTGCGGAGAACGCCCAGCCCGACCCAGTTAACTGCCCGTTTGGTACAGTTCTGGAGTTTCTGCAGGCCTGTTTATCTGCAGGGTTGACCCACTCCATCCTAGAGGGCTTCGTGGCGGCCATTTCGGCCTACCTCGCCTCTCTCGGTGGCCATTCAGTGGGAAGACACCCTCTTCTTACACATTTCCTCTGCGGTATGCTGAGGCCGAGGCCTCTGGCCAGAGAAGCTTAGGCTAAGTGGTGGATCAGGATGCTATTCCATAGCCTCGAGTCCTCTGATCTCCCCTCTCCTTTGGGGGTCAAGGCTCACTCCTCCAGAAGGTGCGCCAGTTCGAGATGGGAGCCCTGCCCTGACTGGTTCAGCAACTCCGGGCTCCTTTTGCATTCTCTTGCATAGTGCCGTGCCGTTCCCCACCAGGCCCGGGCTTTGCAGGTTAGATACAGAAGTACCCAACGCATTAGTTTAGACCTCTTCTCATTGTTTTTGTAGTTTTTAAACGTAGAAGTGTTTTTTCTTTTTTTTGTTTCTGTAATTGATGCAATGATAATCTACCAGCTAATGTAATATGATTTTTAAAAAATATTGAATGAGTATATCCTATTATTATACAATATAATTTTTTTAGAAAGAGTACATATGTTTCATCGGGCTTAAAAATCAAGATGCAAAAAATGTACCAGGGTTACGTTTGTAACCATGGTTCCCCGAGGGAACGTGACGCTGCGTCGCAAGGCCATACTTCAGGCATCCCTACTAGAGCTTGCTTCACTCCTAAGAAGATAGCGCCGGCGGCACCTCACGTGCTTTTAAAACTTCCTGGTCATGACGTCACCCGCCGCTGACGTCTCACCCATCGTTCGACTGATTACACATATGATTCAGAGCTTGGGATCGCTGAAGGCGTTCCCCTAGCGTTCTTTCCGACCGTCTCGTTTCCCTCGGGGAACCAGGGTTACACTACGTACCTGGGACGATTTTTGATCTATTACCTTTATCGGCACCCTTAAAAACAAATGTACTCGTGCTAAAAAAAGTATATGGTAATAATAATATATATCCGTCATTCTAACATATTTTAAAAAATCAATTCCTACACAGTTGTGCCAGTAGGTTATCATTGCACAAATTAACACTCTCTACGTTTAAAAAATTTTAATTAGAAGAGTTCTAAACTAATGCGTTGTCTTCTGTATCTAACGCACACAACACGCTCAGTCACTCACACAGATCACGTTGTGGCCGCACTCGGATATTAGGAACAAACTTTTTAGTGCTGCCCCTCAATTTTATCAACTAAATAGTTTAATCGCTCAAGAGCTACATTATCCTTCTCAACAAGGAGCTGGTAACATCATTGTTTCTAAAGGAATTAAAACCACAGCTTCACTGTTAATAGAGAAAACCGCAGCACAAACGCTGGTGTGTAATTCATACCCCATACACAGCTCTCTCTTTCTTTCTCTCTCTCATAAATGAACACTTGAATTACACTTTTCTGAGAATAGAATATTGAATTGGAGATTGTTAAACTGCAAGCTAAAACTAAAACTGGTGTTTTCAGAAAGTAAACCCGTTAATCCACAGTGGAGAGAGATGCGCGTGCACATGGTTGCCAGGTTGACAACGGTAAGTAGCACATTTAGCAGATATTTCCGTATTACGTCTCTTTATATCCAACGCGAACCACACAGTTGTGTTCTCTGCCCCCCCCGGCCAGATCACACCTTGTTTAGAGCCTATGGTATCTTATGCTTCACATTTTTTTAGAATACCTCTGCACTTTTCCCTGCTCAATTTTAAACATTGTTCTTGTATTCAGATTAAGTGCAGTCCGCTGCTGCACATGTGCCACAATATCGATACAGGGACAGCTGTATCGATACTCGTATCGTCAAATCTCTGACGATACATCATCGCATCGATGTATCGAACAAAGCACTACTATCTATCTATCTATCTATCTAGCAAGCATTCTATCTATCTATCCCGTCCGTCCATCATTTTAGCAAAACGACTAATAATAGACTTTGTAAAGCAAAATGCAAACTCTATTTTTTTTTTAAAGAGTTTATTTAAATTTCATTTCGCATTAATTATACTTCCTTGCATACAATTTGTGAGTGGTTTTCACTTAAAGCCTCTTTAGACACACAGTTATGTTTATGAAGCATCAGAGAAGAAGTGTGATGTGTGGTGTTTAGTTAAATAAAGTCTGTCTTTTGTTTTTCGCCACCACAGGCTTTATCAGCAGCTATGTCAGTAATTGATATAACAGTCATCCACCTGTGTTATCCGCATTATTACTGGCTTCCTCTTCCCTCTGCCATTTCAGAATTGTTTATCCCGATTTAATGCATCCAAATTAGTGGTTCTCATCCGCAAGGCGGTTGTATTGGGTCAGCTTCCGCCCTTCATTAGACGGTGTGCTATTAAAGACATCAGTAATCACTAGATTTAACCAAACAGAGACCACAGAAATGCTCTTTATCTGTTGTGTGTGGTTTTAAAGAGCGACCTTTCCTCAGCGAAAAGGGTACTTGTTCACTGAGCAAATGGCCTCAGCAAACACTCTGACACACTTTCGCTGCAACTTTATTTATTTACAAATGTCACCGTCACCGGGGCTTAATGTGTTGCATCAGGCATAGAGCTCTTTGGAAAAGCGCTCCTCATCAATCCAGAGGATTTAGATGGGGACAGAAGAGAGGAGGAGGAGGGAAGATGAATCTGGCATCACTGAATCACTCCATATGAACACTTTTTTTTGTTTCATTTTGTATTTTATGTACATATAATATTAGGCTATATAGGCAAAAGCATTTCTATTAAATACATTTTATTTAAAAGGCCTCTTCTATGATTGACGAAACACTTTGAATGTGAAATGAGCAATTGACATTCACAGCTCTGTGTCGCTGTAGTTGTTTGCACATTTTATGCAGTGCACAGTATGTGAGGTAGAACAGATCCCTCTCACCACTTAAGGATTACAGTCAGTCTGTGGGAAAATATTTATGATACATGACTCCATTAATCTTACACCAACACGGCACTGTCACTATAAATCAAACACACATCCCACTCCGCTTCATACACAATAGCTAAGGATACTGTGGTCGTTCTTTTGTTCTCTACTTTTTTTTTTGACAAATCCAGTTAAAACCTTGACTTCCAAGAGGGTGAAAGACAAACAAGGCTATTAAACCACTTAAGATCTGCATGCCAATAAATTGCATGTGTGCAAATATAAAAAACACGCCGTGCTCAGCATTTCTTTATGCTGATATCCTGAAGTATTGATGAAGTTGTTGTGATTGTCTGTGTGTGTGTGTGTGTGTGTGTGAGTGAGTGTATATCAGTCAGTCAGGCTGCATTATTTTTTTCTAAAAAGAATAATGTAATGATTGATAATTCTAGTTTTATTTCAATATAATTTTAATTATTAAATTATTATAAAACACTATTTAATAACAGTGTTACTTTGTCATGTATTATTCAAATGTATAATATACATATATGACATTTTAATAATTATGTTTTAAATTCTGATTTTGTTCAGTTTATTTCTGTAATGCCACTGTGACAGCTGGTAACACCAAAAACAGTACCACCATATTTATATGGGAATCAAATATATCTAAATCAGTGTTTTGCTAATTATGTCTTTTAATTCTGTTCATGAAATGTAGTATTGAAATGTAGAAAATGGTTTGCAACACTTTATCAAATGAGCCGTGTATATGTTTTCCTCAATCAGAGGTGATTAAAAATTAATAGCTGTAGATGTTAAGACATTATTTACCCTGGAATGTAGATCATAACAGAAAAACACAGTTTGCAACCTGCTGTGAGATAAAGAGAAAGACTAGTACGAGAAATTAAATAGCCTTTTAAGATGTTTTGTTGACCCATTCCCTTTGGCATACACACGCATACACATATATACTCCAGAAATGAAAATGAAATGAAATGAAAACCATCAATACTGCAATCGAGGGCAAACTTTGTTTTGCCGGTAATGCTGTGTAAGACATGAATGTGTTTTTATTGATATATCTGATTTACAAAACAGTCTTTCTCTCGTAATGGGTTCCCAGCACTGAGTTTCTCCGCTGGATGAAGGAGGGCATTGTGGGAAAGATTTAGACTGTGGGGCTAGACTCTCGTCCCTCCGGCTACAGACCTGATTGTCTGCAACTGCTCTGTGATTTACTTGCCAAATATGCAATCTCATCTAACCGGCTTGTTTTGCTCACAATATGTCACGAGGTTGAGTGAACTTTAACAAATCATTATTTTTTTTCTCTCCCCTGTGTGCTCTTTCTCTTTCTTTCTCTCTAGTTACATTGCTGGACACTATGTCTGCTCTGGGAGACCTTGGCTGGGAGGCCTATCCAGCTGAAGGGGTGAGTAACACGACCAAATCAAGACACAAACACACAAGCCCCCCAAATGTCTTTAATCAATTCTAACTCTTGCACCCAGCACAAATTATGGTGCGTTTTGTCTGCGCCTGTTTTACACAAAATGATTTGAACCACGCAGGGACAAACTTTTTAAAATTAAAATGAATCTATGCTCCTGGGCTTCGACACACTTTTGAACCCCTCTAGCACGTTTTCTTGCAAACAATCATCTGTAATCACGCTGTCGTGTTTCAGATGTGCTGGAATTACATATGGTTAGACTCGACCTGCGCATGTATATTCATAAGAGTGGATACAGCATTCATCGGGCTCATGGGAATGAAAAAAGGCTGTAAGAACGTTCTCAAGTTCTTATAAATAGGAGCCACTGTTTTGTGTGTGTGTAAATTGTAGGATGTGGTGTCAAGGTCATGTGGAGTCTAGTGAGCTTAGACCTGTTTCCAGCCAAGAGGCGTTCATGTTCGGCTTAACACCAACTTCCCCGGTCGCTTACTTCCAATTTATTTGAGGAAGACGTCAAGATTAAGAGTCTCTAAAGCAGGAACACAATCCCCTGAGCCAGAGAGCAAAAGAAGGAGCCTTTATTTTGAGTAGAGAAGGCCTGTTCTGTCTTTTTTGAGGCGCCCAAAGTGGTCTAAAAATAATTGAGTTTGCAAAAACCATGGTGAGCTTAAAAGAAAATCAATCTTTGGGATTTCACAGCCGCCTTTTAAATGATTTAATAGAGCCGTCAGAAGCTAGATCAGATTGTCTGTGCCCCACACGCGTGTCTACGAGATGTGTCGTGTAGTAGCTAAATCTGGAGATGAGCGGAATTTACAAATGATTTTTTGCTGAAAATAGTACCACAGACATGAAGTCTGTACCCCTTCTCAAAACGAGAAACATTAGACTTGCATAACAGAGTATTGCATTGCTTAACAGGCTGATACATTGTCAATAACTCAAACCCGCTGCCTCACCCTAGGAGAGCATGTGAATATTGAATGACATTTAACCCTTGTGCGTCAATTAAAAAAAAGTTACACATAGGTCCATAGTGGACAAAAATGTCCATGTCAAAAAACTGTCATAAAAATTTGAAGCTAGGGAGCACAGAGTTAAGTTTGGTCTCATTTTAAAGAAGACCCATGGCAGATTATTGTTGAAGTAAAAAAAGTTTAAAAAGTGAAACAAAAAAAAGTTATAGAGGTTTAGGTTTATGAAAATGATTTATGAACGATGTTTTATATAAAATATATATTTTATGAAACATGTTGAACTCTATACCTGCTAGAAAATCAAAGCCATAAATCTAAACAAGTTGTATTCCAAATTTGAGGTTGATATTTCAAAAAATTAGCTTTCAGTAAGATTTTGTTTGGGCGCAGTACCAAATTTTCCCCATTAGATGCCAGCAAAACTCTGCTGGTGCACACAGTGGTTGGATTTGTGATTTGCAGTAGAGTTTTTCTCTCTCAAATATTACAAGAACACACACGCACACACACAATTTTTTTTTTTATGACACACATACAAACCACACTCTGACATCCATACCAACACACCCACACAATTATAACTGCATTATTTATCCAATTGGCTCTATAATATGCAGAAGCAGAAATAGAGTATTTTCTTTATAGGTCAAACCTGAAAAAATGGCACCATCTGGTAAAAAATAGTAAAAAATTAAATTTTAAAGCCTTGCCAATATAATGAAAGCCTATCAACAAAAATTGCATAATTTTACAGTTAAATGGCACTGCGTTTAAAAATAGCAGTTTTAATGGGTTTCAATGGGGACATTTTTGTCCTTAAGATCCTGAGAGGAAAATTGTTTTGTACCTTGTGCAAAACAGATTTATTAAAGGAAATGAAAGTGAAATAGTAAAATTCCAATAAAAATACACACCTGTGCCAAAATTTATGCAATTGGCAATAACACAGGCAAAATGATCAAAAAAATATAAACTTAAAAGGACATAAATGTCCAAAAGGTCGCACAAGGTTTAAAAGTAAAGTTGTGGAGACAATGCAAACGCTATAGAGCAAGATCCTCAAAAACAGATACATCCTATAAGCCAAACTTAGGAGTTATGAGATTTGTCATGTTTAATAGTCACAGTATTCTTTGCAGGTCTCTTACATTTATATAGAGGAGATTAGCTTTTGTAAACGGCTTGGTGTGTTTGGATTGTTGTAGTGGGATTGAGTGCTGCTGTAGTGTGAGTGAACCAATCACCAGCTTCTCAGCAGATGACTGTAGCGTCTACAGAAGGCTGTTTCTACGACGGCATTCCAATTTGCATACTATCTGTCCTGCGTAGTACGCAGCATAGGAATTTGTGTTTCAGGGATGCATATTGGGATCATATCACTTAGTGACCAATATTAGTGTTTTCATTAATTGTGAATGCTTGTTACTGCCTTTTTTACATTGTAGATTACTACCATCTAACACTATACGCTCTAAAAAATGTGGGGTTAAAAACAACCCAACTCTGGTTATTTGGCAACCTGGTAAATATTGGACAGAACTTTTAAAAAAAGTTTATTTTAAGCCAGCTGGTTGGGTTAAACGTTTTTACCCACCAAGCTGGTCATCTATTGTTTAAAAATTATTATATTGCTGGATTAAAATGGACTGGAAATTAAAAATCACACATAAAATTACTATAGGCAACAGCAATAATCAAAAGATGAACATTTATTATTAAGCAAAAACATCCATGGACAAAAAATACAAGACAAATTGAATTTATTTGGGTGAATACAGCATAGTTTACAATATTACATACATTTAAACTCGTTTAACAAGCATTTTAGAAATAAAAAGGCGCATTTAAAAGTAGCATTTTAATTTAAGTGTATTCAACCGTTCTCTGTAATCTGTTTTTACCGAAATAGTGCTAATTCTCGTGCTGGTGTGTCGCAGAAATCTGAGCCGGTGAAGCGAACTTTAGGCCGTGGCCTCACGTTTCACTCGTAGCTGAGAGATGGCGTGACTGACTCCAAAACCTGCTCAAAAACAAACAGTACTGAAATTAGAGAACATAATTTAACATCAAATTAAATTACCTCCTTATTAAAACTAATACAATCCTTTATTTTATGCAAGGTAACAAAAAAAAAAAAAAAAAAAAAAAAAGGCGTTTCCCAGCGAATTCCAGAGGCATCTCGTCCTTATGTTGATAATGTATTTTTTTTACTTTACATTACAGGGTTATGATGGCATCTAAAGCATAAAATTACTGATTTCAATATTTTTATTATTATAATTTTTTTTATAGAATGCTAATTTTTTGTAGGCCAATCCGGTTGACAAGCCATTGCAAATTTGCCATTAGATTTGGGATTATTACCGACATTAGGCTCTGTGATTAACACAAGTTCATGATTTTTGCATATTTTGTTTATCAATATAATCAAAAATGAAAACAACTTTAATTTTGAAGCCTAATTACAATCACCAGAAGTGAAAAGCTAAAGTTAGGCTATAAATGAAATACCCTACATCACCACTACTTTTCCCAACAACTCATTCTTTGTTTACTGTCTACAAGTTGAAATGTTTTGGTTAGGAAAGTTTGCAAGAGTGTGAGTATAAACAGACTATGAAAGAGTACTAGTGCCTAAAAGAGTTTTCCTGTTTGGCGTGATGATGTTTAACATCCTCGACCTCTATTAGTCCCATTTAGCCACTTGTTATCAAACATCTTTTTTTAAGTGCTTAAAAAGAATCACTTGTCCAGTATAACTGATGTATTTAATGTAAAATAAACCACGAAAATACCTTGAACTTGTGGGGAGATGTTGTAGATGTCCCAACGCTGTCTTATTCAAACGTGTGTAGTAGCTTTTAAATAGATAGTATTCATTTCTACAACAAACCACTAACCAAATTTAGCCATAAATGATCAGTTTAACAATCTAAACTAAGAGACTTTAGTTACTGGATTGGGTGACTCCCACATACTGTGAGAGTCGCTTCCAATTGGCCTGTATCAATGACGTCTGTTAAACTCTTCAGAGAACATTCCTCCCTGTCCTCGTGCGGTGTTTACCTTAGATTCAGTGACAGTAGGAGTCTCTTTGTTTTGCTGGTATGGCAGTTATTTAATGGGAGTGAACTGTAAGGCTAAATCAGGTCTCACAGCTGCAGCCTGCATTTCATACTTAAGGATTATCGTGGCGACCCGTGACCCACTGAACCCGCCGACGGTGCGCCGTTGTGGAGCGGCTCACTGGAAAGCCGACATGTTCCCAAAGCGGCCACTTCACCTCCGCTGGATATTTACCTTACTGACTCAATCGACTGCCACTTGACCTTTGCAGGTCAAGACTAATGCAGCTTTCCCTGTCCCAGATGTGGAAGGTTTGCTTTGGATCGGCTATCAAATGGCCATAGTCATTTAGGGTATGTGTGTGTGTCTGTTACTAAAATAGAAGGGAGTAACTCACCTAGAGTGATAGAAAACAGGTAACCCTAATAACATGTCCTCCAAAAGAGGCCTTCTGCCCAAAAAAACAGACATTCTTTTATGGATTTAAAGTCAATTGCACTTAAGTATCTTAAACTACCAGATGATTGTGGGCCTGCAATTAAGTTAAGCCAATGAAGGGCTAAGCAGACCCCCTGATCTGACATAGTTGCTTGGCTTCAAAGCGGTCAGACCTTGTGAAGGGTGACGGGGGAATGGAGTTAAGGTATTTCAGATGAGACTCTAGGGGAAGCGGACAGCTGGAGACGCTAATTAACAAGACGCCCACGTCACACTTATGACCGCTACGTTGATTGAGAGTGGCTAAGCTTTACCTCCTGTCCAAATAACCTGTTTTTCACTTAACAATTGTGAGTGTGTGTGGAACTAGCTGCATGTAGGAGGATTTATGAACGCTTTTGCTAAAAGGTTTGCTAGTTTCGTTCACGAATATATCAACTGCACATGGCCAATTTCCTTTCAGATGGCTGTGCCCTATCGTGGCATACTAAAATGCGTAACTAAATTGTATATGCGCGTCTGGAGATCTGGAGTGTGTAACACAACCCTCTAGACTTTTGCATAACCACCCATCTGTGGTAAAATACTTCATGAATTCAGACAATGCGTTTCCAAAGAAACTTTCCATAGCGGTTGGGTTCAGACCGAGTTTTGAAAATAAATAAACAGAAATGCATAAACCTGCCTTTATCCCTGTATAAATATTCCTTCAAAAGTCATAATTATTGCACTTGAAGGGAAAGAACGTACCCAAGACGTTCAGTGACTGTGTCGCTTTGATCTGTAATGTTGTCCGCCCATTCCCACCAGTCAGCATATGGCTCAGTTTAAAGCCAGACTGCACTAGCAATTGACCCTCGTGCCTCGATCACTTTTTTAAAGCTATAAGCTAATGGCAACGTGTCATAAACGCTCTCTTTGTTGCTATGACATCATGGCTAGAAAGTGATGTGCACTCCAGACTCTGCTGACGCATGGAATAAAATACTTCAAATCCTTGATTGCGCTGATGTGGAAAATGGCTCTTTTGGAGACATTCTGATGTACTCCGTCTCCTTGACCATTTGCTTAAATGTGCACCCATATTCAGCTGCCAATCAGTTTAAGGGTTGTTAAAGGATTAGTTCACCCAAAAATGAAAATGCTATCATCATTTACTTACCCTTGTTTCGTTCCAAACCCATTTGACATTGCTTTTTCCTTGGAACACAAAAGGATATATTTCATGTACTGGTAGCTCTTTGCCATTCAATTATGAATATTGAGGACTAGAGCTGTAAAGCTTCATAAAGATAACAAAAGTACCATAATCATAAAAAGTTTAAAGGATTTGCATGCTGTTTTTTAAGTGTCACCCTTTTTGTATGATGAACAGACTGAAAGTCGATCTGTTAACTGTGGTATCTGAATCATTATGTCATTGGGTTTGATTCATGAAAAAAAAATCATTCAGATTGATTGTATCAACCTATTTGTTGAAAAGATTTGAATCAAAAGAAACATTTGTAGATGATCCTGACACAGATACTAGCTGTTTCCCATAGAAAAGCATTGCATGGCTTCAGGAAAAAAATTGCACTAGTCAGTACTGATCACTTTTATGGCGTTTTTACACCCTTTTTTGGGGGTTTGAAAGCTCCAGTCTGCATTTACTGTATTTGGAAAAGAGTGGTTAGTTCTCATTTTGTTCCACTGAAGAAGAAGAAAAAAAGTCATACAGGTTTGGAACAGCATGAGGTTACGTAAAAGATGACAGACTTTTTATTTTTATGCGAACTAGTCCTTCAAAAGAACATAGTGCTCTTTAAAAGAACCAGCTTTAACTTTCCCTGTCTTCTTGCAGTCACAGTGGGTTGCTCCCATCATGCACTGTTCAAGAAATCTTGAGCAGAAATGATGAGGAATGTCTTCAAGTGGGAACTCAAGTGGTCAAGCAACAATTTCTGAATTCTTAGTATTTGAAGTCTTGTATGTTACTCGCTGATTGATCAGAAGCTGGAATGAATCCTTAAAATCACTTAGAACTGAGCCGGTGGTCCTTCAGCTCATTTCTGCTGCAAATTATACAGAGAAGGAATAGAATTTATTGAAGCAAATCAGAATCTTTTTTGAGAAGCAGCCGTTCAAGAAATTGCCCACCCCTCTAAGACTCCCTGGATGGTTTATTTTCTCTGCCTTTAAGGAGTGAAATGTTACTTATGCATGAAGTGTTCCAAATGAAGGAACCTTAGACAAGTGGAAGCAGATGGCAAGAGATGATGGGAGACGAGTCCCTTAAACATACTCTATCTACTGCTGCCTATACTGGAGATATACACACATGCACCTAACTAGCTGAGGCACACTGTGTCCCATAAATGAAATAAAAAAATAATATAGAAATGCATGATGAAATAGAAATAATATATAAGAAATATTTACATAATATGCATGCAAAATTGATTTTTTTTATGTTTTTTAAAGAAGTCTCTTTCTGTTCACCAAGGTTGCATTTATTTGATCAAACATATAGTAAAAAAGGCAATATTGTGAAATATTATAACAGTTTAAAAACTTGGTTTAGTATTACACATTTAAATGGTAATTTGTTCTTGAAAAAAAAAAAACAAGCAAAAGCCACATATTCAGCATTCAATACTCAAATCTTTAGTGTCTCATGATCCTTCAGAAATGATTCTGATATGCTGATTTTTAGCTCAGGAAACTTTTCATACTATTATCAGCGTTAAAAACAGTTGTGCTGCATAATATTTTTGTGGAATATTGAGCATCCGTGATGCATTCTTTCAGGATTCTTTGATAACTAGAACTTTGATAAAGTTCAAAAGGACATAATTTATTTGAAATGGACATCCTGTCTATCATTATAAAGTTTTTACTGTCTCTTTTGATGAATTTAATGCATCCTTGCTGAAAAAAGGATTCATTTTAATGTGTATTTAAATGCTTTACGTGTATATATAATACACACACACCAAAGTTTCTAAAAGATAAAATACGTTTATTCCACTAAATAAACTTGAGACAGAAATGCGACTTTTTCAAAATTTTTCTAAATTGTGAAAAACGTTAGCACATTTTTGCAACCATAACAGTTGTTCTGTCTTTTGCAGTGGGAGGAAATCAGTGTGATGGATGAGAGGAACACCCCCATGCGCTCCTACCAGGTGTGTAATGTGATGGAGGCTAATCAGAACAACTGGCTACGCACACGCCACATCCCACGAGATGGAGCGCAGCGCGTCTACATCGAGATTAAGTTCACCCTGCGTGACTGCAACAGTCTGCCTGGAGTCCCTGGCACCTGCAAAGAAACTTTCAATATGTACTACTACGAGTCCAACAACCCCAACCTGTGGTTTATCAAAGAGAGCCAGTACATAAAGATCGACACTATTGCGGCCGATGAGAGCTTCACGCAGACCGACGTGGGTGATCGCGTTATGAAACTAAACACAGAAGTGAGGGACATCAGTAACTTGAGCAAGAAGGGTTTCTACTTGGCTTTCCAAGATGTTGGAGCCTGCATCGCTTTGGTGTCCCTGAGGGTCTTCTATAAGAAGTGTCCTCTTGCCGTTCTGAACTTGGCCCAGTTTCCCGACACGGTGACTGGGGGAGATTCGGCTTTGGTGGAGGTTAGGGGATCTTGTGTGAATGACTCGGAGGAGTTTGAGGCGCCGAGGATGTACTGCAGTGGAGATGGTGGATGGCTGGTGCCCATTGGACGCTGTGTCTGCAAACCAGGCTTTGAGGAAAACAAGGACTACTGTCAGCGTGAGTTTTCTATGCAGCATTTTTTACTCCTGTATTGGCAACTTTTGATATACAGTAGACCTTAAAAGTATAGTTACACTTTAAAATGTAGGGATGCACATGCTATTTTTATTGACTGATATTGATGACTGATGTTAAGACTGATATAAATATTTTGGTCGATATTGGATATTTAATTGTGCATGCTCTTTTGCCCTCTTTTTACATTAAGATTACATAATCTAATGCTCACATAAAGTTAATATTTAAAAACACTAATAATAATACTGTTGAATGTGATATTCATTACACATATCCATATCCATATCCAGTACGCATATCCATTTTTCATACCGTAAATTTTAATGTTGTGATGCTTAAATTCATTTGTAGCATCAAATATTTTACAACTAAAGATTTTTTATTTAGACAAAATAGAATAGATTTATCATAATAGCTGCCATTTATCTGTTATCAGCCATAATAAAATTAATTTCAGCTTATTGTAAGGTACTGGGCAGTATTTTAATATCAGTGCATCCCCATTTATATTTTTAAATGTCATTGCATTACATAGAACTATCAAATATCAATATCATTTGCATCTGCGCATATAACCGTTTTTTTTTCTTCTTTGACAAATACCTTGAAATAAAGTTTTTATATACCTGTATATATATATATATATATATATAGATATATATATCAATCATCAGGTTGTGTTTCTTTAAAATTAATGCTATTTGGATTGATATTTTGTTACATAATGCAATGATATCCATGTGTTTTAACTGTGGCAAAAGTGTCCAAATACTTTTGGGGTCACTATATAACAAAAAACATGTTTTTCTGACTTAACTGGGCAATTTATTGGGTAATATATGACACATTTTGTCGTGATGAAATGTATCCACAGTCAGTTTTTTTTAGCAGTTGCGGTCCCTTTGTTTGCTTCTGAAGTACGCGTGTATGTGTGTGTTTGTGAGTGAATGCAAAATACGGTTTGCAATGAACAGTAGCTGAGGGCTTCAGTGACTCATTCAGATTCACTCTGTGCCTCGTTTCCCTGTGTCGGGGAAGGTAGTTGTGCTCCAGGATACAAATTATTGAGACATAGCATTCCAAAGACTATCTGTTCTGTTTACTTGCTCTGCAAATCCATAGGCCTCCAGCAGGCAGACTAACTTTTATTCAAGAGTGTGTGCGTTCGTTGAATGAGTTTGTAAAAGTTTACTCCAAAGAAGTCTAAGCCAGCTGTTGAATTTTTTGCATCATTTGAAGCTAGTGTAATAGTACCTCAAACCCCAGATCTTCTTGATTCGTTAGGTTGATTCGTATTGAAGCAATAAAGTATAAGATAAAATGCAGCTAAAAAGTGTTGTTTATATTCAACTTTTTAAAATATTTCTACAAAATACATGAAAATTAATCAATTTTATTAAGCAAATCCATTATTTAAAAAATTGTTCTAGAACTATAGTCCCTGACATGTAAGCTAATGTTAAAGGGGGTCATATGATGCGATTTCAAGTTTTCCTTTCTCTTTGGAGTGTTACAAGCTGATTGTGCATAGATAAGATCCCTGAAGTTGCAAAGACTAAAGTCTCAAAACCAAAGAGATATTCTTTATCAAAGTTAAGACTCTGCCACACCCCCCAAAAACGGCTCGTTCTAACACGCCCCCATATATCTACCTCACTATGTGGAAATATTAGCATAATGCCGCCCAAATGTTAACGCAAAGAAAGAAGGCGTGGTTTCAGTAACCACAGTTAGTGTTGAAGCAGCCATGTCAGGGAGACGCTTTGTGTTTCAGTGCAAAAGCAAAAGCACTTTATTTGGCCTTCCGAAAGTAGATGCATTAGGAATCTTTAAGATTACTTACGACAGAACAGCAATGAATTTAATGGTCGACCGTTTCATGAACCTAGGAGAGGAGGTAATTCTGACTTTGCTATGACAATCTGGCACTTCTGAATCAGCTACTGTTTTGTTATTAGTTTAACTATTTGCTATTGACTGTTAAAATGCGAAGTTTTGCGCATCGTGTGTGTGTGTGTGTGTGTGTGTGGGCGCCCGCGCTGGCGAGCGAGAGAGATGGAGAGGAGCGAGAGCGAGACACATCAGAGTGGAGTCAGCTGTCTTAACCGTGGGTTGTGTACTGCAAACACATACCAGCTCATCACTGTGTCTGTCACGCGACTCTGCTCCCCTTTCGGACTGTATTACATTATTTTGAAAGATGCAAGCTCGCGATTATGTTAAGGGGCGTTACATTTCCGACGAGTGATTGTGGTGTTCGGCCAATCACAATGCATTGGTCAGCTGGCCAATCAGAGCAGACTGCGCTTGTCGGAAGGAGGGACTTTGTAGAAAACGAAGCGTTTGAGAGAGGCGGGGCATAGAGGACCTACAATAATGTACAGTATTTGAAAAATAATGTGTTTTTGAACATTAAAGCATGTCAACATATTGTTACACCAAACACACAAAATAATGATATTTAAAAAAGCATCACATGACCCCTTTAAGGCCCATTGTCTATGGGATCGGTCCGGTCCCCTTAGTATAGGGGCTTTTTTTAGGGGCCAGTTCAGACTACACGATTTTAGCCTGATTTTGCCACGATTTGCTTGATGTAGGGTGTCGTGGGGATTTGTAAATGACAATGGGCGTCGGGACGCAAGATTACATCGTTTCAGCTCGTGTAGTGTGTCTTAGTGGACGACAACCGATTCCGCGTCTGTGATGCTTCACGACATCACGACAGAAAAAGACTAGCATGTTAAATTTTTTTTCCCATCGTCCACGACGAATTCGGTCACATTGACGTTGACCAATAGCAGCACAGAAGCTCTTTCATACACCGGTTTCAAAAATGGCAAAACGAAAGAGAGATGATGGTACTGCTAGGTGGAATTATGAGATGGAGAAAAGGTTCGTTGAGCTGTGGCAACAGTGCTCCTGCCTGTATGATGTGTCATCGAAGGACTACCACGAAAGAACAAAGAAAGAAAAATGCTGGCGAAACTATAGCGGAAGCGCTTCAGCAATGTTTACACTCTTGTTTTCTGAAGTCAGTCGCTAGTTCTGCCTTCTCGATGACATCACATGCGTCGTTAAAGACGGCACGCGATGAATGGTCGGTAAGCAACGTGTAGTCTGACATGTTTCTTGTCCACGACAAGACAAGATTTTAGGAGTCAAAATCATGTAATCTGACACAGTGCCTATGAGTGCTGGGCGATATGACCAAAACTGATATCACGGTATTTTCAAAATTTATACCGGTTTCAAGACATGAGGTAGTATAGACTGCCTGCGTATGAGTACAAACTAGAGAAAACAAAACACAAACAAAAACGTGCATGTGTATTAACAGACCAAACTACGCTCAATATTTAGATTACAACAATCAGTAAGCGACTGGTACTAGGAAACGCTGTTTTGTACTCATTTATTGACGAGTGCGGCCAACTGAATGCGCTGCTTCTCTGCCGGTCATTGCACAGAACAGACGACGAGAGAGGTGACACTTCTCCGGGAAAGTCAGACCTCGCGTTCGCGGGACAGCACTGGCGAAATCTTCCAACTGAACCATAGCTAAGGTTTATCCAAAAAAGTCGCTAGGTTTGTCAGTATGAATATTCTATGGAAAAAAGCAGCTAAAAGGGTCTGAAAGTTGCTAAATCTAGTGCTAAAGTCGCGCTCTTGTTTGTGTGGGAGATGCAAAAGCTGATGGCAGGGGGCGGTGGATATTTGTGGTGGTCAGTGTGGATATTGTGGATGAGTTCTTCTGTGTCATCACATTCTATTAGTTCTACAGATTCAGTTTCAGAACTTTCACGCTTAGTAACATACAGCTGTTCCCTCACGACAGTGCAACAGTGATAAGGGACCCCTTTCAAACAGTGTCGCGTTCCGAACGTTGTTTAAGCGACATACACCGGTATTGCGGTATTTTAAAAATTCATATCATAACAAAAATAAACACCGGTATTCGGTATGAACCGGTATACCGCCCAGCACTAGTGACTATCATGACCGACAGAAATATCGTGTAGTCTGAACCCGGCATAAGAGGTGTTTTGAGTCATAGCTGTTGCTAAAAAATGTTATACTACATGGTTTTGCTGTATTTATTTTAGATGTTTCTTTTTTTATTTGATCTGCTGAGATCTTACTAGCTTCAATTGCTCCTAATTCGTCTTGTGTTGTTCTTTTGCTGCTTTGACTTCTGTGTAGCCAGTAAACACGTCAAAATATAAAAAAAGAACATATCTAGCAACCCACACAGCTCTCGCAGGTTCAAACCTCTTGTTGATTGAAACTCCTACTTAGTTTTATTTATTTGCATGGCATCATTATGCAGTGTACGTTTCTTTGATCAAATCTGAGATCTCGGACGGCTGTGGAAGCGAGGAAAGCATGACAGGCTCCTGTGAGTGTTGTTCTCTTTCTTTGTGCATTTGGCTGTTTCCCATCTAATGGCTGCTGAGTGGCATCATGTTGTTTGCTAATGGGTAGGCTAGAGCGACACAGAGGGACCTGCTGAGGAGCTAATGACAGCACCTTCATGATGAAACGTTAGCAGACTTCACACCACTTGCAAACACATAGCATCTCCATTTTTCTGTGTTAACTACATTTATTTTGTGGCTATAGCTCTTTTGCTATGTATTTTTTAGGTTAGCATGTGCTAATTTCATACTGTCAGTATTTACTTCCTGACAATTTTAGGGTGACCATAATATGTTCTCTTTTTCCCAGACATGTCCTGGCAGGAATTTCTTAATTGCCTAAAATGTCATGATTTTGGCATTGTTTCCCTATTGGTTTCATTCTTGATAAAGGTAATGACTGAAAAGTAGTTTAAAGGGATAGTTCACCCAAAAAATAAAAATTCTGTCATTAATTACTCACCCTCTTGTCGTTCCAAACCCATAAGATCTTCGTTCATCTTCGGAACACAAATTAAGATATTTTTGATCAAATACAAGTGCTTTCTGATCCTCCATAGATGGCAAGGGAACTACCACGTGAATGGCCCAGAAACGTAGTAAGGATATTGTTAAAACAGTCCATGTGACATTTCTTCTCTTCCGTGTCAGTCTTCGATGCGCATCCGGGTTCTACGTCAGCCGGCTCCTGCGTCGAAGAATCAACCCTGTAGGGCTGGGTATCGATTCAAATGTCCCGATTCGATTCGATTTCGATTCGATTCTCGATTTTTTTTATTACATTCAGTGAATATAATTTTAATACAAATGCTATTGATATTTCTTAAAAAATTAACAGTAGGGCCTAAACATCAGTTTACAAATGGTGAATTAATAAAAATAAATTAAGAACCACATGCCTGTATTTTAAACCTATTCTTTTTTGTATAGGGTGCTTTTTTAAACAATAATAGGGCCCTATAAAATGTTCTTCTTAATTTTTCTGGGAATCAGATGAAGGCATAAAACATAAATTTAATTTATCCTAATCAAATGAAAAACCCTTGTATTTGTTGGCAAACTAAGTGCTGCACAACAGAGGTTTACTGTTTAAATTAAAACATGATATTGTGTGATATTCCTTTAAAAAAAAAATATTTATTAAGGTTTATAGCAGTAGTTAGCATGAGTCTTAAGTAATAAATAGTAATAAATAGTAATATATTCTGACTAAACTTTTATTTTGACAGGTTGCCATGAAGAACTTGCAGCTGCTGACTGTGTATGTGATATGATGGTAGTTTTTTCAAATGAAACGGTAAAATTCTTGCGAAGTGACTCTAACAGCAGCTCTGGAGATTAAGTTTTTGTGTTCATACCATCATATAGTGAGACGACAGAAGCTGAAAACACCGCGAGCGTCATCCGCGTTTTAGTATGTGTGTAGTAAACAAAAAAGTGCGCCGCTCCATCCGCCATTCATTCATTGCGGAAACCATGGCGCCCTATGCGTGATATAAAATGCTTCTGCAGATTTATAGTATTACTATAGCATTTCACCTGAGCATTGCGAATCACGCGTATCGCCATGATAAGCGCTGAATGAAAGACAGGCTTTCTGTTGTAACATCGCACAAGGTAAATAAGGGTGACATCTAGTGGAGAAGGCTAATGATAAGATTCACATTAATCAGATCTTGTTTTAAATGTGTGATGAAATAAATACCAGAAAGGATCGATTAGTGGCTTTTGAGAATCGATATCGAATCGGCGTCATTATAAAAAAACGATTAATTGAAAAATCGATTTTTTTTCCCTAGCCCTAATCACATACATGTATTGTGATGCTCTTGTGAATGTGCGTCGACAAACACAGAAGAGAATAAATTGTTGAATAAAGTCATTATTTTAGTTTTCTTTGTTTGCTTCATAAGATTAAGGTTGAACCACTGTCAAATGGAGTATTATTGATTATCGTACTACCTTCTTTATGGCACTTGAACGTTCTTTTTTAGGAGTTCGTTGCATCTAGCCATTCACATTTTCACGAAACCTCTCAGGATTCATAAAAAAATATCTTAATTTGTGTTCCGAAGATGAACGAAGGTCTTTTGGGTTTGGAACGACATGAGAGTGAGTAATTAATGACAGAATTTTCATTTTTGGGTGAACTATCCCTTTAAGAAATATCATGCAGCTATTGTACATAATCTACCAGTAGTGAGTGTAACAAAGTGTGATCTACAGAGAACTAGTTATTTTTTATTTAATTTTGTATAAAAAAATATCCAAAGACCTTTTAGAAGTCCAATAATAAAAATGCTGACATTTGAGATCGTTGATTGTTGATATTGCATTCGGGGACATTCATCACTGTAAAAAGGAATGGTCATATTGAGAACATTGTTGGATACAGTATCCTATATAACTTTCCTCTATTGGATATTGTAGAAATAGTGGTATGGTATTAAATTTCAAACATTTCCATGTCTTCCAATTTCACGAAATGCTATAAATGCAAAAACACTGTTTTGAAACCTTCCCTCCTTCTCATGCAGCAGGTCAAGGAATGGTCACTCTTTGCAAAATAATCTTATCAGAATGTGCCAGTGTAATGAATTGCTCTCTGCCTGTCAATTAACCTTATTCAAGACAAAGCTAGCTGTAACTTTTCTGGTCCAATCGCTCAATCAATCATGCGAGAGGTCAGTGGAAAAGAGAAATAAAAACTCACTGAAGGCCTTGCTAACAGAGCGCAAGACTCAATAAATAGAGATTGACCGTGTTGAGCTATTTCTCAGTGTGGTGGTCCGTAGGCCAGCATGACGAAATGGCTAATCATGGAGGTCTGTTGGCAGCGCAAGGCCAGAGGTCATCTAATATATGGCCTTGTCCTTCATCTCAGGCAGTGAATTATAGCTCTATGTGTGTGGGTATGTGTAAGCACAGGCTTTTTTTTTCTTTTCTCGCTTTCACCGTAGTGACTGCATTACACGTCAAGCTGGCAGATGGCTTTTCATATTTAGTACATGAGTTATCCCTGTAAGCTCTGATTATATTGCGGATTTGTGAATGATCCTCCATCTGTATTAAGCTGACAGACTCTCTAGAAATGGATTCTGCTGGTAGTACAATAGCTGCCTTGGAGACCACAAGGTTGCTTAATCGACAGGTAGAACTCTAGCAGATATCAGAAATCTTAGCGTGGGATTAGGAATCATGGATCTATTGCTTTGTGCTGTAGGCCACTTTGGGTTAGCGTGGAGCCTTATTGTTGTGGTGGGAGATAATCGACTACGATAGAACAGCATAATTAGACACTCTGATGCTTTATAGTAGTGAAAACATTTAAGGCTTTAGTTCACTGAATTTTCAGTCATTATTTACTCATTCTTGTGTTCTTTAGCAAAAAGTAACAAAAGTAACTGACAACTGATAAAGTATGTGACAAAAGTAACTGATAAAGTGAATTTCGAACTCCAAAATTAAAAAGGCACCAATAAATAAATAATAGTCCTTTGTGCTATATTGGTATACACTATTGTTCAAAAAAATTGTGATCAGTAAGATTTGTATTTCTTTTTGAAATAAATTAATACTTTTATTCAACAAGAACACATTCAATTGATCAAAAGTGAAAGTAAAGACAGTTGAAATGTTAAATAATATTTCGATTTCGATTTAATTATATCATGTTCTTTTGAACTTTCTGTTCATCAAATAATTCTGTGTGTGTAAATATAAGCGACATATGTTTTAACATTGAAAAATTAAATTTCATGAATACATGCCAAATCATTCATATTAGAATGATTTCTGAAGGATGTGACTCTGAAGACTCGAGTAATGGCTGCTGAAAATTCAGCTTCATCATTGCAGGAATAAATTACATTTTATCATATATTTAAACAGAAAGTGGTTATTTTAAATTGTAGTAATATTTCACAATATTACTTCATTTTTTTTATCAAATAAATGCAGCCTTCCTGAGCATAAGATTACAATTTATTTTGATTTCTGTATTTCACCAGAGTAGCGTATCAAGTTTGAATATGCAGTATTTCCACTTGATTATTAGCAAACAATGCTTTTTCTTTTATTTATTATGCTTTCCACCCTTGTACTTGACAGACCTTTTTGGTGCCAAGAAGGAAAACAATCTACAGGCTGGAACAACATTGAGTTGAGGTAAATGAGACAGACTATGCATTTGGGGGACAAAGCTAAAAGCACATATGACTGGGGCACGGACATTTTGAGTATTTTAGAGAGAGAAGTGGTGAGTGATAGGCGACATCTAATCTATCTGCTGAAATTTCAAAGCAGAGTGAAATCAGAAAACATGGAACACTTCATTCTTTCACAGTTTGTTGTAGGGATGCAACGAATATGAAAAATTCTTGGCCAAAGCGAAACCGAACAAAATGAAATACGGGCTGAAGCCGAATACCGAACAAGGTTTTCGGTCCCCCCCCCCCCCCCCCCATGTATTGGCCATTTTTTTTCTACACTGCCCAAATTAAATAGCAGAAATGTGCTTTTTACTGTTTTGTCTTGCTTTTCGATGGAAAAATCTATTACAAAACAACAATTTAAAAGTATTTAACACTGAACATTTTTTAACATTCTAGCAGACACTATACGAACAAAGCACAATTTAACTTAAGTTAGTAAATTAATATTTTTTTGGCCATCAGACCCCCTTCTTAAATCAGGCATGTATTTTTAACTGTACAATTAAAAGCAGCCACTTCAAAACATTAAAAATATTACTGATCCCAATTTGAACACTATGTGTGAATTAGAGGTCGACCAATAGTGAATTTTGCCGATACCGATAGCTAGGTTAGACCACACTGTACGATACCGATTAATTAACCGATAGTTAATAAAATTAATACTGAACAAAAACTAAAATAATGCTTTATAAAAAAAAACAGTACTGAACCATACTAGTAGTAGTAGTAAAATAATAATAATAGTAATAGTAAATGTTGAAATTAACAAACTCTAACAAGGAACAATACTTACACAGATTTCATTAATCTTAATGCTACAAATGAACTCTTATTTTAAAGTGTTACCATTTAATTTCAACTGTCATGCTTAAAAGATGCACATCTTTAAATATATACAAAAAGGCTATAGCATTAAAATTATATACACAGCCCTCTACAAACACCTTGGCAATTAAATCGCCATTGGCTAGTACATTTTTTGTTTACTCGCCAGTGCATAAATATATATATATATATATTATATATATATATATATAATATATAAATATATTTTGATATATATATATATATAATATATCGATAATATATATATATATATTTAGCTTATTATATATATATATTATATTTGATATATATATATTATATGTATATGTTTGTTTGTAAAAGGCAGTTTTAAAATATATGAAAGAACACTCTTAACAAGTCAGTCAGCATTATAATGATGATAATCAAATTATTTAATGATAGCCTTTTGTAATTAGAATTAACACTTGTAAACAGTATGAATGCACTATTAGTCATTTCGGATTGGTGGTGGTGCTTTTTTTGTCATTCAGTGTTTCTGTAAAAAAAAAATTTAAATTGGGTATAAACTAACAAAAATACTGATAAGATAATAACAATACGAATTCTACTAATAAGAACAATAAAAAAAACACACTAAGGATTAATGAGCTACTGGATCCATGAATATTAATCAGGTTGTGTGCGTTCGCTCAAACTGATTTGCAAATTGGAACGCCAGCCAATGAGATTGCCGTTTGTGTATTAGTTCCGCCCACTACCGGAGAAAGTGGTAGTTCTTAAAAGCGGGAGAATTCCAAAGGAACTCTGTTAATTTGACAGCAAAATACAACAAATAATATAGTTTACATGTAGCGCGCATAGCTAGCTCGTCAATTCTCTCTCTCCCTCTCTCGATGCGTGTGTGTGAAACAAAGCGACGGAGAGTCGTGCACCTTCACACTACAGTTTACGGTACATCAAATACAGGTGCGTTGCACATCCATTCAGATGAACTGAAAAACATCACAGATCGCTTAGCGGAGAGTGAAACTCTGATGCGCTCAGTCAGAGAGTGTTCGGCGAGTGAAAATATATCTGAGCTAAACTTATACTTAGCCTCCAACTCACACTGGTAAAATCTGAGAATTTATTAGACATCGGCTAATATTAGACATCATTTAGTCGCCCAGAGTGAAAGTGAAGATTTAGTCACATATGCGAGTGATTTACTCGCAATGTAGAGGGTTGAATACATATGGATATTGTATGTATACTATCAGACTTGAACTGCTTCTATTCTTGAACACTTAATGATTATCTATAATCAAAATAAAAGCGCAGCGCTGACTCTAGGAGAACTCACCGGTATCACACACACTCCGGACGCGTTGCGTTCAACTCGAGCAGCGGTCTAAAACAGTTTATTTAATCACCAAACAAACACAAGTTTACTTCAAGAATGAACAATTTGGCATAGATGAGTTTGAAGTTCGGTGTTTAAAAAATGGAGCAAACGGAAAGAGAAAGCGCGACCTATATTATAGCTCCATAAATGAAGCACACAGACTTTATAGAGCCACAGAAAGACAAACGTTTTGCTGAAAATGCACAATACACAATTCATTATGTACATAAAATGAGGAGGGACTAATATAGCAGACCCTTCTCAGCCGCTCCAGCAATGGATGCAACCCGGAAAACTATCGGCATGGATTTTTGCCGATAACCGATAGTTCCAGCAATCAACTATCGGTGCCGATTAATCGGCAAAACCGATACATCGGTCAACCTCTAGTGTGAATGTTATAACAAATGTATTAACAGTAGAGCCCGACCGATATGGGTTTTTTGGGCCCGATACAGATATTAGGGAGTAAAAATATCAATATATTTTTTTACTCCCTAATATTTATTCTTTCGGCCAAGAATTTCAGTTACAGAACATTCGGTGCATCCCTAGTTTGTTGATTGCGAGCCAAGGTGAAATGAGTGTTCACCTAAACAGCAAGCTTTTCGAATGTTTTTGAGGACTTGAGTGCTGGCTAAATTTGGAAGCATTGCTTGACTAATGCCCACATGGGCAATTGTGTTACCTCTCCAGGACCGTTAGTAACTGAAAAAAGTAATGAGCCGCTGGCATCTCGATGAGTCAGTGAAGGCAAAAGGTGTTGGTTTCTCACACTTGCTCCGGTGTTTATGCCCAGGAGAGCTGAATCCACGCTCTCCTCGGAGCCAGAGCTCAGCCAACAAAAGGTCAGAGCCCTCAGAAAAGCGTGTCAGCTGTGCTGAATAGCCTCAGCGGTGAAACTGTCAGCAGGCTAATGTATTAAAATTAGGCTTTTTTGCTTGTCTTCTTTATGCAAGGTAGGTGCTAATGGACTAATTAGCCGGGCCCGCTCTGCCTCTGAAATGGCAGCCAGCTCTAATTACTGACATTTTCCATAGTGCTGTTTTTGTAATATCCGTGTTTTTCTTTAACTGTTCCGTGGTCGAGTTTCGGTAATGGTCACCCCTCCTTCTCGATGCGGGCTCTAGCGACGCTCAGAGACCACTCAGGAGATGAAGCTGCTGGTCCCTGTTTAAATATTCATTAGGACTCATGGATCCAACTGTCTCTGAGAAACGTGAATAAAAAAGGCTAAGTGCTTTCATTTAAAAAAGGCAACAAATAATGGAAAATGATGACATTCAATTAGGCTTGGCTGTGTGCTGCCCGTCAACGCTTCTCATTTGGAAGTCAGCAAGGAAGTCCATTTGAATGCTGATCAGCGTATGTTTGTTCAAGACTGCATTTTTTGACAGTCGTGCATAAATGTGTTTGAAAAGGCATGAGCGTGTGTGTTTGGTTGAGTCATGTTGTCCTCTGTGCCGGGGCAGCAAGGCAGACTAGAGCACTGGTACATTTCCATAGGGACTTCTGGACGAAGCGCATTCCCTCTATGGTTTTCTCAGATGATGCAGACGGTATCGTTCTGCTTATAAAATATTAATATCTTCATGGCAACGTCTTTTAAAGATAGTTTTCAATGCACTTTTTGAGTATAACTGCATTTATCAGAAAGATGGCTTGTTTGTGGCAGGTGAGTAGATTGTGATATGGTGCAATGTCTGCCACACTTTCAGAGGACATCAAATTATACGGTCTCGGATGATTAAATAAATATATTATAATGGTTTAAATCACTTATACTGAACATATATTTTTGTTTTAAAGGATCTGTTCACCCAAACATTTAAACTGAGTCATTATTTACTCTTCCTCATATTGTTTTAAACCCGTATAACTAAAAATTTAACCGTTTTATTGAAGAAAAATTTATTGGTCAATCTTTTTTTATATAATGAAATTACAGTAAATCGGGTTTGGAACTTTCAAGCTACAAAAAGCAATGTAGAAGTAAGCAGAACGATGCAATATTCCAAATCTTAAAAAGCCGTACAAAAAATGTATGCCATTATTTAATAATAATATTTTGCTCAAATGAGCTGTGACTAGATGATAGAGTCAGTTGAACTGAATTAGTCTGATTTGTGAATGAGTCATTCAGTATGGTTTTGTGGACTGGATCAACTGATAAAATAAAAAAAATAACAAAAATTAAGCGAAATGATATTAAATGAAATAATAAAATAAAATAGTTTTTAAAAAAATTATTTGTTTACAGTTCATAATGAGTCCATTATGTTAGAATTGCAGTGATTAATGACTTTTGCTGCTCAAGTTATATAGTCTTTCTTTCTTTCTTTCCTTCTTTCTTTCTTTCTTTCTTTCTTTCTTTCTTTCAGTATTTTTGAAGCTTGACAGCATCAGTCTCATTCACTTTCATCATATTTAAAAGTGTAGCCAGAGTATTGTTCCAGAAATTCACAATTTTGTTCCTCAGAAAAGAGAAAGGATGAGGTTGAGTAATGAAAGAATTTAAATGTTTGGTGAACTATCCCTTTAAATAGATGTTATAAGGATTCGTCAAAAGTTTCACAGCAGTGTAACACAGAAGGCCATCCTTTACTCAGTTCAGCTTAACACACACCTTGAATGCTGTTTTTTTATTGATTCCTTAATGTATATTTAATGGTGGATCGGATGTGGAATTTAGTGATTTGAATTGGTCTGAAATATACTAAGATGCACTTAATGAGTTTACAGTAAATCTATCATCTATCTTACCAGAATAGCCTATCTTCTGAAACTCAGATGAGTTCTCCATCGACAGTGGATCTTCCTGAGTGGTTCACCCTGCTGTGTGGCTTCTTCTTTTTTCTACATGTGGTATTTTGAAATGGGCCGGTCCAGAATCTTTACACCCTTCTAGGTAATTAACATGCTCAGACTGTCTTCAGTCTCAAGGGAGCTCTCATTAGCACATGCAGTCCTCTTTCAGTGGGCTTTATTCACAGCGTTGAGGGCCTATCTGATAAGAGCTGCCTGTTCTCAGATCAGTTATTGTGTTGCTGCTGGCTTCTCATATCAGCTGGATAAATAAGGCTGTTGCTTTCTTGGTCTGAAGTGTTCAGGATGGGTAGACAGGGCTTGTTTCTGTTGAGCTCACATTGCTTACATGATTAGAAGAGTGCACATTTGTCTTTGCATATGTCATGTTGAAGGTAGTCTCGTAGAGCCAGACTTCTGAATATAAAACAACGCCTGGGCCATATATCAGTAAAAAATAGGTTGTAGCTGATTTTAATGTTTTAATTAAAAAAAAATAATAATTAATTGTGCATTCTCATGTCATCTATTTTTACATTTTACATTTGCCATCATCTACTAATTTAATAACACTGTTAAAATATTTCAAAATGCAAATTTCAACATGAATATCCACATTATAATACTGTGTAGAGATGCACCGATTGCAATTTTCTTGGCCGATTCCGATTTTTTTTGTTAGTGTGATCTGCAGATACCGATTTTTGCAGATTCCGATTTTCCTTCTAAGAACTATAATTGACAGCATATACAAACAGAAATCTACTTTTCTTCAACGCACAGTTTTATTTTCATAAAAAAAAAAACAAGTAAAAAGTCAGTAATAAAATAAGAACAAATAAAAAAAAAGCAAACAACAGCACAAATAAATGCAATAGAATAAAGAGAGCTATGAAACTAAGTTTTTCAGGTTAAGTAAGTTTTTATTCAGGTAAGAAATACTACAGAAATTAAAGTAATCAAATGTAAAATAACACATCCAGTGTTATTTTACACTTGATTACTTTAATTTCTGTAGTCTTCATTGTAAAAATTAAATACATATTAATGCTTACCATTAAAGTTATATAACGTGTTCAGTCGAGAGCGGAAAGTGATTTTCTTTGTCTTTTGTTCTTTGATTAACATGACAGACAGCAGCAGGAATATTGGACTGCGGTCCCTTTAAGAGTTTATCCACGGACCCAATATACTGTTACTCTTACGTTACACTCATTTTGGTATTTGTGGTTCACAAGCTGTTTGAGACTGAGTGCGACTTGTGCGCTCCACTAATATAGATCAGTGGTGTTGCATGCGCTTTTGGTGTAAGCGTGAAACCTGCGGGAATGACTAAAATAATTTGCAATACAAGCACTATTTAAATGGAGCGAATGAGACGTGTGTGAGAGAAGGGGTCGTCGGAGAGAAGAGAGCGAGATTGCGTGACTGACGTTATTGCCTGTGCCGCTGGTAACAAAAAGGATCGGCTCGGAATCGGAAAGAAGTGAGACTGACCGGCCGATCACCGATCTGGGCCGATCATGAGGAAAATCGGCCGATTCCGATCCCTGGCCGATCGATCGGTGCATCTCTAATACTGTGGTGCCTAAATTCACTTGTTGCACATTAAAATTATTGACTTTTGTTTTTAGTCTTATATTTTTAAACTATTTTGACAAAATGGTATTACATTTAATTAATCAGTTATCAGCCATAACATAAAAATAATTTTTGGCTTAACAGTAATTTTGATTTTGGTGATTCAATATTTAATTTAAACATAAGATTCATATAAATAAAAAAAAAAAAAAAAAAAAAAAAAAAAAAAAAAAAAAAAAAAAAAAAAAAAAAAAAAAAAAAAAAAAAAAACAAAACCTTTGGATAACAAAATAGTAGAAAAAGAAAGATTATAATGCTAAAGGAGTAAGAAATATTTAAAATTCTGCACTGATTCCAGATCATTTTTTAATTAAATTTGCAAAAACTTAAAACTCTTTGAAAATCTTCAAGAGCTTCCTTGCAACAAAGTTCCAGCAGAACATTTTTCAGCTAAACTGTGCTGTACTCATTCAAACCTTTTCACCCGGATTCCCAGAAATTGCATAAAACCAACCAGTAAGATTGAGGCTTGGTATATTAAAAAAAAACACTCTTGCATCAGATGAAACCACAATGAGATGTTTTTAGGTGTGCAGATATTTATAATGATAATGATGTTTTGGGCTGTTCCTGTGTACAATTTTTAGATTCTGCCAAATGTCGCTTGTGTTTGTTTCTATTTTGACAAGAGGCTGTGTATTTATAAGATACAGTCAGTGTGTCATATTCAGACTTCCGTGGTATACCCAAGGTACTTATGTCGGATAGTGTCTCACTGATTAAACGGAATAACTGACTGTACGAATCCCTGTGCGCTGTGTAGATTTCAGCCATCTTTCTATCTCTCTCAGAGTAATCCTACACGTCCATGGCAAAAACTAACCTGATGTGTACTGTCACAGGGATTATATCATTATGAAATTGAGATTTGCTGTCAAAACACACCACTGGATACATATCCTCAATTGCACTCATTGCACACTGTTTTGGTTCTGTCTCTTCCTCTCTTTCCATTTTCTATCACAGCTTAGAGTTGAATTTTTTTTTCTCAGTCTCTCTACCTGACCCCTGGAGGCCTGAAGCAGGCCATTCATGCTGTCTGCGTCTGCCACAACCAATTACAGTTCCAGCAGAGACCAGAGCAGCCCAGACACCTGTCATCTTCCACTCCTCTGTCCTGGAACCCAATATACTTTCTCTCTCCACTGACTCACTCTCACTCCCCCTGTATGACGTTGGCCGATCGCTCCTACTTAGGTTCTTTCCTTCCTTCTCTTCAGTTGGCGTATTTAATTTCTCTCTGTTCCAGTCTTATGCCCTTCAGTAAGTCCTGCTGTCTTGCACTCTTTTGAACAGTACGTCATGCTTTATTTCTCGTGCAGGATCCAGAAAATTGTATGGGATCAGCGTGATGTTTCAAACGGGTGAACAGGTTAGACCGGTGATCAGGTCATTTTTTGATATCAGGATCAAAACACAATTTTTGTTTTTGATGTGATGATTCAATGTGAAGCGTGACAAATAGTGCAATTCTACCTTCAGGTCATGTCAGAATGACCATATTTGTGATATGTTTTAACTACCAGTGGGAAACTCAGCATTTTCTCAGAGTTATGTTAGTGCTGATTACAAAATACATAAGATTAATCATTTTTAAATGTGTGATACAATTTTACTATACAATTTAACTACTGTATAAAACTAGTCATGTAAGTGGTTTGCACATCCTGTGCACAGCTAATGCACTCTGCAGTTTGATTCACTAATGCTAAAAAGCCTCATGTTTTTGACAGTAGTTGAAAAAGAGTGAAAAATATGAAATTCCCCAGTGCGTTCATCTCTTTTATTCAGCTCAAATCCACTTGAACATATGTCACTTTATATTTATAATTTCTGAACTCAAGCAGGAACCTCCCAGGATTACTTGGAGGCAGCATAAAGTGGAAAAAAATGGAAATGTACTTCATGGTGTAACAATACTGTAACAAGCCAAAAATATTATTTAATACGACTGAATCAACCTGATTATATTAGGATGCATCAGTTACAGCCACATTTAAGGGTCTGATTAGGAAGACCGTTTTAGTTTACTTTACTAACGTTCCTCTGAGGGGGGCTCTGGGATATTTAGTGTCCTAAGATCTCTGGCTGGGTCCAGCAGCACACACTGGGTCAGTTTGCTAAAGATGCCCATAGCTTTCTGGGTCGTCGAAGTGACAGCAGAATACAGATTCTGGCCGCTGGTGAAAGTGCGTCCTGGCTGATTGCCTGTGGGTCCCTCTTAAAAGCGATTAAGACCAGACTGATTTGATTTCACAGTAGGGAAAGTGGGTCATGGCTCTCAGCAATGAAAGAGCTGGTGAAGCTGGTCAACCAGTATCATTTTGTTAGAGGAAGCTTGCTATAGTTTAAAGTCCGGTGAGGACACCAGCATCTTAAAAAACATGCTTGTAACCACCAGTGTTCTTTTCATCAGGGAGGACAATGATTAATCTTCATTAATCTTCAGCCTTTCCTCTTTTTACACTTATGTCACTGCTCTCTGCAGTATATTTATACAGTGACCCCCAAAATATTTGGACACTTTCTGGTTGTCAAGTTTTAGTGGATTATGTCCAGTATGATAAACTACACATGTGGTTATTCTACTAGGAGACCTGTATGAACTTAAAGTCTGTAGTCCAAAAGTCTGCATTGACATTGACTGAATTTTAATTTAATTAAATCAAGGAAAATGTGTAATGTAAACTGAATAAAACATAAGGTTTATCACTATTTGTAATATAACAAATACAAAATTATATTATGAATAATATTTCCATGAATATATTTCAGACCTAACCCCATATTGACAATTTAACTTATTTTTTTAATTTATTTTTTGTAATAATTATTTTTGAAGAAGAGGCAAAATATAACAATGAATTTCTTTGGAAGTTCATGGAATGAATTATTCAACAAATTATCCATCATTTATTTTAAATTGTCTTAAAAGGCCATCATTTATTTTAAAACGGCAAAATGTTTTATGGATTATTTTTCCTCCTGCAAAGTACACGGACTAGTCTTACCAAATGTCTGTAGCTGTCTTAAAAGAAATACAGAGGTCTATCATATCTTTGTCTCAGATATGTGCTCAATGAAGTTTTGACTGAATCTCTCAGAGGAGAATGACTCTTTGTAGCTCATAAGAAAAACAGACTTCATCTTTTAAAAGAGAGCTCTGTGTGATATATGAACTCATAGTGATATATGAACATGTTAGAAGTTAAAACAGATGTTATGAAAGGTTATTCTTTAGTCCTGCAAAATGCATTTTAATCTTTTGGGGAGCATTTTTAATCGTCTTTTGCAATCCTGTTCAACAACCCCTCTTTCCTCTCCCCACGTTTTCCTTCATATATCAGAGAGGTTGTGTGTGTGTGTGTGTGTGTGTGTGTGTGTGTGTATGTTAAACCTGTGGTGGCAGTGTGAAGCAGCAGTCAGTCAAGACCCACCTGATCCCTGTTAAGTTCATCTGAAACAGCGGAGGATCTTTGAAGGTCAAGTGCTCCCTGAGCGGCTACACTATTCCTGAGCCCTCTCTCGTTCGTTCTTTCTTTACCGCGGTAGAGGGTCAGTCAGAAGCCCAAGACCTCTGCTGAAAGAGAGCTCTTGAAGCTCTGTGTGCATAGGGGCAATTTTACCTCATGCCAGATGTTTCTTGAGGGGGACTGATGGGTGATGTGGAACGACTCCTTGAATAACAATCTGGGGGTCGTTTCCAGCCCCCCTTTGCTCACATCCTCACAAAGCTTCAGTGTTACTCACTGCTGACCTCAAATACACAGCTGCACCTCATTTTCAGACTACAGTACATCACCCTCTCTTCCTCCTCTTCCTCCTCTCATTTTCTCAGATTCTGAGCAAGTGTAACGAATAACATTTATTCCCCAGTATTTCAAGTCTAGGGGAAAAAAAACAAGGCCAAAGAACGTGCGTAGCAGTAAATGGATGTACAGTTGGAAAATCTGAGGTCCAAATATAGATTGTCTTTTCCCCCATGGGACGATGCAGCCGTAATAGTTGTGCAGAACACCACAGTTATATTCATAGCCCAATACATATTTTTGCTGTAATTGGGGACTTCAGAGCTCATCTTTGCTTACGGTGGAATATTGCAGATTGTTATGAGTGTTGTGCACACACACACACACACACCAGCACCAAAAAGCTGAACGGTGAAACAGAACAGCTAATGATTTTTGTAAGGTCAACATGAAACGCTGTTTGCAGTCTATTTTGCTTTCATAATATGATGAATTATCATGTGAAACAGGATCTACAGCAAGAAAAAAAAATGCAGGATGGAGCTTGATTTTATTCATTGGGAATAGATTGGATTGTGAAAGTAGATGTTATTTACCGGTGGAGGAGGTGAAAAGTAAAAAGGAATAGTAAAAGAAAAAAAAGTAAAAGGAAAGTAATTTTAGGGGAGGAGCAAGTACTTTTTTTTATAAGATATAGGCCTGTTGCATAAATTTACTATTACAAGTTACTTATCTTTTTTTTATTTCTTTAGGACTGGTCATACCCCTTTTTTGTGCAAAATTTGGTCTAATGTGAGAATGAAAATTATGACATCCTTTGGCTGACTAGTTCTTAACACAGTCATATTATCATTATTTTTATTTTTGTTTAGCTTTTTTAAATTTAGAATACCTTTGCCATCAACCAGTGCTCACTTAAAATGTATCTTTAAAAACACTAATAGCACTGTTAAATCTACTGTGATTTTTAGCAAATCTCAAAATTAATACACATTTTCATATACACTGTACATTTATAATGATGTGATGATTACATTCACTTGGAATTAAGTTTGTACTGTTTTATTTTTAATTTGTCTTATACAAAAATAGTGTAGAATTTTGCTGTTAGCTTTATTTATATTATTGACTAAATAAAAATAATTATCATCTTATCGTATCAGACATAATTTTAATATCCCCCCAAACTATGTGTAATCATTTGTACATTTTGTGCCATTGTTACACAGCAGTTAACTGCATTAGTTAACATAAACTAGCAATGCAATATACTTTGAAAACATTTGTAAATATTATTTAATGGACTGTAACATGAACTAACAATGCACAGTTAGCTATCACTAACAAAGATGAATAAATACTGTAACTAATGCATTGTTAGTTAATGTTAGGCAATGCATTAACTAATGGGACATTATTGTAAAGGCATTACTAAAATCAGAGAAGTAAAATTGTATTTTAAGAGATGAGTCCGAGAGGTACGAGGTGAAAAAGGATGTGAATATATGGACCCTGTCCCACAAACTATTGAGCACAGGATCCCTCAAAAAAACACATGCAGAACAAAATTCATAAATGCACAGTACAATTTACTAAACAAATCCGTTCGTAATATCAAACACAATTCATAATCCACAGTAAAAATTCATAAATATTTCCCCAAATGCTCACTCAAATGCATCTTACCTAAATAAATGTAAAATGTTTACACAAATATGTATATATCAAGTTTTTGAATTAATTTCCATCACACATTTATGAATGATGTTACATGTATTTATGGATCGTTGAATCTGCATTTGCAAATCGTCACATGTGCGTGGGCTGCTTTGAATTTGTGTGCAGTATTTTTGAGACCTTCCTGGCAGGTTAAGATTCATAAATATCTTTTTTTTTTGGAGGATGTTCCATTCAGCCAATCGTGGTGAGCTTTTAATCCACCAATCAAAACACTCTTTACTGAACAGACTTGAGAAGCTCAACGCTGTGCTTGTACTGTGCAGTGTTCCATGATCGGGTCCTTGATGTAAAGACATTTTAGGGGGATCTTATTTTTTTTTTAGCACCTGATTACAAATTTCTACAAAATCACATTATGATTTACATCGTTCGCACAAAATACAGCTACCTGGTTAGCCTGCTGTCTTATACACCAAAATTGCACACACCCTGTTTATTCAGATCAATCTGAAATGTTATCAAATAAGTGTTAAATGTCCAGATATTTCATTTAATAACAACAATTATGTAATGTGTTCTGTTGTTGTTGTTAGTAGTAGTATCAGGTTCGCAGTAACTTTTGATCAGGCATTAAAAACAGCTATCACCACCGAAGGGAGATTTCAAACACACAGCGGAGAGATTTCAGCATGGAGGATGAAAACCACACTCAACGAGTGAGTAAAGTCGTTTTTTTATCTGATGGCATTTTCTTATGATTAAAGGTTGTTATAGTTAATTAAGTGTGCAGTGTTACAAAGTTATTAGTCCACGCCAGCTTTCTTATATTATAACTGGTGTTTGTAGGAACACTTTAGTAATCACAGGATGAATGGGCGATAAACTATCAGTAAAACAACGATTTCGATGCTAAACTATTACATAATTTTAAATACGATTTGTAGTCAGTGGGTTCTAAAGTTACCATTGCGACCAGCTATAATCATAAGAAAATGCCATCAGATAAAAAACGACTTTACTCACTCGTTGAGTGTGGTTTTCATCCTCTGTGCTGAAATCTCTATTTGTTATAACAGGTGCAAGCGTATGCAGAGTTTCTATTTAGGCTATAACACGTGTTTGCAGCGTAGAGCAATGCAGTGCTGAAATTTGCGTGCTCACGAATCCTCTCATTATAACACACGAATTGTAGACATTAATAAATGAATAAATAATGCTTATATTTATTGTGTTATACCAGAGATTTGTGTAACTTGCCCAACACTGCCCATTAAAATGTCTACATCAAGGACTCAATCATGGAACACTGCACAGTACAAGCACAGCGTTGAGCTTCTTGAGTCTGTTCAGTAAAGAGTGTTTTGATTGGTGGATTAAAAGCTCACCGCGATTGGCTGAACGGAACATCCTCCAAAAAAAGATATTTATGAATCTTAACCTGCCAGGAAGGTCTCAAAAATACCACACACAAATTCAAAGCAGTCCACGCACATGTGACGATTTGCAAATGCAGATTCAACGATCCATAAATACATGCAACATCATTCATAAATGTGTGATGGAAATTAATTCAAGAACTTGATATATACATATTTGTGTAAACATTTTACATTTATTTAGGTAAGATGAATTTGTGTGAGCATTTGGGGAAATATCTATGCTTTTACTTGTGTATTTATGAATTGTGTTTTGAATTTACGAATCGGATTTTGTAAATGTAAATTGTGCTGTGCATTTATGAATTTTGTTTTGCAAATGTGTTATTTTTGAGGCTGATCTGTCTCCATACAAAACCAGTCTCAAGTCGCTTGGGTATATTTGTAGCAATAGCCAAAAATACATTTATGGGTCAAAATGATTGATTTTTCTTTTATGCCAATATCATTAGGAGATTCGAAGATCATGGTCCATTAAGATATTTTGTAAATCTCCTACTGTAAATATATTAAAACTTAATTTTTGATTAGTAATATGCATTGCTAAGAACTTCATTTGGACAACTTTAAAGTCGATTTTCTCAATATTTAGATTTTGTTGCACGCTCAGATTCCAGGTTTTCAAATAGTTGTATCTCGGCCAAATATTGTCCTAACAAACCATACATCAATGGAAAGCTTATTTATTCAGCTTTCAGATGATGTATAAATCTCAATTTCGAAGAATTTACCCTTATGACTGGTTTTGTGGTCCAGGGTCACATAAGAGAGCTGGAGTTTACATAAATTGCGTTGCGTGTTGGGAGGCAGCTGTCTCAATCCTGAAGGAAATGGAGAATTGACTCTTCTGATCCGTGGTGATAAATTCCAGATGTGTTTGAATGTTGTCAGACCGACGGCCGTGTCCGCGTTGACCTCTGTGCTCACAACACCAATCACAGCTCTGAGAATTGGCAGCCGCTGTACGAACGAGGCCCGCTGTGTTGCTATATTATCAATAATGCAAAAGCTCCGGTGCTTTCGCCTGCAGTCCATGTCTCTCATAACCCAATTTGCACCTCAGATCCCTGCTTTGCCTTCCTGGAGACTGCAGCCTTTTGTCCTCTCTAAAGTGTGGCTGCTCTCTGTCTGCTCAGACATTGTCGCTTTGGCACTTGAGTTCAAGGACACAGAGAAACACAAAAGGAAATGGTACTTTAAGCCACACATGCTGAGTTTAATGTCATTTTTTAGCTTTCTCAGTCACCTTTAGACCATTTTTCTGTGCTTTTGAGGCTGTATTGAACAGACTGTAGGTCTGTTATCACACTAACATCACATACATGTAACACACTTGAAAAATTTTTGTTTTCCCTAATAAAATGTGATCAAGGCAGGAACAGAGGGTGTGATATGAGATATGTGCATGTGTGATGTATTGGAGAGTGCAAGCAGGTGATAAGTATCGCTCTGAATTGATTAGTCTGTCAGAGGAGGTAAAGATCTGCACCTGCTTCATCAAACAACACTTCACCCCCACAGATTTATAACAGCCATCCACCCCCTCTGCCCGCCACCAAACCGCAGGAAAACCAACTCAGCAACCCTGCTGGAAACAACCATGTACATGACCATTTACTGTATAAGAAGTATATTTTTGTGTATTTTCATGCTGCGTTTTCATGCACCTAGTCTTACTGGGCCAGACTTTTGATTACTGGTACAAAGTCACTTTTCAGCTTTTTCTTGGCCAGAAACATACAGAATGTACATTGCCATTTATTTTGTTTGTAAAAATTAGTTTGTTTAGTTTTTATGTGTGACATTTGGAGACAGATGGTCCTGAATTTAGTGATATCACTGTAATAAACTGAAGTGGCAAAAATAGCAGCAGTTTCTGTGAGTGACTGTATAGAGGGACAGTGAACAGAATTCTGTCAGTCCCAAAATAATACCATTCAAAGTTTTTTTTGTTAAGAAATCTCTTATTCTCAACAAGCTTGCATTTATTTGATCGAAAATACAGTAAAAACAGTAATATTGTGAAATATTATTACAGTTTAAAAATAATAATTTTAGTATATTTTAAAATGTATTCCTGTGATGGCAAAGCTACATTTTCAGAAGCCATTACTCTCTTCAGTGTCACATGAACCTTCAGAAATCTCTAATAATGATTCGATGCTATTAGAAACATTTCTTCTTATTATCAACGTTGAAAACCTTTGTGCTGCTTAATAATTTGTTTGAAACCTTGATACATTTTTTCATGACTCCTTGATGAATAGGAAGTTTGAAAAACAGCATTTATTAGAAATATACATTTTTATATAACATTATACATATCTTAATTATCACTTTAATTTAATTTAATTTAATTGATCCTTGATGAATCAAAGTATTATTTTCATAAAAAACTGACCCTAATCTTTTAAATGCACAGTAACCTGAACATATTTGATAATACTTGGTTTGCTAGTTTTGAAGCTGCCAATTTAATTTAATTTAATTTTAATGTAATTTATCCTTACGACATCACGTTTAATTTCTTAAAAACAAAAAAAAAAAATGACCCCAAATCGTTTAATAACATACCCAAACTTTTTGATACTTACTAAGTTGCTAGTTTTGAAGCTGCCAATTTCACAAACTTGGGAGATTAGTTATTCCTCAAAAATGATAATTAGAAGACCGGTAGTTCGTACATGTGGAGTGGAAGAAGCCTATTCACTCTGATTCTTGGGAGTTGAGATTTCGAGATCTCTTTGGAGTTTGCTATCTTTGCATGTATTATATGTATATGCTACAAATTGGTATAAGCTCTTTTTTTCAGGCAAGAAAGTAATTTCATCTGTTAAACAGACTTCTCACAACCCAATTCCTCCTTGCTAAGTGGAAAATATCACTAAACAATGTGGCATTTGGAGCCTCTGTGATGAAATTGAGCTTTTCATGATGGACAAGTTCCAAATGTTAGAATCTGAGAGATTCGCTATTGATCCCTGTGGGGAGATTCAGTTTTATGCCCTGGATGGAAAAAAGCGAAAACAAAATCAATCCACGAAACCGTTGTGAAATATCACCAAGCCAGCAGTTGTAACCAAAGCATTTCATGTCCTAAATCTGATGTACCCTTTTACTTCATTAGCCCAAAAATACCAGTTGTAATATCAAAGGGTGTTTTCTATCAGCGCTCACTGCTAAGTGATTTGAGATCTCTGTAAACCGACCACCGTGGGGGTTAGTATTCGCAGTTATTAGCGTGCGACATTTGAGAGGCGGTGAGCTAATCAGTGCTAATCGTAGCGGAGCAGTGTCTGTGTTCGCTGTTGCGATCTGTGGTCATACTGTGAGCAGAGCGTGTTGAATAGCTTCATTACACCGAGCTGCGAGTTGAACATCGCTGTGCTAATTATAGAGAGAGCAGTTTTCTGTGCCTGCCTTTATCATGATGTTGGCCGAAGCAGGCTATTACTGTTATTCTGCTAGTCTTCACATGGGTTTAGAGTTTCACCTTTTTGCCATTTTTACTGGAGATGATAGGGAGATGTTAAAACTGCCTTCGTTCACTGCATTTGGCTGTTCCCTGTCATTTTTCACCTCATTTGCATCATGTATTCCTAAATTTTCTCATGCTCTCACTGCTTTCTGTGCCAGCCAAGTGGATGCATACAGTTAAATAGCAGTGAGGTGGGAACGTGGCACAGAAAGAGTGAGCACATCGTTGGTTTTCAAGCCACCTCCAGCCCCGTTTTATTTTAAGTTCATCTCTCTCAGTAATTCATAACCTCTGTCCCAAGAGCGCACAGTAACAGGTCCACAAGTCTCATAGCCCCTTTATCAGCTGTGCCACGCTGTTCATTCTAATCACCCTTTGTCCTGTTGACCACTATTTATTTATCTAATTACTGAGCTACAGGGCCACAGTGGTTGAAAATAGGGCTGGGCCTATATATCTAGTTCTTTTTTTTTTCCGGCAATATTTATCAGGTGACATTTCTTCACAATTGCTCTTCACAGTGGCTCTTCATAAGTTTGTAGTCAGTAAGGTTTTTATATTTTAATATATTTAAAATGTCATTTATTCCTGTGATGGCAACGCTGAATTTTCAACAGCTAGACTCGTAATATCGTTCCAGAAATGTGGTAATGGTTTTTTTTCAGGATTCTATGATGAATAGAATGTTCAAAATTACAGCATTTATTTAAAATTGAAACTTCTACATATTGTTAACTAAACGTCTTTTTAAATAATGTAATGTGTCCCTTGCTGAATAAAAGTATCACTAAAATCATTTTAATAAAAAAATGCTGAAAAATGTGTAAGAAACAATTTTTCACCGAAATTGCTGTAGATTTCTCACTGTTACTGAGAACGCAAGTAACCCATTGGCTTAAACTTTCTTTCTGAAAACATGAAATTACTTTTTTTGAGTACTCCAAAACGTACTCCCATAATTTTTGTCTTTAAACTCTGTCTTTTATGTACCTCTATATTAGAGAGCACCGATGCAATTTTCGTGGCCGATTTTTTCCGATTTCCGATTTTTTTTGTTAGTGTTATCTGCCGATACCGATTTTTACCGATTCCGATTTTCTTTCTAAGAACTGTAATTGACAGCATATACAAACAAAAATCTATTTTTCTTCAACGCAAAGTTTTATTTTCAATAAAAAAACAAGTAAAAAGTCAGTAACAAAATAAGAACAAATAAAAAAATTGCAAACAACAGCACAAATAAATGCAATAGAATAAAGAGAGCTATGAAACTAAGTTTTTCAGGTTAAGTAAGTTTTTATTCAGAAATTAAATAGATCTTAGAAGAAATTAATACTACAGAAATTAAAGTAATCAAAATTAAAATAACACTGGATGTGTTATTTTAAATTAGATTACTTTAATTTCTGTAGTACTTCTTTGTAAAATTAAATAAGATTAATCTTACCTTAAGTAATAAACCGTATTATTTTCTTTTGTCTTTTGTTCTTTGATTAACATGACAGACTTTTTAACTGGCTACTCCCTGGAAACAGTCTTTTTGGACAATAACTTTTTATGTATTGAACGGTTTAGCGCATGTTGCCACGCCTTTTGGTATTTGTGGCTCACAAGCTGTTTGAGACTGATATAGATCAGCAGTGGTATAAGCGCGAAACCTGCAGGAATGACTAAAATAATGTGCAATACAAGCACTATTTAACCAGAGCGAATGAGACGTGTGTGAGAGAGAAGGGGTCGTCGGAAAGAAGAGAGCGAGAATGCGCAGCTGACGTTGTTGCTTGTGCCGCTGGTAACAAAACGGATCGGCTTGAAATCAGAAAGAAGTGAGACTGACCGGCCGATCACCGATCTGGGCTGATCATGAGGAAAATCGGCCGATTCCGATCCCTGGCCGATCGATCGGTGCATCTCTACTCTATATCTATATATAGAGGCCAATATTTGCTTTTGAAGAACCAGCTCCTGCTAAATATTATTGTGGTAAGCCTATTAGATGTGCTTAGTGCGAAGAGCATTCACAGTGGCTTTAATTTTTGAAGCTGTATTTATATATGTGTGAATCCTTGAATGACCTGGTATTAGAAGGCTAGCTAAATTAATTTGATTCCACCTGGTAACAACGGTCCTTAGGCGGGAAGCCTGGACACTGTATATTCTCCTTTATATTAATATCTCTCTTTGTAAGTGAGTAGGATTCTCAGAAGGCTCACTAATGCCCAGTAATACAGTCCCATTGGCTCACTTGGATGGGTTTGAAGGGTTCTTGATATTTGAATCAAGGAGAGACAGGTGTTTTTAGGCTTTACTTCTAGATCATTCTATATTTCCTAACATTTGATGATATGGCTAGACGGTTTGACAGTAAGTATGTTAGACATAGCAGTCGGCAAGACTGCTTTATATCTTTTGCGTGTGATTTAAACTCTTATGATGTGGTTTCTGTAGTTAATTAGACAAAAATAGTCACAAACGAATGAATCCGTGTTATCTAAATCAGTTAATGAATGAACATCCGACTGGAAAATTCTGGAGATATCTGATTTGTTCTTTACTTCCTGTACTTGAATATACGGATAGAAAACTCTGCCTTGTCATCTATCCTTCAATATCAGACACTGCTGAATAGTCAAACCTAACCTGTTGTGCAATATAGTTACAGGACTCAAACAGGCTAGACAAGCAAGCAGAGGCATCTTTTTTTCTGGAATCGGTGAGCTGAGCTCATAAAGAAGCCCGTCTGGAAAGCTTCCTGGAGAGTCCATGACTCAAATCAGTCCAGGACAATAGAAAGCAGCGGGCCGCCACGGAGGGCGAAACCCGGATATTACTGCGCTTATCAACGAGGAAGAGCTCATCAGGGTTCATTTGTGCTCTCAAAGAAACGGACACTAAAATCCCTATCAGCCAGACTGAAAGGAGCGAGCTTTTCCTATTAATTCTGACAGAGGGAGCATATGCTTCATCTGAATCAGTATGCAGTTTTCAATCTGAAATCCATAACCTCCCATCTGAAGATGAAAGGAACAATGGCCCGCGGACAATCTGCCAGCTTTCTCGCAGGAGTTTGGCGGTGTGTGAATGAGTGAATAGGGATGAGATATTGTGTCAGGTCAGGCCTGTTATCAGTGTTTGATAGTGTTTTCTCTCACACAATGTGTGCATGCGTGTGTTTCTGTGTGCCTGTCGGCAAGAGGAAGCTTCACTTGCCATGTGGGCTGGGGGGTCAGATGAACGGAGCCAGGATGTAATTTGCCGAAACCTAATACCTGCTAATGACAGCAGGCAAAAATTAATTTTACTCTGAATCTTGTGATTTCAGTTATATCGACTTTCCTAACAGAATGAAAATAAAAAAGTGATGTATTTAGTTAAGTATTTATTATTATAAATAATCTTTTTATACTATACGATTATTATGATTTACTTATTAATTTGTATTTTAATTATTAAATGATTTAATTATTAGCATCATAGGGATAGTTCATCCCAATGTTATGAGCAAAACAGACTGATACGTACGGAGCCATTGCAAGCTTTATTAAGATCGTGGTCAAAACAGGCTAGGGTCAGCAAAGGGCAAACAGTTATATAAAAGAACCAAACAAGCGTCCAGTAAACAACGAGGGTCAGTCACGGCGAACGTAATCCACGGGGTGGCGCTAGAGGATAATCCAGTTCACAATGCAAAGGTCCAGGCATGGGCAAACAGTATCCGAACAGGGCAATACGAGAGAGGTAATCCAAAGTACACAGGCAATGATCACAAGACGAGGAAACAGACAAGGCAAGACTAGACTAGACTAAGAAACTTAAAGCAGGCTCCATAATGTAGCTATCACAACTAGCGATATGCCCATACAATCCGTAGTTTGAAAAGGATCAGAGTATGATTTGAAAGTTCCTAGACCGGATCCTCCGTGCCACACAAGTAGAGGGATAGTTTCCTCTAATATGAAAAAAGATATCTCTATTCCTTGTTGTTCCAACTCTTATGACTTTTTCTTATTTAGCCCACGTAACAGTTCTTTTTTTATAACAAGTCTTTTTTGGAAACCACATGATATTGTGTAACTACAGAAATCATTTTATTGATTATATATTATGATTATTATTGAATTTGAAATAGATTGGCCTCATTTACGAAATGGCGAACTTAATGACAGAAAATTGGGCGTGACGGTCCGTTTTCAACGCAAAACTTGAATCGTGAGCGGTTGCTACGATCAAATCAACGTTATTTATTTACCTGACTTGCGCGCGGCATAGTAAAACAGGTGGAGAATGTAGAATGACAGCATTTTGTGCATTGTTTCTTTTCCTGACCATCAACACAGCTCATTAGTCGATTGTTTAACCAGTAGATTTAGAATGTCTTTTTTTTTTTTTTTGGTTTTACACCTAGCTTTAGCTTTATATTCGCTAATGCAGCGTTAGCTAAACAAGACAGGAGATTCAATTGTCGCTACAAACTATATTTTATTAAACTAAATGAAATCCAAATTTCTATGACATCCTTTTTTAAAGCAAAAGTAGAGTGCAACATAGAGTGCAAGAAACAAGTGTCCAGCTCATAGGCAAATCACTGAAATCAAAGTTCAGTATAATAGTGTAAGAATGACAACATATCCACGTGTTCTAGTCTACTACTAATAAAAATTATAATCAAAAAACACTTTTTAAATTAGTATTTACCAGAAATGTTATTTACCAGAATTATTTAGGAAAAAGATAAATGTGCAGGTTTCTGAAAAAAGACTACTGTTCTTTATACTGTTTTTTTATTTATTTTTTTTATAAAAATCATGAAGTGGACGATGCCTTTGATTATTAAATGGAACCAGTACAATGGAATCCCGAAAATAATGGAAAAACGGAATTTGTATAAAGGCTAAAACTGTAACACTCAATTTAATTAGACAGGCTTTTTGATTAATACAATTGAATTTAAACCATTAAACGAGTATAGAAAATGAAAATGGAAAAAAAACTGAATTTGGAAATTAAACGGTTTTTATAGGCCCTATAATTATAATTCATATTTTTGTGATAGATGTAAGATGAAAATAGATGTAGGTGAACAATAGCCTTTAAAATTACTTAAAATACATACATAATAGCAATAATAATTAGTTCAAATAAAGTAACAAAAGCAAGAAATCATATGGTTTTAATGAACAAAACTGTTAAAATACATAATGCATTATAAACAATAGAGCTAATGTTCATTGCGCATTACAACAAAGGCCTGCAGGGGGCGCCAATGGCTAATAATGTGTTTTATGGATTCTCTTCTGTGAAATGCGCCACTTCTGGTATTTTGCTGGTTAGTCGACGCGAGCAAAATTAAGTTGAGGATTTTTAAAAATCGAATAGTCGATTAAAATTGACGAATCGCGACAGCCCTATTGTATTTTACCATATTGTAATAGACTAAAATTACTTAATTAATGTAGCCAATTGTTTTTATTACAAGGTTAACGGGTGTTTTTGGAGTAAGATCAGTTTCTCTTTAGCGAGATTACTTTCTCTTTTTGGCCGGGTTTCGTTTCTCTGTGTCGTAAACTCTAGGGGTGTGGCTTCTAAACCGGGGTGTTTTTAGGGGCGTGATATTCAAATGATGATTGTTTTCTGCTGCCACATTTATCAATGTGCGATCGTTCGTACGATGAGATTGGCGGCAAACGAATGTTTCATGAATCACACGTTAACTCTGTCATAAGTTGATTTGTGTGCACGGCTCTGCACACGTTTCTACGTTAGATTGTAAATTGAGGCCCATTGTGGTGTAATACGTTAAACACACACCACACACACAACACACACACACCCACACACACACCTATATATATATATATCTATATATATATATCTATATATATATATGTACAAATATAACTACACATTTGAGTATAAATATGTATTTGATATATACTGTATTTCCCATAGATTAACTTTGACAATAATAGTCTTTGTTGATATAAATTGAACCATTATTGTTTTGTTATATATAGTTCAGCTTAGTTTAGTTTGCTTTTGCCCTAGACACTACACTTGCCATTCCATTTTTCTGGAATCCATACTAAAAGTACTACACACTGTTTGGGACATTGAATGATACTTTAAAACGTTTGATCAGACCAAATGGATGAGTTTCTCCTGGTTCCCGCTGAGCAGAGAATAAAATTAGGCTAGTTCATAGGAGTTCAGAAACACAACTTAGTTTGACTCTGGTCTCCCAGTGAGAGATGTGAGGTTTGGAGAGCAGGGGGTTGTTTGTATTTCTTCATGTCAGATATTTCACGCACAGAAGAGCTCAGAAGGAGGTTTTGGGGTGGGGTGGCTGCTGAAAGCTGGGCCGCAGTTTCATAGACCTTTATTTAACTGCTGCTCAGTTTATCCTTTAGTCTTGGCGTTCCTCCGTCTGAGAAAAAGTACATGGACAGAAACTTCTAACGCCTACAAAAACTAACCTGGCACTAGGGATGTACAAAACTACATTCATCTGTCTATGCGTGTATATGGTTGTAGCTGCTGTCTAACGGCTATTTTAAAGCACAGGCATGCAAATCTACAGAAGACTACATTTTGTGTATGATTTGCATTTTGCACTAGTTGCCGAAGACTGAGTGTCACAACATATTTTGTGCATGTTTCCTTGGGTAAGAAAGCGTAGAGTGGGGAGATAGATGTAAACGTAAATGTAGAGAGCGAAAGAGAGCGGTCTCCAGACAGCAGGCGCAGGGCTGTAGCACCTGCCGCAGCAACGTGAGTCCCAGCCTGCAGCGTTAAATATTTACTGCTCATCCTCACACGACAACACAGATCACACAGCGAGCTCCCATCACTCTCTCTGCATCCCTCACTCCTGAATCAGCCCTATCCCCGCTCTTCTTTTATCATTCCTTTTCTCTAGTAAGCTGTTTTCTTCACCTTGCCGTTTTTCTGTTTCTAATCACTGTGCTCTTGGTTTGTCACTCTCTTTACACTTTCTAGTGTAAGGCAAACAGCAAAAAACAAGACATTATGATTCACTGTTGTAGCTAAAGGCCTGTTCACAGAGCGTGAATTGCTACTTGCTACTACAAGCCTTTCGACTGAAATGGTTCACATTTTTTTCTTTGCTTGATAATCAGCTTCAACTATGTTAGATGTATAGTGCATCAAACCTATTTATTTATTGTTTGTAACATTACAATACTACAAAAATAATGATTAGATTTGATATTTTTGGACTATTAAGATTAATTTGCATTGTGACTTTTTTTTCCCATGGGAGTTAAACACATTTTCCTCTCAAATTATCATAAATTCTCATTTAAAAAAATTCTTATTTTTATTAATTATTTCAATTATTTATATACTATAATACTACCAAAGGATCGATAATGATAGTGTGATGATAATAGTATCTTTGTTAATATTAAATTAAATTAAATTTATATATATATATATATATCTATATAATATATATAATAATATAATTATGAGTGTTTATAATAATCTCCTACACACTGATATAACAACAACGCACATACTACTAATACTAATCATTTTCCTCCTCCCCTCCTCCTCCTCCTTCTCCCCTTCTTCAATTATTCCAGCAATAGAATACAGTGTTTTATATTCCAGTAGGGTAGTGAGATTTTGTGATTTATTTTAATGTTATTGTTGTGTTTGTTTGTTCGAATTTCAGCTTGTGTTAAGGTGGTGAACTTCATGAAGAGCCTGAGGAAAATTACGTGAGGTGAAATTTTGGAAGCAATTTTCTTTGTCAATGCACAAAAATGTGTGCCGTTGCTCCTGTTTTACATGGAGTTGAAATGCTTAGGACGTTACATAGCAGAACCAGCACATGCTGCTGTCCAGCACACAAACTCGTTATTCCTCGTCCTCTCTCTTATTTCTTTAGGCTCCGTTCCTGAACACATGCTGCGTCCAGCTATACTCACATAAGCAGAAATGCAGCTGGGATCGATTTAGGTTTTGTTGTGTGTTTGGGTGATTATAGTGTCTGTAGGCATGCATGAAATTAGTGAGTGATTAGTGTGGCTCACTGCTGAGTATCTGGAGCGAAGCAGTAAGCCAGAGACGCCCAGCTGGGATTTACCTCACTGTGTTATTTTTCTGTTTCTCTGGAGATGTTTTTTTCCCCTCATCTTCCATATTTCTCTCTTGCTGTCTTTTAAGTGTTGTCCCATCTCCTTTCAAACAGTTGGATGATCCTTCTCTTTTTCCAGCACTCTTTGCAGGGAGTGTTCGGGAAATAGAGGAATGAAACGGCAGGCCTCACTCCAAGCTTTTTTTTCCCCTAGATTTAGCATTCACATCAACATTTACGGGTAGTTTTGGGGATGGGAATGTCTTCAAAGATGGTTTGTGCGTGTGTTTGCCTCCTGCTGTGGCTGTCTGTCAGACTCTGACCCTGACCCCTCCAGAGCTCCTGCGCTAATATTTATTTAATTTCAAAAGGCCAGCACAATGCCGAGAGGTCAGAGAGGAATAACAATCACAAACTGGCAGACGGAGACCAAAGCTTGAGCCCTGACTTCCTGTCTATCTATCCATCTAAATATCTGAAGGCATCTCTTTTTTTCTAGATTTATCTGTTTGACTGACTGAACACTGGACAGCAGGGTCACTTTTTTGTATTCGTGAAACGGTTTAGACTATCAAATTTTTAACATACACACACACACACACACACACACACACACACACACACACACACACACACACGATTAGCATTGTAGATGTGCATGTTTAGACACTGTCCCATGTACAATACTTTTCAATGACCCTGTTGTGTGGTAGTACACTAAAACATTTAAATAATTTAAATAATGATAAAAACAGTTTTAAATAACCAAAAATATTTAACATGAACCTGAATACATTAAGTAGATATTGTTCTGTGTCACATAGAAATGTCTCATATTTAACCCTCAAAAAGAAAAGAAAAGAAAAGTAAAATATATTTTTGGACATTTTGGCATTGGGGGGGGGTGGGGGGGGGGGGGATAACTTTCAGGGCAGCTAAAAAAAACTAATCTTACAAATTACCATTACAAATTCTCATTATTTTTAACATTATTGTTATAATTATTATCCAGCAATGGGAATAAGATTTTTTTTCCAAATTACAGTAGGTTACTGAGAATTAATGGACAGGTTATTTTGTTAACTATTTTTATAAAAACAAAAACAAAATAACAACAATAATAATAATGTCCCCATTGCTGAAGATCTTAATCTTAAGATCTTGTGATTTTGGGATGAAATGTGACATTTCTTCACATATACTAACAAATAATAATTCTATAATAAGCAAATGATTCAGCAAAATTAGTGAAACTAGAATGAATCATGAATTTAAACTAGAATGACTCATGAAAAATATCATGTTTCTAAATACACATGTTCTACAACAATTTGTACCTTTGTGCAACAAGTCAAAGCAGCAATGCCTCATCCCACACAGTGCTGCTGTCCCTGTGATTGATGGGAAATGAAGTGTTGTGGTGGAATGGCCTAAGTCAGCGAGCCAGGAGAAACATGCTGTTCCCCTTCACTGATCTAAATAATTGGAACGGGTTTACTCAGTTTTGGAAAGGAGCTCTGCTAACATGGGGCAATGCGGGCTGACTAGGTTTTTTAATTTATTTATTTATCTTTTAAATCTGGCCTGTGCATCCAATATTCTTGTGTGCGTGTTTGTTTGTTCATGTGTGAAGACTCGATGGGCATGGAGAAACATGCTGTTCCCCTTCACTGATCTAAATAATTGGAACGGGTTTACTCAGTTTTGGAAAGGAGCTCTGCTAACATGGGGCAATGCGGGCTGACTAGGTTTTTTAATTTATTTATTTATCTTTTAAATCTGGCCTGTGCATCCAATATTCTTGTGTGCGTGTTTGTTTGTTCATGTGTGAAGACTCGATGGGCATGTTTTGTCCATTACAAGAAGGGGTGTCACAAAGCTTGACCCGGGACGTCTGGGATATTTCCGTTCACCCCCCTGATCACAGACACTCAGTTTGGACGTCTATTGATAATCTCTATAGAAAAAATATTTACGTTTTTAGTATGACAACATATATGTCAATTTATAGATTTATATATTTGTTTGTAATATATCATTATACATATTTTATAGTACTATTTTTGTAAAATTATAACCTTTTTTTTAAGAATGTATTATTATTTTTTATATAAAAACTGCTGGATTATGGTGTGTTTTTGCAAACTATCAAAGTAACATTATCTAACGTTAACTATCTACTTACCAAATGCTAGTTAAAATGAGATGAATTGCATAAACTACTTCCCTACATGCTGTAAAAGTGTGCGGTCACGTCTCTCCTTTGCTACAACCGTTTTAGATCTTCATTTTTTTGTACCTCAAGCCTTAGCTGTTATTTTTCCCTTTAATCTTTCTTTTACCAGCAATCTTTCCATTGACAGAGATAATTATTCAGTGACCCATTTAGCTCAGAAAACAGCAGCCGACGAGATAAATGCATTTTGTTGAGGCAACTCCCGGGTGAATAGCTGCCCCGTGCATGGTTGTGGGCCGGCTGTAGCTATTACAGAGAAAAGCCCTTAGTTCAGCTCATCTGGAGCTCTGCTCGGCCTGGAATAGCGGCATGTTGATTTTCTATTGATGCACTGCAGCGCTCAGGCTTAGCATGAAGAGGAGAGAGAAGAGTTTAAAGATGATTTTCATGAGTCTGTCCTCTCTTGGATGACACAAAATCAATATCGCAGAGCGGCCCGGCCCGGCCCGGCCCACTGACCATCAGGTGAATGAAAATGGTGAGAGGACAAGAAGCTCTTGGGGTTGTTGTGCGGCCGTCGCCGCAGGCGTCCTGTTGTAGTATCTGTTTCGTGTTTTTCGTGTATTTTACTAGACGCCAGTACTCAGTTTTCTGTGGGATTCCACCTGCCCACCACCCCCACCACCGTGCTCCTGTAGCTTCACCTACCTTTCTTAAAAAGGCTCAATAAGGAATTGCCAGCCCTTGGTGCATCTCCACCAGTCACTACGCCGAGTTACCTAGCACCCATACATACAGCCCCTAACTGACGGTATCGACAGTCCGTCTCCTTGGTTCGGTCATTTATGTCAATAAACTTATTTGATATCATGCCTCAACCGGGGACAGGGGTACACTCCCTACAGGAATGCGGGGTTGTTTGTTGCGGCCATCGACTAGCGCGCGTCGTTTGCACCCATCTCCTCTAGCCTAGTTTTTACGGAGTCCGTTAGCTCCTATTGTTCTTGTGGGGTCTTCTACCATCCTCACACTGTGTGTTTCACGGCATTTTTCATATGTGTTTAAGTTTATTCTCGATATGGGTTATCTTCAGTCTCATATCCCCCTTAGCAACTTATGATAAGTTACTCATTACTACCTAAGCCAGCTTATATGTATCTCCCGGATAACAACAAACTAACGACTACACCAAACTGTCTAATGTATTAGACCTCATCCTTGGGAGCACGCCACACCTACTTAACAGATGCCTAAATTTTCTAATGACCTATCTGAGACAACTACCGGGGCTATGATGTGTGTGTGGGCTTGTTGTGTGTGTGGTGGTGTGTGTTGTGTGTGTGTGTGTGTGTGGTGGTGTGGGGGTGTCTTGTACGGGGTTTATTTTTTTTTTTTAAATTACGTTTTTATTTCCAACACTTTTTACGGAAAGATATTGTATATAAGTAATTATTATGTCTTCATTATTCTTAGTTTAAATTATCTCTTGTATATCTATATATTGTTTTACAAACAAGTTCACATTGTGAACCCAGTAACTTTCCCTTCTCGAGTCGCGGAGTCCTGAAAACTAACGCGGGTAGTAGAATAATAGAACGAAATAATGATTTATCAAATTTATCTTATATGTTTGGAAAGTTATATTTAATTTCGATTGCGTGGTGGGCCCCTCCTCGGAGGTTAGATGAGTCCGTGGGGGAGTGAAGGACGGAGCTGGTCCCCCTTCACCGATGATTGGCAGCATGCCGTCGTGTCCTCTCTCCTCTGAGAGAAAGCCGCAGGACGAGGAAGGGATGCGACGAGAACGGAGGAGTTGCGCGACTGGGGCCTTGGTTTGCTTCCGTGTCTCTATTGTAGGATTTTAGCCCGGATTGGGTCTCTTAGGGGAACACGACGGCACGCTCGGTGCGATTATACGCCAAGAGTTGTCGATTATTGGTCTTCCCCATTGGCCTTCCAGAGCATTAAGCTCGAGTGCCCTTGGGGCTCCCCGGGCAAAGACCCATGTCAGGTCACAAGTTTCTTGGTAATGATCAAACCTGAGCGACCGCGCATGTAACCCTAGGTGAATAAGGTAACAGCCTGTTCTATGGAGCACGTATAGCAGCTCAGAAGAGATGTGTTCCCCACGCAGGCAAATAAGAAGCTGCGTGGAGAGGCAGACGTGCCACTTTTAGAAAGCATTAAATTTGGAGACGTGACTGGATGCTGCTTGTTAATGACATGAGGAAGAGTTCGTACCACCCTGGAAACCATTACCCAATACCGGAGCCACCTTTACTCTGGATCCAAGTAGAGAAATACTGGACCTAACACCTGTCCTAAGCACAGCCTGACAGCTTATTTATTTTATTTGATTTTCTTTGGATTATGATGTGATTAAAAGTCTGCGGTTAGAGGGAAAGTTTTATCATTTTGCTTACCGGCTCGAGATGGGGGTTAAATGTATGTAAAGCAGAAGGTTTATGTCTTATAGATATAGTAGTTTCCGGTTCTGGTCAGCTTTCTCTAGTGTAGAACGAAGTAGCAAGGGCGTGGCAGTTGGCAGAAAGTGGCCATAATCTCGCGAGTCCTTCCAGGACATGAGCAGACACGAGGAAGCCTCAACAGAGGCATTGATACATTTCATCAAGTAACTTCATAGGACTTTTTGAGATCATGACTCTCAGGTCACTGAATTCACACTGCTCTTCTTGTGTGTCCTTTCTCGTTCTGTCCGCTAGGTGTAGTAAATGATGTATAGTTTTACAGCGATCCTGTTAAACGTTCAATCAAAATTCAGAGGACACTAACTCCTCTAGTTTACAAAAGCCCGAGATGCTGAAGAGGCCAGGTTCACCGCGCAAAATTTTGTACATTTAAGTTGTGCCACAACTGGTGTATGGGCTTTCCTTCTATCTCAGCAGGGCACGCCCAGGCTTTCACTGTTGTATGAAATCAAAACAGGAGACGATTGATTTACAATAGTATCTTATTTTGTGTGTACATGATCACATATTTTTTTTCTTTGCGTGAATTATCTCATTAATATACTAAAGTACAAAATATGTCACTGGGACGGTACCCTTTCAGAAGGTAGGCATATAATAGGGTATGTGCCATGAGGGCAATTAGTATCCTTTGAATTGAACTGGCTACTAATATGCAGACTTTTAGGAGGTATAATGTCAAGGTATAGCAGATGAGGGCGACCTTGTGAAGCTCATTAATGAATTTGGTTTTATGGTTTGACTAGACTTGTGTAAGTGATGCTTTCAGTTTCTGAGAAAAATGTCATCTTTCAATGGCCTAATATGTAGCACCCTAAAAGCCAAGGTTTGTGAACTGCTAATTGTGTTTGTTCTAGGTTATTAGATTCTATGTTCCTGCACAGGAAGTGTAGCTAATTATGTCGTCGTTACAGTGGTCCACCGCATGCACGACATTGTTCTGAAACGTTAACGACACATCTGTCATAGGCATCAAAATCCGAGAGGAAAACAATGAGCTTGGGTTTTACATCTCACTCCCCTGCGCCACCCTCATTCCTGCAGAGATATCCGTCTGCTCCTTTGTCTGCCAGATACACTCTACACTCTCATGACAAATGAGGCCTGTCATTGTTTAGAGCCCTTCAGGAACAGCTCCTTATGTCAATGTCCAATTTTAATACGTTCGGGGAATGGTTTTATGAAATCATAAACAGTAAATGGAGATACAGGTAGAGGCCCTGCAGTGAAGGCAATTGCCAGTGAGTGACAAAAAGAGTTCCTGGAAATCTAACACAAGGCATTGAAATTGAATCTCTTTATCTCGCCGACGTTTATTAGCGGCAGGAACAGTCGTCTGCCGTGTTTTTCATATCCTGAGATTTGAATGTGATTTGCGCCCAGCCTGGCTGATACAGTCCAGTCGTTTCTTCTTAAATAACATTAGCACCTGTGTCGCATTGCCTTGTGAAAGATATCAGTGAATAAGCCGTCATTTCATCAGAGCTCCGAGGTTAGGTGCTAAAGTGCATTTTGCGCCGATCAGATAGTTGTAATGGCCTGACCCATGCGTCATCTGCATATGAGATTGCAAAATGTGGAGGAAGTGGTTGTGTTTATGTGCTGGATGCCGTCGACCCCTACGGTGGCCCTTCAGGCTTTAAGACAAGTCAAATCCCATTATCTTCCACCCTGTGTCTATTGATGCTTTCCATATTGAAGTTCAATAGAGAGGCCGTGCGTAATCCCATAGAAACATTCCGCTTAAGGGAGGGGATTATTCAATGAGAGAGTTATCTTAAAATGACATTGCCCTGTCGACCACAGGGGCCATTCACGTCTTTCTCTAGACTGTGGGGAGATGTTCAGAGTGGCATATTAGCTTTTTTTAATAATTAGTATGCAGTGTGTATGCTATGCGCAATTTAAAAATGCACGTAATAGACGGATGACCTACAACATTTGCCAGACTTTGCAATATACAGCCAAAGCACACTATGTGAGATTCTGTATCCTACAATGCAGTGCTGTCAAAATTCCAGTGTGATTAATGAATCTGAAGTAATGGCAGTGTGATTTTTAACATGGTCTTTAACATTGTGTTATCTTGCCTTATTGTGAACTTCCAATACTTAATTTTAGCTGAAAATTAGATTAATTTTGGACTGAATTAATTGGACGCCACTCAAATTAAATTTTAGGGTTCCCACAGTTATGCAAGACCTGCAAATATACAGTGGGGCAAAAAAGTATTTAGTCAGCCACCATTTGTGCAAATTCTCCCACTTAAAAAGCCCTGAGCAGCTGCCTGTATTTAATCAAGAGTATAAACTCAACTATTGAGAGACCAGAGAAATGAGAAAAAACGCCAACAATCACATTGTAGGATAGGAGGGGGGATTTTTAAAGAATTATTTGGTAAATTCCTCGGTAAAATAAGTTTTTGGTCACTTACAAACAAGCAAGATGTCTGGCTCTCACAGACCTGTATCTTCTTCTTTAAGAGGCTCCTCTGTCCGCCACGCGTTATCTCTCTGTATTACGGTGGCAGTATGTGTTGAACTTCTGCTTGTCTGGGATTGATTTTTTCCAGCCAGGTAGTAAAAGTACACTGTCCACCATCAAACCACATAGAAACAGCACACGTCCAACCACTCCCCCGTGGCCACAAGACATCTCAATGAGTCATGTCAAAGAGAACAGAAACAAGAATGTAGATCAGTGGCATCCAGCGCTGGAGATTGATCTGCGCATCGCGTATAAGTGCATGCTTGGTGTTGAAGAATTAAGAAAATATCAACTGTGGGTTTACGCAATTATTAGATCAAATGGTAAGACATGTGAACAAAGGACGGTGCTGAATAAAAATCTCCTCGATCTGGTGGCTCAGCAGCATACCGGGGGGCTACAAATGATAACAAGAACGTGAGCAGAAAATCCCAGAACCACACGTGGGGACCTAGTGAATTACCTGCAGAGAGCTGGGACCAAAGTACAAAGGCTACCATCAGTATCACACTGCGCTGCCAGGGACTCAAATCATGCAGTGCCAGACGTGTCTCCCTGCTTAAGCCAGTACATGTTCAGGCCCGTCTGAAGTTTGCTAGAGATCATTTGGATTATCCAGAAGAGGATTGGGAGAATGTCTTATGGTCAGATGAAACCAAAATATAAAACTTTTTGGTAAAAACCCTTTCCAAAAAACAAAATTGTCGTGTTGGAAGGAAGAGAAGGCAATGGCGGGCGGAGCTTTTGCATCCAAAGAACACAATACTACTGGACCGTTGCCTCTGGGGGTGGAAAACCATCATGCTTTGGGCCTGTTTTTCTGCAAAGGGACCAGGACGACTGATCTGTGTAAACGAAAGAACGAATGGGGCCATGTATCCCATGTATTTTGAGTGAAAACCTCCTTCCATGAGCAAGGGCATTGAAGATGAACCGTGGCTGGGTCTTTCAGCATGACAATGATCCCAAACACACCGCACGGGCAACGAAGGAGTGGCTTCGTAAAAAGCATTTCAAGGTCCTGGAGTGGCCAAGCCAGTCTCCAGATCTCAACCCCATAAAAAAATCTTTGGAGGGAGTTGAAAATCCGTTTTGCCCGCGACCCTATTGTCATTCAAATATTATTGACATTATGTCTTCGTGTAGTGATGGATCTGAATGGTCCAGTTGTTTCGAAGGGATCCACACTTAATACCAGCATCAGTGTGTGAAAACCTTGTGAAGACTACAGAAAACGTTTGACCTCTGTCATAGCCAACAAAGGGTATATAACAAAGTACTGAGATGACATTTTGTTATTGACCAAATACTTATTTTTCACTTCACAGTAATTTGCAAACTAATGCATCTGTTAAAAATCATACAATGTGATTTTCTGGAGTTTTTTTTTTGATTTTCATTTTGTTCTTCTCATTTGATCTGTGAGGTTTATATAAACCAGGGAATGATGAAAATTAAGTGGTGACTAGGCCTTTACATATTTCTCTTATGTTCCCTCTTTTTAGGGCTGGCTCTGAAAATACTTGCACAAGTTTTGGTCTGGCTTGCACCCTAAACTACTTTCCTTTCTTTTTTTCCACCAACTGGTATTTATTCTATGTCACAATTTCTATTAGTCGATTAAATTGTTTCGAACAACGTCTCGACGCACAGTCAGTATTGTGAACACTGTCACATTGTCGCTTTTTCTTTCAAGTTATTATGCAACTAAGTGTCATACAAACATTAGATGTTATTTAAAGATCCCTCGTTAGATCAGAATCAGAAACACAAATGTGAAAGGGCAATAATTGTATTGTTCTAAATTAGATTTGCTTTCGATGTTATTGTCCAGTGTGCACCAGTATAGGAGTCTATACTATTGGCAAATAAGATTAGCACTTGTAATTTTTAACCTGTTTTGAAAAAAATACACTAATTTATCAGTATTATCAGTGACATTATGCAGAAGTATAGCTAACTCCATCTCCTACTCTGTTTACACTTAGTGTAACTTTTAATACCTTAATTGATTCATATTATTTTATAATACTTGTAAGGCCATAGAGCAGATCCAGCCTTTCTCCATTTATATCTAGCATATTGACTTTCGCGCAAACACAATCGCGTAAATGTCACAAATTTTTATAGGCTTTACATAAATATTTGATCATACAGTGTAAAATATAATCTAGATGTTTAAAAGAAAATAGCGCACCTTCAGTACACTAGAACAAGGAAAATTTTATATCGACAACTTAAATAGTTGATGTAAATATACCTCTCTCTTTGACTTTTGAAAATGAAATTTAGGAGAAAATGATTAGGCAAACATACCGTGCGCAATCAGTTAGGACATTGCCCGTGCTCATCAATAAGATGCCACTACAAACAGATGAGTTTTGGTCTGAGTTAATGGGATAATGTTGTTTAGGCACCATCTGATCGCTTTCTGGAAGATGGCTTCCAATACTGAGGGTGTGCATATATAATTTTAAGATAAGAGGAATTCCCCTTGTTTGTGTGAGACCCCTTGGTTTTTTTTGTTTGGACCGATCTAACGTGGTAGCCGCACGTGATAAGACGGGGCCAAGACTGCGCGGCTGTATAGTGTCAAGGGCTTCGGCATCCTATATTGAATTGTACTGCATTTCTTCTTCTATTTAGTACATTATTAGTATAGCATGTATTATACTGGAAAACGGAACCAAGTAAAAAGGAAAAAATATTAATAAAATAACTAGTAAATAAATATATTTATTCATTTTTACTTTTTATCTTTGTATATACATTTTTCAGTTATTGTCGATTGTCAGTTTTTTTTGTTTTCTGCATTTTTTTATATTGTTTGTTAATATATTGTTGATCACACTTTTATTCTTATCTCTTAATTAGCTTTGGGTTATGACTTGACCGCGTATGTACTAGATCTGTATTTATCTATTTTCTTACGGCACTTATACTATTACTCCTTCTCCTGCTTCACCAACCTTTCTCACATGCCCTGTTAACTACATGAGATACTTGTTTTACTACTGCACGAAATTCAACCAAGGTTACAAGTACGAGAGTCACATAATGTAGTTTGGTGTAAAGCATATACTTCACACGTTACTGAGCAGTATGTGTTGTACCGATGTGACTTTTCGCTCGGGACAGTGAATTTGTACAGCATGTCCAAGTGTGGGTGTGTTTATGAGGGAAGGCTATCCTTAAGACTATCCTACGTTAGTGCCGTTCTGTCCAGATCTTTCCCTGTGAGTTTGTGGGCAATCAGATGGACCCTCTGACACCTCATCCACTCACTGAGGTGTGTTGGTTCACATTCTGATCTTCCATGTCCAGATTCATATGCTGCAGTCACACCAGCTTTAGAGCTCCTTCTGTGAGTCTCCACACAGCCTTATCACACACAGACCAGGACGCAACTCACTGCTGGTGATTACCTACCTTTTGTGTGTGTGTGTGTGTGTGTGTGTGTGTGTGTGTGTGTGTGCGTGTGTGTGTGCTCAGTAATGATGTCATCTCCAGGATGTAATTCACAGTTATCTATTAGTGTGTGATTTCTATTTCTCTGCCTGAGGTAGCGAGAGACACCAAGACACCTCCGCTAGTATATTCTCTCTCACACACACACTTGTTTAGCCCGGGGACTAGGTATTGCTCTCTCAGGATGTGATTGTATTTCATATGAATTTCACACTTGTTGGGGAAAAAACCCAGCATATCCTAGACTGTTGTGGAAAGAGTTTGATTGACACATCCATATTCTACAGTGGTTTTAGGCCCATTTGCTCAACTAGCCGTCAGATTGCTGTAGCTTTTTTTTCCATGTTCCTTTCATCAGCAATTCACTTGCTTTTGAAAAACAGTAAATTAGCAGCTACGTCTGTAAGAGTGTACATGTCATACATTGTTAATCTCAGGTAAACTTAGCGATTAACAAAAAAATTGGGGAATGCAAATGCCAAATAAATTAGCAAAGACATGCCTGCGCTTGTCCTCTCCATGCAAATAACATTGTCCTTATTGATGCTGATGCTAGGTAGCTTTTGCGAGGAGGCGTGGGTCGTGCTCAGCACCAGAGCACTGTTTACTTACTGTCATTGCTTTAAAAAGACAGGCACCGACTGATGCATTATGTATGAGCACGACGACGGCTGTGGGGTTGGTAATTTTCTGTCTTGCGAATTTGTTCTCTAGCCGAACAAAGGCCATTAATTGAAAAATGCACACCTCTGCTTTGACGTCTGATTGGATAAAGAGGGATGTTGTTGAAACCCGTTCTGCCTGTTTACTGCTGTGATAGCCAATTAGCACGGGGAAAAATTGTTTAGATTATAATCAGTGATACATCGATGCGATGTGACAGCGTTGCAGTCGGCTAACCCAAACGGGTCATACTTCATCAGTGGCGTACGTTCGCTTGTCGGGTCCCGTTTGACTTCTTTATAAGAGATGGAGGAAGTGAATCAGGATATGTAGATGAAAAGTGAACTCATAAATTAAGAATTATTCATTTTGGAATTGATTACTCACTTGACCGTTGACTATGATATCAGTACTGCTGAGATCAGACGTTTCATGTGCATTAAGTAGATGCATAAACTTAACATAAATCACACATTTTCAAGCTCTTGTATTTTCTCTCTCTTTTTTTCCTCAAGCATTATTATAACACAGCACACAATTAGCGAAGATTATTAAACACTTTCGCCATAAAATATTTGAGTAATGCTGTAATCAAATTCCACGGATGACCGCTTCTCTGTAAATTAAAATGACGATTAAGTTTGTCTCATAAACAATGTTGTCTTGTGAGTGGATCGTTTCAGCTCTCGTCTCCCTGAAGCGTTGTGTTTTCCCTTTTCTTATGTTCAGGAATCATATCTAAAAGCTATTGATTGCCATAAACAAAGAGCTGGAGTCAGATGGGTATGAATTTTTAATGGGGCAAACCTCCTGGAGATATCCGAGATGTAGATTTCTGGAACGTTCGCTTCCCCTTGTCTTTTGATTTACTATCGGTGTGAGAGCGCATGCTGTTGGGAGGAGCGGACGCAGTGCTTTACTTTTCCTCAGACGTATTGCTGCACTTGGATACTGAAGTATTGAAAAAATATCTCTGTTGTGATGTATGAAGTTTGGGCTACCTTATACAAGAGGCATAGATGTAGATTTGGGGGTCCCAAGTGTACTACCTCCATTCCATGGATGTTTGTAAGGTAGTGAGTTGTCCATAATCATGCATCTAATGCATGTATCTCAAGTCATTAAAGGTTTAATACAAGTATGTCCAAACTGTAACTTATTTCACTGGTAATGCTCTGGGAAACTTTTAATTGTGCCTCATCATTAGTGTTTGGCTCCAGTAGATTCAGGCAGTGCTTCTGGTTTCTTTCTGTTATCACAATGTGGATGTCTGTTTGGGTCTTTCTCAACATCTGTCCACTACTGGACACACACACACACACACACACACACACTTTCTCTTTCTTTTCACTTCCAAAAAGAACACAGTTGCACAAAAAAAAAACCTCAAAAGCTATCTTTACTGAAGTCCAAACATATATTACAATTCAATCCTAAATGCATGTTCTCAAAAATGTATTTTAAGCAGCTTGCTAAAACCCTCATGGGCAGTTACATTTGATTTATTTTCATAATCTTTAAGCTGAAATAAAATAATATTTACAAATGATCACGCATAAAGACTCACTATTACAATTCATTTTTCAAAGTTTATTTGTATAGCGCTTCTCACACCACATATTATTTCAAAGCAGCTTTACAGAAAATGTTTGTTTAAAATTTACAGTTCGGAAGTATTCTGTTTTTAGCCAGAGATGAGTATGTCAGAGTAATGTCCATATTGCTGTAATAGGTAGCTGTAATATAATACATGCTATGTGGTTAGTTAATGTCATCTGTAGCGTTAAGCAGAGTCACAAAACCAAATATTCTGTGCGCATAATGTTACAGATAAAGGAGTAATGTTGACAGTTGTGTACTGGTGCACCCTCGCTGATCCTGATAGAGAAGGATCTTACGCAGACATCCCCTGAGGTCTTTGCAAGTGTTGGTGTCGTCTGAAATCTTCACAAAGGCTGGATCCATACTGGAGCTGGTGCAAACTGTAGTTAATCTGAAGAAAATCAGGAAAGCAAAATGAGAATAATTAGCTGCTGTTCATAGCATTTCAGACAAAAGATGATCACGTGTATTTAGTGCTATTTCATAAGATATAATAATACACGTTAATGAGAGCTGTATGAATGCTTGGCTAAAGAGATGTGTCTTTTTAAATTATATTTAAACAGGGAGGGTTGACAAGTATTGGATAACTATGCAGCCATCCTGACCCTTCATTTTTCCTGACATGAATATTATACTGTTGGAAAAAATGTTGCTCAAATAGTACTTATGTCTTTAATTCTGTCAAACACTGCTTTTCAAATAAACATCAAACTTCCCTGAGCCTTATGACTCCAATAGGAGCAATTTCCAGTGCTTCACTCTCACTTGAAATTATTTGCATTTAGTATAATTTGGGTTTGGTACAATGAACAAATTATGGCTTTTCAATCTTCGACCCAGAGTTCATCACGTACTGCTGAAACAGTTGTGGTAAAGCTGAGTCTTTGAAACTCATCTAAACAGATGCTGGAGGTCATAGACTTCTTCTCTCAGAAACACTTTGAAAGACTTTCAAAGATTGTTACGCAGAAGGGAATTTCCTGTGGCCGTAAGGGCCTATGTGTGTTTGCTCCAGATTATGTGTGTGTTTTTGGTGTGTGTTTGGTGTGTGTTTGTGTGTGGTCAGGCTGCCTGGGAGTTCTGATATACCGCTGTGGATCAGTGCCAGGAAGGAACAGCCAGGCAACCCTCATCAGCAGGCCAAAACTCTCCAGTGCAGCGGCACGGTGCCCAGCCTTCACCCCAGACGCTCCGCTTCTGATTAGGCTTTCTAAGAGCAGAGCCCTACTCATCTCTTTTTCTATCTCTCTCCTTCTCTTTCCAACCGCTACGACCCAACAAAAGTCCCACACGCTCTTGAACCTAATTTGAATTTATTTGTTTGCTTATGGCTATTTAGGAGGCCGTGAAATGTATCCCAATTGGCTGACTTTTCATTTGAATCAGGACAATGAAATGGGATGGTGTGGTGTAGTGGTTAAGGCTCATGGGGTGGTAATTGGAAGGTTGCTGATTCGATCCCTCCATTAGCGTCCAAAGGAACAAATATGTTTTTGTGGCTCAGCAGGTAGAGCATGGCTCTATCAATGCTATGGCTTGATAGCGGCTCACTATCAGGTGAGGTTTTCCCACCAGTGCATTTTATCAATGAGCATGTTCAGTGCCCCGTCTGATCCCTCTTGCGCCCGCCGCCTGTGTCCTCCCGGGCGATGGCGCTGTTGAGCCTCGCTAGGGTTAGCCCCCTGCTGGGACACTTTGTGCTGGTGTGTACTAAGGTCACCTTTGGCAAGTATACCTCACCATACGCCCAAGCTCCCACTACTTCCTGCGCGTCTTTGCCCTGCCCTTCCACCCTTCAGCTATAGTTAAGTCTCATGCCTGGTGGCTTTGCTCCTCTCCCTCCCGGCCCCCCTTTTTTTTTTTTTGCCATAATCCATTTCACCCTCTATTAAGACCGACTGTGGTCCCGTCCTTTTTACTAGTTTGTCGTTTAACATCGGTTAAAGTCTGATACTCGCTCGCCGTCCGCTCTAACTTCCTTAATCTTAGCATGTTATGATCCATCCTACTTGTGCTACTCCAATGCGCTCCCTGGCATTTCCGTTTTATTTGGGCACTCTCTCTTTGGCTCATAATAGTATGGACGACCCACTAAACGGGTTCTTCTAGTTGCGCCGTAAGGGGAACTGGATTTCACCGGCCTATATGCCCCAGTACCAGGACGCCCAGACTTAGGACCCAGGAGCTAGAACTCCTCAATCCGTGCCTCGACAAAATAAATGTCTGTGGTTGCCTGCACTATTCCTGTCTTCTGTGGGCACTTGATCTCATACCACACCAGCCCATGCCTATATTTCCGCAGAAAATTGCCTGTAACCAGTTTGCGTGTAAAGTTTTTGCCACAATAATTTTAGCAGCTTCTTTATACTAATTCTCTAAAACTATCAGCACATTTGTCCAAATACAGAAAACGCTTGTAACACATTTACGGCCCACACCTGTAAATTTACAGTCTCCCACGTAATTTCCAAGAATAAATTTGAAAGATAAAGCAGTACATTCAACAATGCCCCATGCTATCCACTCTGTTTTGTTCCGTGCAAGTACTGCCACGACCATAATATGAGCCGGGGTCCACGAGCCAAGCCACACAAAGAAAATCAAAGCCATCTACAGGTAGCCTCGACACAAGCGCGAAGTAATACTAATATATAGAAGGGCAGCAGAGTCATTCATGCAACACCAAACACCTCATGGTCAGCACACCATCTACTTAAATAAGGTCATTAATATTCATCAAAAACAGCCGCTGTCCCTCGACCGCTCCCACCCCTCAGTCCTAACACAACCTATTTAACCAACCCAATGATTCTTCTACACCACTAGTGTGTCTCAGTTTCGCACTAAGCTGATGGAGTTGTTGATGCAGGCCGGAATTAGGGACTGACCGGTCGTTCCGTTTGTTTCCTTGCCAGCCTACATCTATAGCCCTCTCACTTGCGTGTCGAAGCTGTAGTTATACTGACTGCCTTTGTTCTCTCATTTGTCCTTATGCGTCACGCCCCCTGCTGTCCTTGCCCTCACCGCTTTTCCCCCCCCTGTGCCTGCCTCCTTATGTACCCGTGCGGTGTTGTCTCTTGTCTCGATTTCCCGTTTTGTGTATATGTCCGGGACATTGTATTTGCTTGGTAATCATTCAGTAGGTTTGTTCCGTAGTCGCCCTTTTGTGACCTGCACGTTAACCTATTCCCACCTTCTTTGGTGTCGCCGTCGTGCTATTCCTCACCACCATATCTTACTTACAGTCATTATTACTGATTCTACATATGCTTATAATTTATTATATACCTGTATCTAGCTTTCTTTTTATCATCTTACCTTATTGTTCCCTCTGTCATTATTGTCGGCATGGTGTGTGTGCGCCCTTTTCTCCTAGTCAATTAGTCCTGACTTCCCAAGGTCCGCCACGCATTACTGTCCCCTTTCATTTGTGACCCCCCAATCCTGCCTTAGCTGCGGATGCGCCTTGATTTGGTGTCCGTCCTTACTGCTGTCCTTGAAATCTTGTTTGTTCCCCGTCACACTGTCTCTTTCTTTGCCGTCCCAGGTAGTCTATGTGTACGGCACAAACCCCCCCCACTGAACGCTGGGCCCTGCTACCAATCATAAGCAGCAAGGCGGAGCGTCTTAGCGAAAGTTCGCACCCTTGCTATTCATTATCCTGATTTTCCGCGCCATCCGCCTGTTGTCCACAGCATCAGTCCAATTATCTGAGACTGGTATAGGACCCCCGAGTGGATTGTGTTTGGCTCTTTGCCGTGTAGGGCTAACGCCTGTCGTCCTCTGCCCCGTGCTGCGCGATCTCTGGCAGCACCGGGCGCTGGATGGTCTTGATTCCCCTGCCGTGACGCATCTTTCATCACGGCTAATCAAGGCGAGGCAAATTATTCATGTTGCATTTGTTGTGTCCTCACAATTGATTGGTTTCCCGGTCACTATGCTGTGCTTGCCCTCGCGCGGTGCCCGTAGCGGCATTGTCTCACAGACTTGCTTGCCCCGGTCGTGCGCTCCGCTATCTGGTCAAGCCTGCACCCTTAACGACAACTGTGATCTGTCCAGTCTTACCCTGGCGACGGCGCATTTTCGCGGAACCCCTTCCACTCCACACATCCCCTCCGCATGCGTGACCAGCCTTCGCCAAGCAAATCCCATAATATGGCCTTTCCCTAAATTGCATTCTACACTTCCACTGGGGCTATGCTACTTGTGACACTACCCATTTACGACTATGCGAAGACGCCCCTGTGATCGGTGTTTTTTCATTCGGCGCCTGAGATAGAGTCGCCTGTCACCTTATATTCATTTTTATCCACCCCCGTGCTAGACGGATGTCTGTCGTCCCCAATTTCTCTCACTCTCTACGTGCTCGTCTCTCCAGGCATGTGTTTGTCTGGATACCACTTGAGTACACAGTTTGATTTCGTACTCATGCTGTAATCACGGCTGCATGCCTCTAAGTATTCTCCTCTCGGCTCTCAGCTTGGCTGACTCAATGAATTGCGGTCATCCTGGCGGCCCTCGGGTTAACATCCAATGCATGCTGTTAGACGGCTGCTCCCCGCTCGCTGATGTCGTACGCATCGATGGAGCTCCTCTGGTCGGAATCGGCTTTTGCGATGTCTGGCACGACGGAGCTCCCACTAGTTCTGCGATTTACATTCGGCCCTGCGTTTCTGTATTGGCCGGCGCGTTCTTTGAGGTTGCCATTCTTAGCTGGTTTTTGAACACCCCTCTAATTCGTGGGTCTGTCTCATGGGACGCGCGAGCGGTTTATGTTGCGTAGATTTTCTTGCCTCCAGGTTCTTATCTGTCGATTCGTGTTTTTCGGTTCCTGCTATGCTGTTCTATTTCGTGGCGTGCGTTGCTACACTATTGCCCACCTTCTGTTGGGATTGTCGCACCTCTCTCACGGGATGGTTTGTCTCGTCCCCCCTGGTCTCGGCGTGGTCGACTGCCATTTGCCCGCACTGCGGATGTTGCTCACTCGCCTCTGACCCCAGGCCGTCAACCTAGGACGCTGTCTGTACCCCGGTGACGGGGTCCGTTTCCTGTGTTTTTGCCAGATCTTTCCATACCTTCTGCCACCTTCTCCTACCCCCGGCTTTTTCCACCCGCGCCCTTACCTCCCTTGACGTACGCGAGCACACCGGTCGTAATGCCCAACACTAATCTTATATTTTAGGGTGCCCCACCTGGTTGTGTGTTCGCGTCATTGTTCGGCAAACAACACCCACCCACACCCCACCTCTAACTGTAACCCTCCATGGTCCACTCGGGGTCCCATTTGGACCTGTCAACAACTCGACTGATGTCGGTACGCTCCTCTTCTAAAACTACGGTTCCCGTGCTGTCTAGTGCTCTTGTTTGTTTGTTGCAACGTTTACGAGTTATGGTCGACAGATAGTCAGTCACGTTAGGTAGATGGATTTGACCTTCCAGGACTCTTGTACGGTACAGCCTTCTGTTTATCTGTAATTTGCCTTAGTGCATTTAGATTTTGTGTTTCGTTTGTCCAGCCCCCCCCATCGCCTGGGTCCCCGATGCTTGGATCTTTTGTGAGCTCATGCTTGCTCTTTTGGCAGTCGTTACTTGTGCGGCATGCCCCTATTGTGAAGATGAAGCTTCTAAATTCCGGCGCGCAGCGACATGCAGCTTCCCAATGCCCTTGACTCGCCAAGATGACCACGTGCACCGGCATCGCTGTACACAGAGCCTCTCCAGGGAGCCTACATTGCATCCCAAGGTTGTCCTCCTCACAGGTTTATTCCCATCTCGGAGGAAAGATAGTCCCCTGAGTGCTCGCTGTGAGAAGGGAATTTTGTTACAGAGGATGAACTCGGAACCCCCAGCGGTCCCCACTGCCGTACGTGAGTGATCCAGCAGCAAACCAATAAATATGTTAGATAGATCATGCGTGAATGTTGATGCCGGACAGCGAGATCCATGGCTGGAGAAGGCATGGAACACGACCCCGAGACCCGGGTGAATGGATAGGTGGAGGTAATTAGGAATGCATGCATGTACATTATAAGTGTATGGATAAATTAGATGGACGGATACACTTTTGAAAATAAAGATAGTAGGTGGATGCATGGATGGATAAAATGATGGTGAGTTAGTTGAATGGATAGTTCTAACTATGCATGGATAGACTGACAGACAATGGATGGAAAAATGGATGGATAGAGGACAGGTTGTTTATAAGAAGAGGCTGGAGGCTGTTTTCCTTATTTATTCTTATAGACTGGCCTCAGTACATTTTCACCTCCATCACTGTCTCATCATCATACATCATGTCAGATTGGATGTTTAACGCTGCGTTTACAAGACTGGTGAGGTCACCTTTTGTAGACCAGGATAGTGAGTCATTGCCTATATATATATGTGTATGTGTGTGAGTGAGAAGGGTGGAGTAATGAAAGAGAGAACAGAAAGAAAGGAATGAGAAAGAAAGAACCCAATATGACAGATCCTAATTAAAGGACTCATTCATCTGATAAGGCAAATCATGCGTGCAGCTAAACATATGGATTCACTTAATGACCTTTAGTTGTAGTACATCACGCACACACTTACACACAAACTCACCTCCCACCCCAAACACACACACTCTCTCTCTCTGCTTGCTTAATGTAATGATAACATAAATTAGGGCAACAGCAGTGAAATGAGACTGTTTATACTGTATATGAAAATCATGTGCCAGGAAATAAAAATGATGTGCTAATATGATTACTTAGAAACCAGCTGTAAATCACACATATGCATGTCAACAACATCACATTCAGTTTATGCGCATGTCTTAACTCTTACACCTCAAATGAGACTATGTTAGGTCTGGGCAATAAAACGGTATCGGTATTTATCAATGGTACACAATTGATAACGATAGAAAAAAATGTTCGATATTGCACGATATTGGCATGTGCTATGAGTGACGCAGACAGCACACACAAACATGAACATGAGTGCTGTGCCTGCCTGTGATGAGAAGATTGTGATTAAAGAATGAATATTAGTCTAATTTAAAATAAACATTTGAATTTGAATGCAAAAATAGTACAATCCAATGTTAGATGTGCGTCAGGGAGCGTCATCAGTGGAGCACGAGATGCGGTGATGATGATGTAAGTGACGTTGCAGTTTAATGTTTTGTTAGTCTAGCCCACGAGAAGAGCAGTTGCTGCATAGTCTTCAAAATATTAGAGAAATATAGTAGCTCAATGCGTAGACGATCTTGATTAGGTTAAAACCGAAACCAAACCATTCACACAAAACACATATTTCACGCATTTTCTAGGAGTACAAATATGACGCTGACTGAGTACTCAGACAGAGAGACTTGTGACATTGAAATAAGTAATCCAATAATAACACAGTCGTTGCTTTTAGACCATCACACGTCGGCATATTTTTTGGAGGCGGCTCCTTTCACTGGTATCAAAGAGTTGTAGAACGGCAATGGTGATGGGAATTCAGGCTCATATGAAGCAATGCATAAATATGTGCCGCGCTCTGTTTATTGCAATTTGCGAAATTATATTTGATTTATATGAGTTAATTTAGAGAATGCACTTTCTTATAGATAGTTACTTCATTGCGTTGACAATTTTATGTTTTTCTATTCTCTTTGTTTAAAAAAGGTTATTAAAAAAATGTCCCATACTTAGTGATAAGAACGATAGCAAATATATCGTGATCCTTTTAGCGATATCTCAAGATCCTAGAATGATGAATTTCTTTCAAATCTTGTGTTTCCATCCCAGCTTTTTAGGCAGTATCCCAAAATGTTTGGGTACATCTCTTTGAAAAGGGGCCATTATGCTCTTATGCTCATCACGGTTGCATTCATTTGATTAAGAATCCACTATTAACAGTAATATTGTTAAATAGTATTACAATTTAAAGTAACCGTTCTCTATTTTGACATAATTTAAAATGTAATTTATTAACTGAATTTTCAGAAGCCATTACTCCAGTCTTCAATGTCACATGATTCTTCAGAAATCATTCTAATATGCTGCTTTGGTGCACATTTCTTATTATCAGTGCTAAAAGAGTTGTGCTGCTGAATGTTTTTGTGCGAACTGGGATGCATTGTTTTAGGGTTCTTTGATGAACAGAAATGTAAAAAAAAACATCATGGAAATAGGAATATTTTAATGCATTCTTGCTAAACAACAGGAATTAAATATATTTTAATCATTATTCTAAATTTGTTTATACAAAATGTGTGTATAAGGGTCTTTTTGACCCTTAAAAGAACACACTCTCTTTTATCTTAGTAGTTGGAATTACCTTTAGGTTGTGCAACATATAGACTTCTTCATCCACAGGTGAACACACACACTGATCTGTGTCCCAGAGGAGCCCTCCCTATCCACCAGCAGCTAGTAGATCTGGTGAAATGTCATCACCACAGACATTTAAAGTTCTCCACCCTGATCTCCTGTTTCCTCTGCTTCATTTACTCTCTCTATCCTGAAGCTCTCTCGCAGCCTCTTCAAACCCTTTGAGCAGTGAAAGCAACCATCACTCTCTAGGAATAGAGATGAGGGTGTTTGATTACTGAGGCTTTGCAAAAACAATTTGTGTCCGTGTGGAATACGTGCATTGGCGGTTCTTCCTATCTTATCCGCTTTCCTTTGGCTGTATTTTCCTGTTTTCATCCCGCACACTCATATGAGAACTTATTTCAATGAGAAGACACCCTGCTGAACAGAGTAGTGTTAAAAAAACTTTACTGGAGTTGTGCGTAGTTGCAGCTTTAGCAGGTTATTAAAGAAAAGACCCCATGGCAGCACTATCCAGCACCCCACAACCTGTTCAGACCTACCATTATCATGCCCTCCTTCGAATGAACGTTACCCTTAATGCACTGCATCCAGGCAATAGGAAGCATTTAGTGTTAAAGTGCCAGCTTAACAGCACAGTAGAACCTCTAGGTTTTTATTTATTTGTTCCTCGTTGTCTCAGTTGGTGTGCTTGCTTTAGTGAGAGTGCTGCACAGTATGGTTTTCCTATTTCTGGTAGGCAAAAATGAAAAGAAAAGTGCAGTAGAAGTTGCTCAAGTGTAAGTGTTGTTTTATGAGCGTTGTTTGCTAGATTTTTCTCTGACTTCAAGAATTACGTGTGCGTGTGTAGCCTATTAATATATTTCTATGGAGAAATTAAATAGTATTGATTTTAATTTAACAATAATAATTGATTTAATTCATTTATTATAATAAATAGGCCTATAATAATATTTAAGTGTAAATATATATGCACAAATAAGATGTATTTATCTGTTCATTTTTGTAAAGAAATCGAGTGATAATATCTGAGTGATATTAATTGATTTTATGTTTTCATTTTTGTATGTATTATATTAAATGTAATCATATTTAAATATAAATATATATGTGCACAAATACAATTTTTAGAGATGTATAATTATAGAGATTTATATATAAATTTCTTTGGAGAAACTGAATGGGATTTTTACATGGAACCCAATTGTTGTGCCTCGTATTCAAACTTACTTTGTTTTTGTTGTCCATAAATCAATTTGTGCATTTATTTGCCAAAGATTTACCAATCTAAACATGAAACAAACACTGGACCAAATATTTTGTTTTTGTGTTAATCATAATTACCAAGTGACCCATTGGTCATAGAGATTAATATGGGAAGCGATTTATCCTCCTTTGTTTAAGCTAATAGATTTTTTTCTTTTTATATTTTTGGGACCTTTTTTGAGTCACAACCACCAGTTGAGAACGATGTAGATTCATACAGTCAGAGCTGATCCTCCCTATACTCAAAATACGCAAGCTGCGTAGGGCCCCCGAAACACTAGGGGGCCCACTTGCTCTCAAAGATGATTTAATTTGTTTATTTTTTGAATTTGGCCAGCGGTTATGAAAACCAGTTATGTAATTTATTTTAATGCGGTGTGCTGTCGCCCTTTCTACGTAAAAATCAGTCAAATCATGTAACGTGAATGTCGTACAGTCTTGCTCGAGACTAAAAAAACGAGTTGAAAGTGTACCGGAAGAGATATTGTTTCTCAAGTGCTTTCTGCGAGCGTGATTCGAGCATTCATTTCGTTTCATTCATTCGTGTCATACACCTCACAGTCCAACCCCCCCCCCCCCCCCCCCCCCCCCACCGAAGCCCCCACCAATAGACACAGTTTTGCATAGGGCCCCCAGAAGTCTAGGATTGGCACTGCATACAGTACAAACATAAACTAGATTAACAAACAAACTGAGTAAATTAAAATAACACTCTTTTCTATCTTTTTTTTTCTCTCCCAGAGCCTCCGTCTGCAGCCGAGAACACTATCTCCACCCTGAATGACACCTCTGTGGCTTTAGAGTGGAGTCCTCCCAGAGACAGCGGCGGCCGAGGGGACGTCACCTACAACGTCCACTGCAGGAAGTGCGCCAACGACGGCAAAACATGCAGCCCCTGCAGCAACAGCGTTCATTTCATACCTAGACAGCTTGGTCTCTCGATCCCTAAAGTGTTGATCACAGACCTGCTGTCCAACACCAACTACACCTTCAGCATAGAGGCGGTGAACGGAGTGTCCGATCTGAGCCCGAACCCTAAACAACAAGTCACTGTCAACATCACCACCAGTCAGACAGGTAGATTGCGTCTTTTCTTCCATGATAATATTTAAATGATGCTTGGTGTATATTTTTGACAGTGAAACCTGATGGTTTAAAAACTAACATCAGATAGGATCTTATTGACTGAAATTTTGTCACTTTGTGCAGCATTTTGCTTTCAAGACTGATAAATTATTCAAATGTTGCGTCGTGTCTGACCTGTTTAGGACGCAATGTTACACTTTAAATGCCAAAGCCGGCACAACGCTACATGTTGATAAACTGAAAACCAGCATGCCCGAGGCGATCGTTTTTCTGTGAAGAGGTCCTCATTAGATTTTCATAAACAAAACACTCTCCAAATATAATTTGAAGGAATTTTTGTAGTCAACGTGTGTGCGTATGTGTTACAAGAGAGGTAAACAATGTCTTTTTTTCAGTTTCCCCCCTTTCTTATTCAAAATGTTATACATCCCCAAACCTTTACGCTGACAGCGAAGGTTATCTTTCTTTATTCAATGAGATCTCTCAAAACTCTCCAGTGTTTGACAGCCCTTGCGTCTGGTATGTGTGTTTGCCTTTGTGATGCAGCGTATTGTGGATTTTCTGCTCCGCAATGTTGTTGATGTAGCCAACGATGTTGTTCTGCTCAAGGTCCCAGCTTTCGATATCAGACAAAGTATAGGTTTGGTACAGCCAGAGGGTTGTTGTTGGACCAGATTGGCATTTGCAGATTCCCATCTCGCTCTCTCACACATACACACAACCTCTGTGGAAGTTCATAAGTTCATAGTAATCCAAATGCTCTAAATAATACATGTCATTGAATATGTTATCTGCAGTCAGGACTCGTTCTGTGGTGCCAAAATGTGTTGAAGTCGCAACTGCCCTCACAAATTTCTGTCTCACACCCCTGACGGGCCGACAGGGGTCATCAGTGCAGGCGTGTTCTCATTAAATGTGTGTTTGTGAATGTGTATATGGTGGTATTGGGCCTTGTGTAAGGCTCCGGCTGAGGTATTAAATATGTATGAAGGTGTTGAGGCTGTAGAGGGAAGCTCTTGAGCAGAACGGGCACATGCTGAGAGAGAAGCGCTTCGTGTCGGAACAGGGTCAAAGATCCCAATGATTTATACATTCAGCCACGTCAGACCATGAACCAACCCGAATCCGAATATTATATAGTTTAGAGCAATTTAGGAATTAATGCTGCTCAAAAAATTCACATTTAATGGCACACTCTTCAGAATAAAACTTCCACAAAAAGTTTTCTCAGCCTAATGCAATGTGAGATACTTTTTAAAGTACCACAAGCAAGTTTCATTTATTTTTATTTCATTAATTTATTTCAGAATTTGTTACTTTCTATTTCTTTATAAAATGTGGTTTCTAGAAAAAGTGTTCTTTAGAAAAAGTGGTTTCTATGTTCTAGTGTTTTAAACCAGAGCAAATCAAGAACATATATAAACAAATTAAAGATCATTAAAATGTAGCTATAAAGAGATTTTTTTTTAAATTAATAATCAAATAGCTAGAGTGGAAGATTGATGGGAAAATGCATTTCTTTCTTTCTTTCTTTCTTTCTCTTTCTTTCTCAATAACATCATAAAGCCTTGGCCATTAGATTTAACATGATTAATTATTAATGCAATTATTAAATATTTCTGTAAGTATGATAAGTGTTTTTTATTTCCATATAAGTGGGTATACAATATTTGTGGATATTATAAGTAGATTTGAGCGGTAGAAAAATACAGTAAAAACAGTAATATTGTGAAATATTGTTATTACAACTGTTATAACAATTTAACAACTGTTTTCTATTTTAATTATTCATGAAATGTACTATATTCCTGTGATGGCAAATATGAAATATATTGCATCAGAAATCATTATAATATGCTGATTTAGTGCTCAAGAAATATTTCTTATTATTATCAATGTTGAAAACAGTTGCTGCTTAATATTTTTAGCAAAACTGTGATTCTTTGAATAGAAAAAGACAGCGATTATTTGACAGAAATCACTGTCACTTTTGATCTATTTAATGTGTCCTTCTGAATAAAACTGTTATTTTTTTATTTATTTTTTTAAGAAATGCACCAAATGTTTAAATGGTATTGTATTTGTGATTTCAATCTTTTTTAAAAGATAAATAAAATCATTATCCTTTAATCACATACAAATTAACTGGTTAAAAAGTGTAGAAACCTAAAGCAATTGTATCTGAACAGAAAATGACATTAAACGTAATTTACTCTCATGAAGGAGTTTCAGTGTGTGTGTGTGTGTATCTGGTGTAATTTTGAAGGCTGTTCACAGATCTCAGAGCACAGAAAAGGTGAAGGACACCAGGTGAATTTACCTTCAACCATCTGATCAAATATCAGGCCCGCTGTCTCTGCTGCCATCTCCCTCCCCCCTCTCATTCTCTTTCTCTGTCCGTCCTGCTGTAGTGAGCGAGATGAAGGGACAGACGAGCGAGACAGAGAAGGTGTTAGACTGTGTTTCAAGAGTGTAATTACCTGCTGTTGTGTGGCCCCCTTTGTCTCTCTTTAGACAAAGGTTTCACTTGTGTGTATGTGTGTAAAGCACTCTCTGTAAGTCTGTAAGGGGATTGTGAGTTCTCAGTGGCTTTATTTTGTATCAGTAGAGGGGTAACTGGAATAAAACCATGTGGGTCAAGAAGGTGCGATTGAACTGAGGTGATCTTGAATACTTACAGATAGAATTTTACCATTTTGTATGCACATCATCACATTGTGCCTTTGTCTCACTCTGTTTGCAGTGAATGTGATCCTGAAGGAAAGAAAGAGTAAAGACAGTATCACACTGGCCTGGCAGGGACCCGACAGACCGAACGGAGTCATAGTGGAATATGAAGTCATCTACTATGAGAAGGTACATCTACTTTTCATCTGCTTTCCTTTCTTCTTCTCTCCTCTTTTATTACCATCTGAACAGTTATCATCCTCACACACAGATTGCACACATGCTTCTTTGACCTCCATTAAAAGCTGTAACGATTGCAGTTGTCCAGGCAGCCCTGGCATGTGTAATTGAGGGCTGAAGCATCATCGTGCCTTTGGGAATGAAAGCAATCAGTAGACCCTGTACGCCACAGCCGGCTGCTCACACACATACGCATAGCTCTTTAATTATAACGGGAGAATGAAATCAGGGTTGACGTCACCGATCAGAGAGAATACCTTTACTGTAACACACCTGTATACACAGACTCACTCTCACACATACACAAACACACACACATACAGAATAAAGGAGAACTTGCACACACACAGTTGAACAAGCTGATCTTCATTATATCCAATTTGTATGTTATGTTTATTATTTAAAATATTCATGTATTTATTTAATTTGTGTATACTTTGAGCAGGCTGTACTTCATATATCCATTATATGTTATATCCAATATTTTATTTTGTATTTTATTATTTATTATTTTTATTATTTTATTTTTAACATGCACACACAATTGTTAATCAAGTAATCAAGGCTGTGAGGCATGTATTTTATTATTTATTATTTGATTTTTTTATTATTTTATTTTTACCATTCTGCACACCTGTTAATCAAGTAGCAGGCTGTTAGCATATAAATACAGTACATCCTATTTTATTATTTATTTTATACTTAATAATAAATGTAAAAAAATCACATTCATTTCAGGTCAATAATTTTATTTTATTTTTTTGCACATATTGAACAGATTGCACTTCTATCCCTAACTCAGCCTTAGTCAATCAGTCCTGCACAGATGCAATCGTTTGACCCAGTCTAGTCTGGCACACATATTGGTTGTTGTGCGATTATGGGATGTCAGCTCAGACTGAATGCCCAGATGGGTGTCTGGCATTGGAGATCGTGTGGTGCATGCTGTGTTTGTTGGAACTGGAATGATCCCACGCTCTCAGACACAAACCTGCTCTGCACTCATTCATTCTGGGTGTGGTGGACAGGAACCAAGTCTTTCCCAGAACCCATTTGGTTATGGGATGCTCTTTCATATTTGAAAGAGATTTATTCATTTTGAAAGGGTGGTTTGACTGTTTTAATGACTGGTAGCTAGTGGCTGATTTCTCTGAGGAATATCATCTCTCATTTTGTCAATTCTTGATTTATATGATCAGTTTATAAGATCATATTGCAAGATTTTTTTATTTATTTTTTGACTTGCATACCTTGAATGCAAGTCGCTTTGAATAATAGTGTCAGCCAAATGTATGAATGTAAATGTAATGCATAACCAGACTGCTGACTGCAAGTAAAAATCGGTCAGCCACATCCAAACTAGCACTTTCAGCCAGCTTTTGCCATTTTTGTGTACAATATGCATCAGAGAATAAGTGAATCTGCCATATTAAGTGTTAGCTGGCATTCTTGGTAATTACTATAAAATTAATAAACTCACAGTATTCATAGACTGCAGATGTCTGACTCATGTATCTATAATCACACAAATAATCATGTCAGACAGTGTAAATTAAAGCCTTGGCCTGGTATGTTAGCACCCCAGCATCTGCCTCTCTAAAATGACTCAAAATATGACGCCTGCTGGCTACAGTATTAACATGCTGCTGAAATAATATCCTTCATTAATCCTCTTATGTCATATTCTACAGCACAACCTCGAAATTCTGCTGCTCTACATGCAGCACATCAACGCTGCCACCCTGCCGTTTACTTTAAATTGATTTAACAAGTATATTAGACTGATTGGTTAACATCGATAGCATAGCATCACAGTTAAATTTAACAGAAAGCTTGTTAAGTTTTATAGATGTGTAATTTCATAAAAAAAATGATGCATTAAAATTGACGTTGTTACAAAAAAAAATCAAATAAATGCGGTTTTGTTTTTTTTTACTTTTCTATTCATCAAAGAATCCTACACAAAATGTATTAGTTTTCACAAAAAGATTAACTCTTTTCAACATGGATTATAATAAGAAAGATTCTTAAGCACCAAATCAGCATATTGGAATGATTTCTGAAGGATCATGTGACACTGAGAAACCAAAGTTCAGCTTTGGGCAATCAGCAGAAATGAAATTATATTTTAAAATAGTTTAAATAGAACTCAGTTGGAATCCAGTCATAAAAATGGAATTTACTGTATAATGTGGAATGTCACTGATTTTGCCAAATTTTAGATAAAGCAGAAGTATTGGTCAGTACACTTAAATCAAAACATGATATGGATTACTGTCTGTGAATAATAAGCCACAAAAATTATTTACACTATTTAAATAGGAATCTTGCATGTTCTGCGTGGCTCTGTGTGAATGAAGGGCACAGATGCACAGTTTTGTTTACTACACACACACACTGAAGCTTGATTGACGCTCATGTTGTTTTCAGACTCTGCCGCCTCAATATATGAGTGCATGAACACATGAATGTAATCTCGTCATATTTACCATGAAAAAAAATATTTTCCAGAATCTTTTTAGCAGAAAAATTAAACATATTTCATAGGGCCTTAAAATTTAATTTTTGTTAAACTTTTAATAAATTGCTGTTTAATATTGTAAGTTTCATGATTTCAGTTAATTAGACATGCTTTTTGATTCATAAAATTTAATTTAACCATTAAAAGAGAGTCTAGAAAAATTAAAGTGGAAAAAACGGAATTTGGAAAAAAATAAAACTGAATTTTGGAAAAATTTAAACTGATTTCATTGGGCCCTATTTTTTCTTTTTTTAGATATTGTATTTCTGATCAAATATATCCAGCCCTGGTGAGCATAAGAACATTTTCTTTCAAAGGCATTTATATCGACCCTAAGCTTTTAAACAGTAGTGTAATCCGCAATAAAATCGGACAGGAACGCTATATGCAACTCTAAATTTTCCATCTTTTTTTTTATCCTCAATCTCTGAATCCAATTTAACAAATCTCTCTGTAAGTGAATGTGAATGTTGCTGTGTTTTTCCATTCCAGAACCAAAGAGACCAGAACTACACGGTTCTGAAGACCAAAGCCCACACAATGACAGTGGAGGGGCTGAAGCCGGGCACCACCTATGTGTTCAGAGTGAGGGCGCGCACTGACGGAGGCTACGGCAACTACGGTGGAGAGATAGAGCTGGAGACCAGTCATGAGGGTAATGATTTTATGCTTTTCTCGACAATTTCGTCTTTCTTTTACTTTCTTCTATATATTTTTGCATTGCTCCTCTTTCCATTGTTGAGCAGATGCTGGTAGTTTCAGGACACTGCTTTTGAATTTAATATGGTGAGCTGGTGTGGGACTTATTTACCAAACCTCCTGCTTATGCTCATTGGGAGGCGAGCACGGTGTGTGTCGCCATGTCTTGTGAGGACAAACAAGGCTGTGTTGAGTCAATGTTCCTTTGATAGGGATCAAAGAATGGAGGCACATTTTAAAAGGCTTTGGGGCATACGGTAAACACAGAGACCTTGTGGTACATGCACCTAATTTAAAGTATGTTACGGCCCACCGAGCATCTCTGGAAGCATATCACAGAGCTCAGCAGACCTGATCTGCCAAGCTGAAAGTTAACGGAGTCCAGTATAGTAATTGCTCTTTTAATTATATGAGAAATGCTTAAGCCTTTGGCTCACAGTGACATTCATAAACGGCTTACACCATGTGCATTTGTTCATACGATACACACCAGAGCAGAACAGGCAGTACTGTAAATTGCATATGTTTAGTCTGATAATATAGAAAAATCAATTTATGAAACCATTGGCTAGTGGTTAGGTTATTATAATAGTGATTTTTTTTTCTTTTACTTTCAACTTATCTTTCCAGGAGTTTTTGGTAACTTTCACTTATTGTTAGTTTTAGTTTACTTAATTTTTTTGCAGAGCACTATAGTTGTAATTTATTTATTATTTATTTTAGTTAGGGCTGCTAAATTTAATCTGCATTTAATAGCATTTAGTGCTGTCAAACGATTAATCGCAATTAATTGCATACAAAATAAAAGTTTTTGTTTACATAATATACAGTATGTGTGTGTACTGTGTATATTTATTTTGTATATATAAATACACACACATACAGTATATAGTTTGAAAATATTTACATGTATTTACATGCATATATTTATATTCATTTTTCATATAATATTCCTCATATATTTGATCGTTAATATAACATTATTTTAAATATCCAAACATCACAGTAGTTTTCTGAAATATATGCATATATATGTGTGTTTTTATATATAAATAATAAATATACACAGTACACACACATATATTATGTAAACAAATCTTTTTTTTATTTTGGATGCGATTAATTGGGACTAATCGTTTGGCAGCACTAATGGCATTTTCATGTTTAATGCAAACAGATTGTGAAGGTTTCCAGTTTTTGTATATCATGAACCATGCTTGCCTCTGTTCTCAATGTCTTTTCCGATCATATCCCTCATTGTCCTGTCAAAATAGCTGTCAAAAAGGGCAAAAATCCTTTATAATGTTAAAAAAAAAAAAAAGAGAGAGAGAAATTCCTATTTAGCATATTTCATGCATCTGGTCCTGACTCAGAAAGTTGCGATCTCTTTCTGTACGTGGTGCATAACTGAGATTGCTGAATGGAGTTGAGTGGAATTCTAAATCAATTCATGTTGCTAGAGATATTCATTTTCCTGAAAGAGGCGGGTCTCATGCGTTGCCGGTCTTGATAAATGATGTATTTGTTTTGAGTAATGAGTCGATTGCGGCAGCATAAAATCCATATACTCGCCATGAAACTTTCAAACCGAGCCTGTTATTCCCTCTGTTAACATACCTATTTGGATGGCATGCGTAAATTAGAAAATTGACTCCCGCCTTCGTCTACATATTTAGTAGCCAGATGCAGCTGGTTCTGGTTTTTCAAAGGAAACCAAAGCAAAGTCTGACATTGAAGTTATGTAGGCATTTAACCCTCTTTGAGGTCTAAGAGACCACATACTTTACAAAATCCTCCAAAATGTCTCCATGAAAGATGTTGTATTGCTTGTTTGGTATAAAATATGAATAAATGCAATCAATTTTTCACAAACGTCACTATACTGCATAAAAATCAATATTTTGAAGAATGCAATAGTTAAAAGTGAAATATATTAGTTAGAGTTTCAGTATTGTTTATTTTACTTCACATACTGTTTCTTATATTAAACACTTTTTTTATTTCACATAACAATAGTATTATTGCAATAGTAATGTATTTCTTTAATGATTTGTTTAACATTTATAAATTAAAAAATAAAATAATTGTAATCAATATATATATATAATATATATATAATATATAATTTTTTTTCATTGTTTAAAAGAACACGTTTTTGTCCTTAGCTGATCACATGCCTGAATATCTTTCTTGTGGGTTTTGATAAAGTCAGAGGAACTCATTGGGAAGCGAAGCAATCTCAAAAACAGAGCATGAGGGTTAACACTGATGCAAATGTGTCTCTTTTTCTCTTTCTCCATCTTTAGATATGCTGGCCATTGGGGACCCTAACCAGTCCACAATCCTTGCGGTGTCCATAGCCGGTGGCATTGTGCTCCTTATCTTCCTGGTGGTGTGTTTTGTAGTGAGTGGACGGTAAGAATAGGCTTCCTTTTAACACCATCTGACCTTTGCTTCAGTCGTTCCATCCTTCTAAACCATCTTGGAGGAAGGTGTGCTGGTCCCGAGTGCTGATATTACACAGCAAAATAAAACGCTTCTGTTCGCTAGATCTGAGAGCTGCTGTCAAATGGCGATTTTACAAGAAATTGAACCTTGAATTAGAAAATGAAGTGTGGATTCTTCCATGCCGAAGCATTTAAAAGAACTAGGACAACCCAATACAGGCACTCGGTGAGGTGTGTCTTATAGGCTCCTAAAAACCAAGAAGAAAGCATTTGAAATTGAAGTCGGAGGAGACATTTTGCACAGCATCTTTGCTATTCAAACAATAGCTGAAGCAGAAAAGACGGTGCAGTCAGTTGGATGAGATGTACTGAGCCTATAAATTAATGCTGATAATAAATATACTCTGACTGAATTAAATAGTGGTTTCTTTCTCGAACAAAGCTCGCCCGAAGTCTCTAAAAACATTAGCATTGATCTGAAGTGATTGCCTATCCTGCTGAGTGCCCTATTCAGTATTGACTAGAAAAGACCCATGTTTGCCTGCTGAGAGCATGTAGAAATGCACGTAATGGATTCATGTGCAACAAATAATTAATCTCAAACCACTCAACTATAAACCAAAACAATAAATATGTAAGATTGGAATATGCAAGACCAGAAAAAGTAGTGTAGTAGAGTGATTCTCGGCAGGTTTTACGCAGCTTCATGCATTTCCAATTAGAGTTCTCTGTCCAGAGTGAAAGCTGGAAAAACAGAATGTGTTGAGAGAACAGGCAGTGTTGATTGGAGCTCCTCAGATAACTGTAGAAGAGAAGACAAAATAGAAAAGAAGGATGGTCAATTACTGAAGATGGCTAGTAGTCTCATGTTTTTAGCTCTAATATGTTTAGGGCCGGTGTTTGAATTTGAAAAATGAAATTAAAGACACATTTTCTGAAAGGATTTTGACAGCGTGTTGTCTTTAGTGTGCTGTTGGACTGTCAGCACATCAAACTCTTTCAGAGATGTTGCATCTCTAAATTCCTCTCCTTTGAGGTGCTGTTAGAAATTCAGCGACTTGAACAATACGTTTCAACACAGTTACTGTCAGATTTCAAATGTTCTGCTTTGAGCAATGTTCATGGCAACGCTCATCCATAAGGCCTTCATTTTTTGTGTAGACTGATTTGTTTTGTTCAACAGTTATTTAGTGTATTTGTTCAATATCTGTCAATGACTCTTTACATTCGTCATTCAGTCTGTGCTATTTTTTGTATGTTGGTCCAAGTACATTAATGTTCAAAAGTTTGCGGTTAGTTAAAAAAATAAAATGTAATACTTTAATTCAGCAAGTAATTTAACTAATCAGAAGTGACAGTAAAAAATTACACAACGCTTCAAATTAATGATGTTCTTTTGAACTTTCCATTTATGAAAGAATATTGAAAAAATATATATTTATATATCTGTTTCATCTTGTACGTTTGTTAGTATTTAAATTGCTGTGTCAAGTTAAAACAGCTCAACTTAAATGACAATAATGTGTTTAATTAGTCCTGATTAAACAGGGCTCACATAAGTCATTCAGACATACTGTAATATGTTACAAAAGCTATACTGTAGACCTGCTAACATAATGCAGATATACAGTCTTTCCCACAAATTTGAGGCCCCCAAATGCCTTTTTATTATTCCACCATGTGCAGGTTTGCCAGAAGATTATTCCTTTGGCTACGGGCCTCAGGCGTAAGTCTCTACTGTAGCACAGCTGTCTGGCATACTATAGAAAATTATGCAAACAGTATCGTTCTTCAGATTGAAGTCAGGCCTCAATAACCCCTGCCGGCCAGCTATAAGTCCTCAAGCTGAACCGTTGGCTTACTTTCAAACATTGAGAATAGTTTCATTTCATGCAGCTCAGGATTTCAGGGCAAGAGATCCAACAGCTTAATCACCTTACTGCTCTTCACGTCTTGGTCTGCTAAAATCCCACTTGACCTGTTGAGTCCATTTTGTTTCCTCTTACCATTAAGTCTTTATAGCTGCCAAGTATATCCATCTTTTTTTATAAGAATCACACCAGGATGAAAGAGCAAACGAATGACAAGTGAAGGAACAAACGAACGAGTGAACGAATGAGTGAAAGACCAAACGCATTAACAAGCAAACAATTGAATGAAGGAACAGTAGCAGAGTGGCTAGTTAGACTTGCAGTATTCAGCCTGTTTTACCTCATTATTTTCAATCTGTATTCCCCATACTCCTCTTCTCTCTCTCTTTCCCTCCCTCTTTCTCTGTTTTCTCTCTGTAAAAAACATGAGCGATAGTTTGCTAAGGCTACGGCACCGTTAGCATATTTTTGCACTGTTGATGACTTCACCTGGCTCACAGAGATAATGCATAATTTAGAGATTTTAACATCAGCATTGCCTGCTCCACTGCTATAATACTTGTAGCCTACGAGAAAGACTGAGGCTGGGATCTGTGCTTTAATATAATCATTTGAAATACAGCTAATTAGCGTCATTCCCCTTGTTGAATGCAAATAGGCGAGCATGATTAGCATACCATAAAAATACATTTTTGTAAACAGTCATACAGTCAAATTCTCAATAATAAAAAGTGTAAGTGCACTGGCTAATAGAAATCAAGTTTTAGTTGGAGCCATTAGCGCACAAGCTATTCCTTTCTCTTCTTTCCGTTCCCTGTGATCTCTTTAGTTTGTGTGGGAATAAAATAACAGCTGAGATCAAAATAAGTAAAATAAATAAATAATGCTGTTTTAATTTGCTTGTTCAGTGCACCAGGGACTTACATTTGGCTGACAGAATACAGGATATTTGTGGTATTATATATGGACAACAGGAGAAACTGGCATGTGTTACAGCAGGCAGATGGTGTTCAGTCATCAAATTCGGACTACAATTTTTTTTTAAAGTCTGTTTCCCTAAAAAACAATTAAAACGCGGCAGGTGGGTGCTAACGGCTGGGAAACTCCTGCAAGTGTAGCTCTCCGACTTATCAAACATCACTTCTGCTCTCATCATTGCCAGACAATTATTTTTGTTTTTAACTTATGAGAAAGTTGGAAAATCTATTTTACTCCCACGTCTAACTCGCTCTATCCTTTAGGATAATCTCTTTTAAGCTGTATCCTCAGTGGAGCGCCTAATTATTTGGCGTGCGCGCTACACATGCCAATATTTGTCTTTTAATTACATTTGTAATATGTTCTGCTGCACGCAAATCAAGCAAGCACATTCTTTTTGAATAATTATCAATAGTCACTGTATTTTTTTAAATATTCAATAAATTATTCATATGAATTGCAGTATTATGCATCTCAAAGATGATTTCCCCTCATTTCAATAGTTAGTAATAGTTCAGCCAATAATGACAATTTGATGAAAAAAGAACTTACCCTCAGGCCATCCAAGATGTAGATGAGTTTGTTTCTTCATCAGAACAAGTTTGGAGAAATTTAGCATCACTTGCTAACCAATGAATCCTCTGCAGTGAATGGGAGTGCGTCAGAATGGGAGTCCAAAGAGCTGATAAAAACATCACAATAATCCACATGACTCCACTCTATCAATTAACATCTCGTGAAGTGAAAAGATGTGCGTTTGTAAGAAACTTATGCATTAACTGTACTTTTTGTTATACATTAATTGTACTTTTAAAAATGTTTAAAATCATAGTGAATTGTCAATTGCCTACATATTTTCTGTATAGTAGGTTGCCTCATGGGGGCGCTATGTTAAGCTCACATGACCAGCTAAATGTTGCATATTACTCCTATACATATTTTATATACATATTATATGAATGATTTATTTCAGTAGTTCCTGATTTTTGGACACTTTTGGAATAAATTCATTAAGATCAACTGCAAATAATGCAAATGCAACTGCATTTCTACAATTGCATGAGTAACTGTAAACATTGAAAAGTATTTGCATGATCCTGCAACTTATTTCCAGGCATGTCTAATTAAATGTGAATGCTTGTTCTCGAGAAAACAAATTGAGATTTTATTTTCTAGAGCATCATGATTTTCCCCATTCATGTATTCCCTCCCTGGTACACCTCTATAAGTGTATTCTGTGCTTTTAAACCCCTCTACCACCTTTTTCAGATATAGTCTGTCATGACGGTGGAAATAATTTGAGATTCTACAAGAGATCATTCACTTATCTCCTTGATGATGCTAGTATGGCACAGATGGATTTGTCTCTGTAATGAAAGATGAAGAGCACAGGAAGATTTTCAAGCCGATCTAATCAGACAGAAGCAGCAGCTCTTTGTCAATGAGATGTTATCTTCGAAGCATCTGCTACAGGCCTTGGGTTGTTCTTAAAACGTAATGATGAAAGGAAAGTGTGCTTCATTCGCTCACTCACTCTCATGCGAGTAGAAGGTTTCTTCTGAAGCTGAGAGCACTTCATGCTCTCCAACATGTTTTTGATAATTTTCATCCTCCCATTATGTGTCGAACAGGTTGTTGCGCTGCCATGTTCGTAATGGATTTCTGCAAAAAAATGTTCAGTTTTACCTCAAGTATGCTTGTGTGTGGTAACATCGAAGTGATATCTTTGATTGGTCAAATGGCACCAATTTAACAATTTAATGTTTGGCTCTTTGTTTTTCTGCCCTGGTATAAATGCATCTGTGCTGCTAGCAGACTCACCAAAGCTCCTTCCCATGCCTGAAATTATAGCACAACAGACATAATGATGTTTTAGAGCTAAAACTGCTTATAAACTTAAGAGCTGTCCCATTATAAAAACTGGAATGGTGAACACAAAGCTTCATAGGAGCTCGGTTTCCAAGTCTATAGCCAGCGGGCCCTTCTCAGTGCATTCTCATTTACACACTCATGTGCAAACACATTCACACACATGCTTCTCACGTTTATCCAGAGGTGTAATGGTTCTCCCATCCTCTTAACATGATGGACTGGCCTCTCACCGCAATATACTCGCTGTGTGTAAAAGCACTCTTTGGCAGCATTGCCGCTGCTATAATTGTTTCTATAGGATGGACGGCACTATAGCTCAGTTCATTTTGAGCAGTGCGATTTGAGTAGCGACTGAAATACCGCACAGTCAGCATAAAAGAGAAGTAAACACTGAGATAATGAAAGCAAAGCAAGCTGCCGCCTGTCAAGCACAATTATACAGGAAGGGAATCTTAAACCTCTTGCTAGGAAAAAGGTGACAGGCCTGTTTGTGTGGTTCGAGCTTTAAGTCTTCGGGGAGGGAGTGTAAATTTCCACGTACTGTAGTACTTTCCTCCGAAAACTTTGCTGAGAACAACAAAAGAAAGTTAGATGTAGGTTATGGCATTGTAAATATGATTGGTTTTCTGAGATGATAATAATATAATAATAAAATAATAATTTTTATTATTATAAATAGCATTTTTTATTAGCTTTCATGAAATGTAATATTATGATTTAATATACTTCTATATATTGGTTTATTATAACAAATAAGCAGTATTAATGATGTTTATGAAAATTTCATATTATTAGTATTATTATTAATTATACAATAATATTAATTATATATTATACTATAGTATTATCAAAATATTGTAGTAGTATTATAGTAGTATTGGTATTATAGATTATTTATTTGCCTTATGAAAATGTTATATTACTATTTTATTGCATAATATAATATAACCCTTATGGTGTTTTTTATGCAGGTTTATTGTAGTTCTTTTGTTAATATTTTTTCTTCAATCTGGCATTAAGAAATATAATAATCATAATCATAAAATAATTAAGACTTATAATTTAAGATTGCTTTTATAATTATAAGCTGAATAAATAACCTTTCACGATTTGTATCCTTAGTATTTATTACCTCTAATTAAAAGTCAACCAAAATGAACCTGCTATCACGCTTAGTCTAATTTACACAGTAGTTTTTCGCCAAAACAAAGGCATGCACTTTATGTCCTTTCATTTTCTTTGGGACGATTAGCAAATTAGAGTTTTATTACATGCGTGGCCCCTGCATAGATTAGGGTGACACTAGTCATCATGTCAGAGGTCAGACTCCTTAATTAATTGGATTCTGACTGCTGTACTGAATCAAACTAATAAAAAAGCGTCTCTCAGAAATAGGATCATTATCACCGCAATTTTCTCTCCTGCATTCTCAATTACTATAATGAATCGTTAACAAATGAGCTGTTTCTCCACACCTATCAGAAACACATCCTGGAATTTAGCACATATCTCAATTTAATCTTTTCGCTTCACTAATAATGACTTTAGCTGGAGTAAATCTTTTTTTAAAATAGCAAGCACAGGCCTTGGAGGTCTGCCAGGTCTCCTCCAACAGAGAAAGGAGCCAAGAGAAAGTAGCTTAAAGAAATGAGGGATCAAGAGATGAGGGACGAGCATTTTGTTTCGCATTCATTCTGGCTATCTGTTATTGCTTGATAATGTAATGACCGTAAGGTGCAGCGATGACGGCTCCTGTGAGCTGGAGCCGTGGGTGTTGCTGATTGCCATTAATCTGAAGAGCCACTCCGCGTGATGAAAGCGTTAGGGAGGCATTTCTCTGTCCGACTCCATCCTATTAGCACTGTGGCAAACACACCGAATGATTAGAAATCATCTGATCTTTGAAAAAAGCCTGTCATTTATGCTAATCAGCCCTGCTGACAGCCACTGCAGGCCAAAACGTTCCCTCACCAAACATACGGAGCACTGGAGAGCCTCTCTGTGCATCCCTTTCAGCTTCATTGTCAATTTTCCGAGACTAATTTTGGACGGACACTGTTGTAACTTCTCTTTTGTTCTGCATTGTGTGCAGTGTATATGTTCTAAAGCCCAGAAACAAATCATATTCCTATGTCTCTCCCTCTCTCTTTATTGGCATGACAGTATAGTGAACAAAGGGTTCAGAACAAAGTGCTGTCATTTGTTCAATTCCTTCATTACCGAATGTCGACGAGATCATTCGCGTAATTTTCATTTCTGTTCATCAGTAATAGAGGCCTCTCAAAAGCATTTACTTTGATTCTGACTTCAAACACGGACACTGCTGTCTAATCTGAATTATACCAAAAGCGCTTCGCTTGAAAGTCAATGGGGTCCAGTGTTGCTTTGGACCCCACTGACTTTAATTTTCTAGGCAGAAACATTCTTCAAAATATAATCTTTTGTGTTTTTTCAGAAGAACGTAAGTCATATGGGTTTGAAACTACATGAGGGTGAGTAAGTAATGACAGGATTTTTTTTTTTTGGTGAACTACCTCTTTAAGAAACCCAGAAACCATTTGAAGAATCTATAATGTCACATCAAGGACTATTTCAATTTCTAAATATCTATATAGCCCCTACAACTCAATGCAATGAAAAACGATGCTTCATTAGACAAGTTGAACCTAAGATGCTGCAAAAAACCATTAAAAAATCTTTATTTTAAAGTTACATTTATACATTGTTAATATCTGATGTCATCTGAAACGCTATCTTTCAGAAATCATGACAATATTTTAAAATGTTTAACTATTTTAAAGCATCAGAACTTTAATATTCTAAATACTTTAAAATAAATGTACTTTATTGGCATTTATGGTTTCATGAAGAACCTTTAACATCCATAGAACCTTTCCAATGCACAAAATGTTCCCTTTCAGTCGGTCATTCTCGACGTCACGTCGGATGACCGACGAAATTGGGATCTCGCTTAGAGGGACCAATCTACTTCGAGTGTAAACTAAACGAGCCAATGCACATTGGCATGCGTTTATTGCATCCAGCTGCTGCTGATCACAGCGTGAGTATAAGTAGGCAGCAGATGCAGCGCATATTCAGCTTTTCGCTTCGGAGCCAAGCGATCACATCCCAGAGGGGATGGGGGGGTGTGGACGATCTAGTGCGTATCACACTCACCCTCTTCTCTCGCCAGTGAGCAGCAGTGGGCGGATCGTGAGGACGAACCAACGGACTACCCACGCACCCTCTGCTCAAACGCAGGTCAGTGTTACACACACCAGACCCCGCCTCGGACCGGCTACGAGATGCCCGGGCCGGGTCCCTGCGATTTTCCGCGCTGCCCCACTGCGGGTACACCTGTAGTTCCGTTGATGCCACTTGCGCGGTGTCTGGGAGCCTGGCTAGAGCTACCCAGCTTGTCTCGATGGCTCCTTCGAACCGTCATGCTCGGCTATGCGATTCAGTCGCCCGACATCCCACACAATTTCAGTGGCATCCGCTTCACAACAGTGGAGGCGGCCGATGGTCCTGTCTTGCGGCCGGAGGTCGCAGTCCTACTGGCGAAGGATGTGATAGAGCCTGTCCCTCCAGCCGATATGAAAACGGGGTTTTACAGCTCCTACATCATTGTACCAAAGAAAGGCGGTGGGTTACAACCAATCTTGGACCTGCGTGTCTTGAACCGGGCCCTTCGCCAGTTACCGTTCAAGATGTTGACGCAGGAACGCATCTTCGGGTGCATCCGTCCCCGAGATTGGTTTGCAGCGGTCGACCTGAAGGACGCATACTTCATGTATCGACCCTTCCGCACCACAGACCATTGCTGCGGTTCGCGTCCGAAGGACGAGCATATCAGTACCAGGTCCTGCCCTCTGGGCTTTCCCTGTTGCCCCGTGTCTTCACGTATGTTGCAGAGGTAACCCTTGTTCCTTTGAGAGAACAGAGCATTCGCATTCTCAACTAAGCAGTCTCAGGATCAGTTATGCGAACACAGGGATTTGGTGCGCTCACACCTCAGCCTGTTGGGCCTTCGGGTCAACTGGGAAAAGAGCAAACTCTCCCCGATGCAGAGGATCTCTTTTCCCGGTATGGAAGGGACTCGGTAAGAGCAGGATGGCGGTCCCACTGAAACAGTTTCAGAGGCTCCTGGGGCATATGGCAGCTACGGCGGCAGTCACGCCGCTGGGGTTGCTCCATATGAGACCGCTGCAGCACTGGCTCCATGGCCGAGTCCCGAGGTGGGCGTGGCAACGCGGCACCTTCCGGGTCCAAGTTACACCGGCCTGCCGCTAAACCTTCACCCCGTGGTCAGACCTTGCGTTCCTCCGGGCAGGAGTGCCCCTGGAGCAGGTCTCCAGGCATTCTGTGGTTTGCACGGATGCCTCAACCACCGGCTGGGGGGCCACGTACAACGGGCTTGCAGTGTCAGGGGTTTGGACGGGGCCCCAACTGCACTGGCTGCCTCGAGTTGCTGGCAGTGCACCTTGCCCGGGGCCGTCTCAAAGGGCGCTTATGAGGCAAGCGTGTACTAGTCCGCACGGACAACACAGCGACCGTTGCGTACATCAACCTACCTGGTGGTCTGCGCTCCCATCGCTTATCGCAACTCGCCCGCCACCTCCTCCTCTGGAGTCAGAAGCATCTGAGGTCGCTTCATGCTGTTCACATTCCTGGGCTGCTCACATTCTTTGGGGACGTTTTCGGAGCTGCTCAGGTAGACCTGTTTGCCTCTCCAGAAACCTCTCACTGCCAGTTGTTCTTCGCCCTGACCGAGGGAACACTCGGCATGGACACACTGGCACACATCTGGCCGTGGGGCCTTCGCAAGTATGCATTTCCCCCAGTGAGCCTTCTGGCACAGTTGCTGTGCAAGGTCAGGGAGGACGAGGAGCAGGTCCTTCTGGTGGCACCCTATTGGCCTTCCCGAACCTGGTTCCCAGAACTAATGCTCCTCGCGACAGCCCCTCCTTGGCCGATTCCTCTGAGGAAGGATTTACTGACTCAGAGACGGGGCACCATTTGGCACCCGCATCCAGACCTCTGGAAACTTCATGTCCGGTCCCTGGACGGGACGCGGAGGTTCTGAGTGGCCTACCCCAAGAGGTAGTTGAAACCATCACTTCAGCGAGAGCACCGTCTACGAGACACGCCTACGCTTTGAAGTGGAACCTGTTTGTTGAGTGGTGTTCTTCTCACTGAGAAGATCCCCGAAGATGCCCAATCGTAGTTGTGCTGTCCTTTTTGCAGCAAGGGCTGGAGCGAAGGCTGTCTCCCTCCACCCTTAAAGTTTATGTCGCTGCAATCGCTGCTAACCACGACCCTTTAGAAGGAGGTCGTTGGGGAAGCATGTCCTGGTCGTCAGGTTCCTTAAGGGGGTTAAATCCTCCACGGCCGCCCTCTATACCCTCTTGGGACCTGACTCTAGTGCTCACGGCACTACAGCAGGGCCCATTTGAGCCATTGCGGACGGTTCAGCTGAAGTTCCTCTCATTGAAGACTCTGCTCCTGCTGGCATTGGCCTCCATCAAGAGGGTAAGGGACCTGCATGCATTTTCGGTCAACGATTCGTGCCTAGAGTTCGGGCCGGCTGATTCCCAGGTGACCCTGAGGCCCCGGCCCGGCTATGTGCCCAAGGTTCCCACTACTCCCTTCAGGGATCAGGTGGTGAACCTCCAAGCGCTGCCCTCGGAAAAGGCAGACCCAGCCCTAGCTTTGCTCAGTCCCGTCCGAGCCTTAAGGTGCTAAGTAGACCAGACGCAAAGCTTCAGGACCTCAGAACAGCTCTTTTTCTGTTACGGAGGCCGGCAGAAGGGGAATGCCGTCTCAAAGCAGAGGATGGCCCACTGGATAGTGGATGCCATCACCCTGGCTTATCAGGCACAGGGTGTGCCCTGCCCGTTCAGGTTGCGAGCTCACTGAACTAGAGGTGTTGCATCCTCTTGGGCGCTGGCTTGTGGCGCCTCGCTGGCGGATATCTGTATCTGGCTGGGCGACCCCTAACACGTTCGTTAGATTCTATAGTCTTCGTGTGGAGCCGGTTTCCTCCTGTGTTTTCACCTCAAACGGGTAGATGCACTGAGAGGCCCCGGCTTCGGGTCTGCTTGCAAAACCACTCCAGAGAGTCCATATGGTAGACCCTGTTGAGTTCCTCCGTCCCCTTGGCAGCCAGACGTGGCAGAGCGTCTGGCGCCAGGCCTTCACTCGTTGAATCCTCGAGAACCGTTAGAAGGCTGGGTTCCATATGTAAGACCTAAGTGGATCTCATATGTGTAAAGTCCACGGTATAGCCTTGAGCCCGTGTTTCCCCGGCAGACGTCTGCCATTCCAAGAGGGTTCAATCACCTCCATTCTCCATATGCACCTAAGGGATGTCCATGTGTGTATTGCTTCCGAACCCTCCTTCGGGAAGGTTCAAGCTTCCGTAACGCCCTGTTCCAAGTGGAACGGGTACGTTTTCCCAGTTTTATCCAGTCTTACTCATTGGGTAGTGCGATTGCAGCAGTAGCTGGTCCTCTTGTTAAGAAGCCCTGGCCTACGCCAAAAAAAAGGGGCGCAGGTGGCTTCCACAGGACACTAGAAGGGGCAGTAGCTGTGGCCCTTTGGTAGGATCCCCATTTTCTCCGTCAGTCACTGACGTAACGTTGAATGTGACTGACTGAAAGGGAACGTCTCGTTTACTTGTGTAACCCTCGTTCCCTGAATGAGGGAACGGAGACGTCACGTCCCATCGCCACGGCTGCTGTACCACCGCTGAGCAGCCGGTTCACCGTCTCGGCTCCTCAGCGAAAACCTGAATATGCGCTGCATCTGCTGCCTACTTATACTCACGCTGTGATCAGCAGCAGCTGGATGCAATAATCGTATGCCAGTGTGCATTGGCTCATTTAGATTACACTCGAAGTAGATTGGTCCCTCTAAGCGAGATCCCAATTTCGTCGGTCATCCGACGTGACGTCCTCCGTTCCTCCTTCAGTGCACGAGGGTTACCATACGTAACCAACGTTCTTTATAGGAAAAAGGTTCTTAGATTTTTTTTTGGGGACCAAAAATGGTTCTTCTATGGCATTAATGTGATAATTCCCTTTTATTTAAGAGAATAAAACGTCCTTTGCGGAACTTTGAAAAGTTCTTCTGCAGCATCAGGCTGTGAAATTTTAAGTTTAGTTTGTAAGAGTGCTCAGTAGGTATTTTTAAACAGAATAATTTTCCAGAATGGCTAAAACCTTTTCAGAATTGGCTGTAGACGTGTTGCAGACCTGAGAAGGTCACTTTGTCTCCTACGCTTATTTAGTTCTCCCATTAATAAAAAGTAAAATCCACATATCAGCTTGACCGTAGCTGTTTTGTGTCGTCAGCATGGGCGGTTATCTCAAGGTCACATGCTTATTGTCAAATGAAAGGCTAAGGTTGGTCACCTCCCGTTTTTAATGCTGTGGAAAACACAAGGTAATCAAACAAGCAATTAAGCATTATGGGAGGAAATAACTTCATGCTGTGCCCTTTGCAGGCTCCTTTCAGGTTTTACAGCTCTTCCCCAGCCCAGGCGTGCACCAAACAGGAAATCAACATTTAAGAGTGCCTGCCATTCATCACTCTAAGATGAGGAGAATGTTTTAAAGGTGGAACAGATCAGTAGAGAAGGTCAGCGTGGAGGTCAGATATGTGTATTTTGCAGAAGCCTACGATAAACATCCATGTTCGTTTGAATAAAAATCAAGGTCAAAAAGTAATTTCAAGTGTATTATAATCTGACTGGTATTTCAAAGGGTCATCGCTTTGACCAAACAGTCACTGATTACTCTTTAGCGAAAGGCTTTCATGATGCCGACTCTCTTGCTCCCGTTTCTACGGCGGTCCACTTTGTGTTTGTAAAATGAGATGGCGGATGAATTAAACCAGATGAGGTGATCGTAATTCAACACACTGCTGGAGCGCGAGGGTAAGGGCAGCGGCAGTCATGGGAATATCTGAACCATTTTTTTCACCTAATTGCGAGTCAGTTAGAAACAGTTGGCAAGGACATGTGGCTAGGGAGGCTTTAATGGAGATGAATGGAATGCCAGGAGGATAGAGCAGGACCCTGACCCGTCCTCCTATTTCTGTAGTCCTGCTTGTCTTGATCGACTGATCTGAATATCGAGAAAGCCTGCTTGTCATATAAAATATTTCTCATTATATACAGCTTTTTTGTCGTCATTTATCCGACAAAGTTTGAATTTCGAGAAGGTTCAGTCAAGGTTGAGAAGTTCCTTTGTGTCTTTCCAGCCTTTGAACTTCCATTAGATTTACATTTCAATTTGATACTGTTTGGTTTCAAAGCCTCCCTTTACATCCGTATTTACTCAGTTTAAAGGTATCAAACTTTCTTCTAAAGGAGTCTCGGCATAAAAAAACCCATCCATCTGAGCTCACGCAGAGGAGAAAGTTTCCTTCTGTTTGATCACACCGCTGTCTTTGTCTGGCCGGCATTCTTGATCCTAAAGAAATTCTGTTTTGGGGAGAGCCGTTTTTCACACCAGGCACCTCACAGAGATGGGGGAATCAAAAAGCGCCTTAGTCAGCTCGGTGCTCAGGGCAGAGGCTGATGGGAAGGGGCTCTACAGCTCTAGGGTTCCTGTTACAGCAGATCACTTTCTCCCCAAGTCTCATTTCAATAGCGTTAGTATGCTGCAGCCCAACTGAGCGCTCCGAGCAGAAAGCACACTGTCAGCACAATCATCAGCTCTGCTCCGACTCAAACCCTCAAAGAGTGTCAAGATGTGGATGTGAAAATATAGTGAGGGAGATGAAGGGAGAGGAGAAACGATTGTGATGCAAGTTCCAAAAAAGTTCAGATGAGAGAGAAGGAAAGAATAAAAATAACTGAATCATTGTGCGACATGCATAAAATTCCTGTTTACATTTTTATTAGTACATTTATTTAAATGCATTTTTGTATCATTTTTTTTTTACATGTGTGTATTTATGCTCAAAATATTTTTTTTATGTTTTTGAGCGAAGTTGCTAAGGCTGAATTTATGTGATCAAAAATGTAGTAATTTTGTGAAATATTATTGCAGTAACTTTTCTATTTGAATTCATTTTAAAGTGTAATGTATTCCTTTTATGGCAAAGCTGAGTACATTTTTAGCAGCATTTACTAGAGTTTTCAGTGCGACATGATCATTCAGAAATCAGTTTAATATGCTGATTTGGTGCTCAAGTAACATTTATTATCAATGTTGAAAACAGTGGTTCTGTTTAATATTTTTGTGAAAACCATAATACATATTTTTCAGGATTCTTTCGTGAATAAAAAGTTCAAAAGAACATTTTTTTAAATAAAATTATTTTGATACGTTATAAATGTATATTATTGTCACCTTTGATCAATTTAATGCATCATTGCTGAATAAAGTCTTAATTTCTTTAACAAAAATTTTACTGACCCCTTTTAAACAGTAGTGTATATTTAATGATACTGTACTTTGACAACGTAAAACCTCAATTTTACTATTCTAATAAAGCTATTTTAATCTAAATAAGAGTAAAAGTTATAGAATAAGACAAATAGTGATGAATAGTTAACCCAAAAAACTAAAATTCTGTCACTACTTCGTTATTTACTCAAGATCATTTGTTGCAAACACTTAGGATTTTCTTTCTTCATAAAAAGGTTCATTTTTGAATTTTTTTTCTGTTTAGTGAGAATGATTAAAAGTTGGGTGCAGTCAAGGTCCATACGAATCGTACATTATATTCCAAGTTTTCTGAAGCAATGCGATAGCTTTATGTAAAATAAAACATAAAAATAAGTGAACAAATCATTCAGATGGTTCTGTGAACAATCAGTTCATTGGAAATATTAGACTCAAAATGATTAGTAGATGGATAAGATATCCTTACTTCTAATATGAAATCTCATGAACATGTCAGCAAGAGCTATGTTGGATGTCAAGATTCTGACAGCTTAAATTTCTGTCTGTTCATCACACAAAGCTATTGAATGGCTTCAGATGACTGATTTGAATGGACTTCTTTTATGATGCATTTTGGCAAAAGAGTGGCCAGGATATTGTTTAAAAATTAAAATCATGGAAGAATGAAAGTCATCAGAATGACATGATGGTGAGTAAATGATGACATAATTTTCATTTTAGGTGAACTATGTCTTTATAGAACCACGTATAGGCTGCAGCCCGAAAGCTGGAAGCCGTCATGAAGAAGAACGGCGCTCATGTGACAGCATATTAGACCGGGAAGGTAAATTGATATGTAAATTGAGTGTGCGACTCAGAGAATGAGGAAATATGAACCTGAAATGTGCTAGACCTTCACGTAGAGCGGGAACAGCTTTTTTTCTCCCGTCAGCAATGTACAATAGCAGACCCCGGTGTACCGAACATCTCAAATCTGTCTGCTCTGTGTGGCAGAATATTCTGGAGAAAGAGAGCGAGAGTGCATTAGGCAGCACAAAGTGATTTGTCCTCATGGTGTTCAGGCTGTACTGAAAGAGCAGAGGCCTTGCTCAACAAAAGCAAGCAACGCTCGCTCATTTATTGGAGGAACACTGGAAGATTGGAGTCGTTCATCAGGATGATGCTCGCTGCTTTGTTCTTCAAGGAGAGACATTTTGTCAATATAAGATGCACTTTTTCTCATTAGATTTCTGAGAGGCCTGTCAGCCATACAGACATACAGTGAGAACAGCTTCATAAGATTTGTGGTCCTCAATATCCGCATACACACTTTATGTAATGGAAATGTATGCTCGTTATTGACATGCGCACATTTTCATTTCAAAACAGAAACTGATTGTAGAAACAGTTGCATTGTACAAACTATAGCAAGAATCCTATTATTTTAACTTGACAAGTTTTCTCTTTGATATAGTATTATTTTGATGCCCCGATGAAGATATTATTCTTGGATAATGACTACTGCCATGAATGGGATCTTAAGATTAAAATTCAAATGGAAAACTGGGTCCCTTTCATTCATAATTTGTATTGAATTTGGTAAATTTGAACACATCTATCTATCTATCTCTTCTATCTATCTATCTATCTGTCCGTCAATCCCCGTCCGTCGGTCTATAATGTCTTTTGGTTTCACGCATTGTTATCTTGCTCGTACCAACATTTGTTTATCTACTATCTCGGTCCATCTACAACTTTCTATTGTCTTTTTGTGGTTTGTGTCGTCTATCTGTTGCTTGTTTTCTGTGTGTCCGTTTGTCGTTCTTTTTCGTTCTTCTAGTTAACAGCTACGTTAGTTATGTCTATTGACTATTGTTCTATCATAATAGTTGTCATTCTATTTTATCGTTTAATTGTTTTCTGTCTGTCTGTCTGTCTGTCTGTCTGTACTGTCTGTCTTCGGTCGTCTGCTGTCTATCTGTCGTCCTGTCTGTCTATCTATCTATCTATCTAATCTATCTATCTATCTATCTATCTTTTTGTCTGTCTGTCTGTCTGTCTGTCCTGTCTTTCTGTCTATATTGGTTTGTTTGTTTGTTTGTTCACTCATTTGTTCTCTTGTTCGTCCTAACATTTGTTTTATCTATCTATCTTCTGTCCATCTACAACTTTCTATTGTCTATTTTGTGTTTGTTCTGTCTATCTGTTGCTTGTTCTGTTGTCCGTTTTGTCGTTCTTTCGTTCATTCTATTTATCAAGCTATCGTTAGTTCTGTCTATTGAGCTATTGTTCTATCATAATATAGTTGTCATTCTATTTATCGTTTAATTAGTTGTCTGTCTGTCTGTCTGTCTGTCTGCTGTCTGTCTGTCGTTCTGTTCTGTCTGCCTGCCTAGCTATCCTAGTCTATCTATCTATCTATCTATCTATCTATCTATCTATCTATCGTCCTGTCTGTCTGCTGTCTGTCTGTCTGTCTGTCTGCCTGTCTTATGTTGTTTTGTTCACACGATCATTTGTTCTCTTGTTCGTCCTAACATTTGTTTTATCTATCTATCTTCTGTCCATCTACAACTTTCTATTGTCTATTTTGTGTTTGTTCTGTCTATCTGTTGCTTGTTCTGTTGTCCGTTTTGTCGTTCTTTTGTTCATTCTATTTATCGAGCTATCGTTTGTTCTGTCTATTGAGCTATTGTTCTATCATAATATAGTTGTCATTCTATTTATCGTTTAATTAGTCTTTCTGTCTATCTGTCTATCTATCTGTCTATGCATAAAATTGTAACGCTTTTAACTATTTTCAAATCACAAGACTCAAACATGACTAACAATGCCATCCAACACACTAACAAACCTTCAGAAAGTGATACATTAGAATGCTGCAAATGTAATTGTTGTGCTTTTAAGCATCTCTATAAAAGGATGATTACATTAGATTCAGCCCTAACAAAACATTAGAAAAACTAATGCAAAATCTTTGTCACAATAAGCACACACACAGCATTTTGGTGTGCGCTTGTGTCACTTTCCTGACAGCATAGCTGAGTGCTGTCATAAACAGCTGTTAAATTCGCTGATATTTTCCCATTTGTCAGATTGCATTCAAGAAAAACAATAAAGTTGAGATTTTAATGAATGGCTTGTTTTCTAGTTTTGATGACCTTCAGCCGTTCATCTTGTTATATGTCACCTTTTTCTTCATTCTCCTTGACATCAAATGACGAGATGAGTCAAGGTTTCCCACACACACACACACACACACTGGGGGATCCATCCATCCAGCCAATTAGTGGCGTTTACATGATGACGAGCTTGTGTTTGATTCAGCCAAATAAAATCAGCATCAAACTGAAGTGATGGAGCATGATGAACACTGGCAATCGGTTACACTATGTAGTGTACACACGCATGTGTGCGAGTGAGGTGCGCTTGCCAAAGACAGAATCATTCTCACTTTTCTCTGCCACGCAATCACAGCTCCAGCCTGCCAACTCGCCATGGCTGGGCTCCTGTGACCCTGGCATGGGCAGCCCCTCTCCTCATCATTACTGCCAAATTAAAAGCCAGAAGCCTCCAGCTCATCTGTCTCCCTGCTGCCGACTCTTATCACGAGCTCGGCCGCTCCCAAGCAGTTACGGATGCCTTGGAACTCACCCCAAACCAATTATAATCAAAAGATGATTTTAAAATGTACTAGTCTTTGATTGTAATGAGAGAGTTCTACATTTTCTTCTCAGATTAGCTGTCATGAGTGATTCTTACTTTGAGACAAATTACCGAGGGGAGTTTAGGCACAGGAACAGGGGAGAGAAGAACCTGAAGAAGGGAAATGTAATTCCCTCATAGCTTCTCTCATTAAAGCGTAATGCTGTTTGCAAGGGAGCATGAAAGATTAGGCAGTTACATGTGGGAAGTTGCAGAGGCTGATTCGGTTCAAGAAGATCTTCACTCAAGCATCCTCATGACCTGCTCTAAGGTAAAGAAATGGGTTTCAAGGCACACTCAAAGGCAGGTCAGTTCATTCAGCATCCATCTTGGTAACATCTCAAAATCAATTCCAGTCATGCTAATATTGCTCATATATTGAATAGAGTTTGTTTTGGTTTGGTTGGGTTTGGTTTGGTTATTTTATGGGCACTACTTTTTTATTTGTTAATTTGTTTGTTTAACTTTTTTATTTAATCAGATTTTTTAAAGTTTATTTTATTATTTTAATTACTGAAACCTTGTTTTTACCAAAAACTAGTACTACCTTCTTTCTCAACTCTAACAACTGTTCGTTCAACTTTATGTTGAATGTTACTTTATTATTGGCACCATTTATTTATTTACTTACGTACTACATAAGTTCTGTAAGTATATAAACCTCTTTAGTTCACGATGGAAATTGCTTGTCATATACGATGGGCTTGAGTTTGGTCTCATATTCAATCTCCCATCGCAGACGCAAAGTCAAACATGGATTGCATGAAAAGGTGAACTTGTACAACTGAAATGTGAAACAGCTATTATTTAATTTAATTAAATTAAATGCATTTAGGAGACATGCTTCAGGGGTCTTTTAATGCATAAACTGCAACTGCATTCAGTTGACAAATGACTGTGAGGGGGGCTGTTGTTTTGCAGTGATGTTTAAAATGTTGCTAAGCCTCTAGGAGCTTTTATACTGGGTGTGTTGCACTATATTGCTGCAGGCGAAGGCAGACGGTTTCAGAATCGTACCCACGGAGACCCAGAACACCTGGTTATTCACTTCCTCAGCCCACATTCCCGTGCCCTCGGAGACTACTCACAGATTGTGCTAGTGCACTCAACAGCACCACACACACTCAATACCATGGAAAAACAAAACAAAGACTAACTTTTATCAGGGCATACACTTCCTCAAACTCTCATTTGAAGACTTTTATTCATGTTTTAGGTGGCATACTCATTCAAACGTGTTCAGACACAATTAATGCTATAAATATGGACGGAAAAACATTGATTGATGTCACAGCTGAGCCTAATATATGAAGGGAACTTCATCTCTTCAGCAGCTTGGAAATAATCATAATCTATTCCCCACTCTCATACAGTCCTGAACGGCAATTTTATGGCTGGTTTATAAAAATATACATTTTTATAGGTGATGTTTTTATCTTTTTTTTTATGTGTTGCAGACATTGTGGCTACATTAAAGCGAAGCAAGATCCAGATGAAGAAAAAATGCAGTTTCAGAATGGGAGAGGTACGATGGCCAAAATAGCACACACAAACACACACACAACACTCATACATAATGGATTGTCAAAACAAACGGTTGGTTTTAGAGGTAACATAAATGTAAAAGGTCTCTCTTCCAGTCTCGGCTGTGAGAGTGCGATATAAATCAAAAACCCTCATGCTCAACCTCACCATAGAGTTTATCTTTTCCAACTTTTTTAGGAGGCTGTTTGGGTTTATGGTGCAGTCGTGTCTTGGCATTCATTCGGACTGAAAATCCCTGTGTGAAAATCATATGTGGTATTTATTTATTTTTTTCTTACTGCAGTGAAACTTCCAGGAAGCAGGACGTATATTCACCCCCACACTTACGAGGACCCAAATCAAGCCATCCGAGATTTTGCCAAGGAAATTGATGCCTCCACTATACGTATAGAGAGAGTTATAGGTGCAGGTGAGAGTCTTATTCTTCAAATTGTGGAAATAAAATGAAAATAAAACAATATTGAATTTCAAATATACATTATGCAAATCGTGTCAGTGTAGCTCCTTAAATATTGAGGTGTGTTCACTTCATAAAACATTCAATGTTTTCAGTATGTAAGCGTAGTTGTGTGCTAATGTATGTCAAAGAACTGAGGTTTCTATTTGAGCCCTAATTATAGAACGTCTGCCAACCGTAATCCTCACACACAAAGCTGTTGTTTGAAATACTGAGCTGTTAATACCGCATATCTCTGCGTCTGAACTTGGCTTTGAAATCTCATTTTCCTCAATGTATGCGTTCTCTGTCCGTGAGTGTCTGTTTCTCCATTTTTCAGACTTTTTTGTGTTTTATCCTGGTTCTTTATTTCTCTCTATCATTTCCAATTTCTCTTCATCTGGCTGCAATAGTGTGCAATAGAGTTCTTTAGGGCTTTAGGAGTTCTGAATTAAACAATGCCATGGAGAAATATTCTTAGATTCTTTGTGTGAGAACAGGACACGCATTTAACCCAAACATATTTGACTGAGATGTTATCCACCATATAACAGAGCTTTCCCAAAACAATATATATACAGTATATGCCAAGTTTTCTACAAAGCTGTTCTAGATTTATGTTTCTCGTGTCACTCTACGGTCCCTTTCTTCTCACGTAATAACATTTCAACAAATATCTTTTCTCAGAAGAAAAAAATCCTTAAATTGTGTACTTGTATAAATTACTTTCTTGCGCCATTGGCAAAATGCTTTTTTTATATAATGAACCTCACTAAATTTTGTATTTATGATTTTAAAAAACAAGTCAAATGTGGTCAGAAAAATTAAAAATAATATATAATTCTCTGCTGTCTTAATGATTTGTAATTCTTTATTCGAAAATATATCTATTTTAACTTATGTTTATATATTTGGTCACGCTTTATTTTAATGTCCAATTCTCCCTATTAACAAACCATTAATTCTGACTTTTGCCTCAATAAATACCTAATTTGCTGCTTATTAACCGTTAGTTAGGTAGTTGTTAAATGTAGGTATTGTGTAGGATTAGGGATGTAGAATATGGCCATGCATAATATGTGCTTTATAAGTACTAATAAACAGTCAATATATTAATAATAGGCATGCTAATAAGCAACTAGTTAATAATGAGAATTGGTCCCTGTACTAAAGTGTTACCATATATTTTCACTGGAAAACAAGACAGTGAACACAGTCACAGTGTCCAGTCAAGTGAATTTTGTTTATGCGTATTTTCCTTCATAAATCCACCATAGTCTGATGCTGATGATAGTCATGTGTTTCTTTCCAGGTGAGTTCGGTGAGGTTTGCAGTGGCCGTCTGAAGCTCCCCAGCAAGAGAGAAATCTACGTGGCCATCAAAAGTCTGAAAGCTGGATACTCAGAGAAGCAGAGGCGGGACTTCCTGAGCGAGGCCAGCATCATGGGCCAATTCGACCACCCCAACATCATCAGACTGGAGGGAGTCGTTACCAGATGTAAGTGACTGACATGTACTGTCGTCTTCACCTTCACCCAATGGCTTTTAAATGGCGTAAGTAAAGTAAAGTAAGTAAACATACACTGCATTGTAAGCACTGAGGGAAAAATAAGCTGTTCTCAAAAGTGCTTTCAGAAATCATTTTGCGGGAATTCAATTGCACAGTTGAGTTCTTGGCTCGGTACAATTTTTATACAGCGTGGTTGAATAGCACAAGTGTGACAATATATGATTATTGTGACTACACCAACAACCCTTTTCCGCCACAGCGGTCACAAAGTGTTTTCATGGCATTGTTATTAAGAGCCAGATGGAGGTGTGCTGTACTCACTGACGTGCTCAGCCTTGGGGAGGACAGAAACAGAGCTTGACTGTTCCACCTGAATGGCTCTGTTGAATTGGATTCGTCCACACAAGAGGGTTGGAAGACAAAGACTCGCTACAGCAGATGTATTGCAGAGCAAGCCTTTAAACGTGACTAGACATATTAGCTCTAGAATTAACTTTTCATTTGAAAATGTTCAATTGGCTACTTGGGAACTTTTGATTAGGAAATGTTATGCAAAAGTAAACCTAAGTACAGTATTAAATGACTATTAAAATTGGCGCTTAACTCGTTCCCCACTGTGTGTGCTACAGACAATTGAAGTGACTTTTCTAAACAATCAGAATTACGATTTTTAGCTTGTAGATGAAAAATAAACCACCTAGCAATTAAATGCCTAAAACACACCCCAAAATCCTAGAAAACATATAAGAACTTGCCAAAAAAACGCTCAGAACACCCTAGCATTGCAGTTTTGACAATGATGTGTGGAAAACAGTCGGAGAAGAATTTGAAATAATTGATGTCCTTTAAACCTTTTTAAGTTTTTAGCAACGTTTTACAACAGTATAGATTAGGTATAATCTGTATTTCATACAAATTCAGCAACATGAAGAACATTACAGGTCAACGTTTTTAGAAACATGCAAATGAAAGTGGAAATGTTACGCTGATCTTTAAATAATGTCCTGTTCAGATTAAGTCAACTAGGCTTTTTTAACATTCTTACAAGCAAAATGAAAAAACTTGTTTTCCTTTTATCGCTTGTTTCTCCAATCTTCAACTGCCGTTCTGCACTTATATGTTTGTGGCCTGATGGCGTTGTCTAAATTGGATCTTAATCGCATACAGAGATAAACTTACACAGTGTTATGTGTGTTAGAAACCTTTCCAAGTCTCATTATCTCATCAGTAATGGGGGAGAGCTTATCGGGGAACTTCAGCTTTCACCAGACGCCAAACAAAAACCCTTTCTTTCGAGCGTCATTATGACTGAACAAATGTCTGCGGCTCCGCACTACCTATAGAGCACAACAATGAAAGTATGCATATTTATGACTGCATGAATATTAATCATTTAAATAGTTAATTGGATGTGTTTTAAGTGTCATAAATATTCAGCAGCGCACATATGAACAGCGACGTCTCGACATTTCATATTCATTTTTCGCTCTGTTCTCTCTAATGCGGAATGTTAATTTTGACCTTTTGTTAGCATTGGTTTGTGCAGTTTACAGAACTATTTCCTCCGTAAATCGAGTTTGCTTTTCATTTTGAAAAGGCAGACGCTGCCTAATTGCCTGTCCTCCAGTTATAAGTGGTGTATTTATGTTCTGAGCAAATATCAGGGGCTCGGGGTTAAAGCTCAGTTCAGTATCTCTCGGAGCACGCAGACTCTTTGGAAGAACAAAGTAGCGGTTTAAGTGAGAGTAATGCATTCAACATTGGGCTGCACTCTGACCTCTGTCTTCGTGGAATAGACCAGTTCTCTGTTGGAATCTAAAATAAGCCTGCTTTTGACAGGGTAAAAGAGAGTTGAGGGGAAGATGTAGAGAGGAAATATTTGACATTCTTAGAAAAAGAAAAAAAACTTGCTACGTGTGCTGCGTTAAGCTAACAGACTTGTCACAGCACTTAAGATCATTGCTCTTTTGTTGGTTTGATTGCTTCTATTGTCCTCATTTGTAAGTCGATTTGGATAAAAGCGTGTGCTAAATGACTTAATGTAAATGTAAATGTATTCCAGCTAGTTGCTGTAGTTGAGGTGATGTAGTATGTACTAAAATAACTAAACTAAAAATGAAATAAAAAAATAATAAAAGCTATAGGGATAGAGGGGGTAAATACAAACGCAAAAACACTACAAAATTACCATATCTCTAAACTTAAAATAAGAATGGAAAATATAAAAAATTTAAATTGTTCAAAATATTCACAAAAAAATATAATGGTATCTCAATGCTAAAATGTGTGTTCAGTATGTTCTGCTCTTATGTTTACTAATTTAAATCTGCAAGATGCTTGTCATTTAAAAAATAGATCATAAAACATTTAATTCTCTGATGAAGCTATTTCACAGATGTTTACAGATACAATTTGAATTTACACAATTTGTGTTATATTTTTGTGAAAGGTTGTGATTTAAATTTTGTCTTATGGAATATACTTAATTATCTTTAATACAAATTGTAACTTCATATTATTTATTATTATTATTATGAAAAAAACATGTTGTGCTCTTATGTTTAAGACTTTATTTATCTTATGTACTAAACATCTTAGAGATTCTGAAAGGGTAAAGTGATAGTCATGTCACTGTCCATATGGCTGCATGTATTCTGGCCTTGGGGGTTGTGAATAGTCGCACGTATGACAGCGGAGAGAGGCAATTTCACAGATCACTGCTCAGCAGGTCAGTGGCTGCAGGGCCGAGGAGAGGGTAAGGGAACAGCAGGGACAGCTCTCTAACCTTTCACTCCAAACAGTTATTCAAAACATCCATTTCTAACAGCTCCCAGCATTCAAATCCTTCCACCGTGATTGCCACTCACTGTAGCAACAAAAAAACAACCTTTGAGATATGTAAAATCCTTGAAGGGTAATGCGTCTCTGTCTGTTATCGTATCTTTGATGAGCTAAAAGTGTCTAATTCATAAACAGTCTTTTTGAACAGATGCATTTGTATCTGTATTTAGCAAAACAGGCTTCCAGTGGTTATGGAAAACTTGGAAATATCAGCAAATTTGCAGGTATGAATGGACTTTTAATATATTTAATTGCCATTCATTGCTTTTTGCGAGTGCAGTCTCTATAAACTCACTTTAGAACATTATTAAAATATCCAGTAATCTTGAACATCTGCAAAAGTAATGGAAAAAATCATAAAAATCCATTTGTGATAAACAGTAATAAACAGCAGAAGACTGTGGAAAAACACTTTTGAATAAAGACTCAGATGAGTTGGTAAATCAAGTTTTAACTGGTTCTTTGAATAAACAGAATGAATCTAACTTCCCAGTGTTATCCTTCAGGGCTAATTTTAGTGATGTACACAAAGAAGCCTTTGTAAATGTAGTTTTTATTGTGTTTTTCTTTTTTACGCTTGTGGCCTCAGCGATCAACGAATCCAAAACAGAGCTCCAATCAACAGTGCTTTATCTGAATAATGTTCCAAACCCTCCCTCTCACTGTGATTGCTTCCATTGTTATGTAGATGGTGGGTCTGGTGCGACTAAAAGAAAGCTTTGGAAATAGCCCTTTTAATAGCTATCTCGTCATTTGTCAGAAAAGTTCTGATCTCTCTGTATCTCTCATTTCCTCCTTTATGTGCCAACAATCGCCTAATCTGGAACCATTCAATTTGGAGGAGGCTATCATCTCCTATCATCGTGCTCTTTCCACCGCGAAGGATTTTCCTCTTAACGAAGTGGCTGCTATTTCGAGAAAGCATTCATTAAAACCACCGCTCCTTTGTTTAGGGGACAATGAAAGTTTAAAGTCTTGTGGAGACTCTTGTGTTAAATTACGCTAACTCTTGTGGTAGATTTAGGGTTGCGATGCAGGGAACAGCGGGGACTTGGAAAGCAGCTCAGTGCTAAGTACATCATGTGTCATTTAGTTAAAACACCATTTGGAAAATCAATAAGATTGTAAAGTTGAAGAACAGCTCCTTTTGTTCTTATGTTCATAATCGTGCCCAAAGTGGGCCATCAGGACATCAACCTGGTCAATTTCTCTTTTATCCTATAAGTTAGTTCATTGTATGTCAATGCAGAGTATATGGAGATATGAGTTCTTCTGTTACCACGCTGCCGAAATAAACCACTTTAATGCAGGGTGTAAAATCAATATTCTATTTGCAATAGGGGTTCTCGCTCTATGGATGAGCCAGCAGTGAGAATGGGCCTGATTTGAGCTTGTTAAGGGGTGTCACTGCTGGGGTCCTGATGGGACGACTACAGGCCAAATGTAAAGCCTCTGGTGTGCCGCTTTACACACAAACATATGTTTACACACACACACTCAAGCTGGTGTGCCTCCCTCCCAATACGCAATTACACAATCCGCCTTGTATCTGATGTCACAAAGCATTTTTTATCATGTACATGCTCTCTAAATGTCAAATCACCTGTAACAAAGGTCTGTTTCCTTTAGTGATTATTCTACAATACCGGTTAGAAGTAAATCACAGGGGTGTTGCATTACACAGATGAGGCGTTATGTGATATTGATTACTTGAGTTTGTTGTAGGTATTCATTTTTTTCCCGATCGTGCCATACAAACACGTAGGTCAGAGGGACTCTGTTGGGAATAGATTAATCCAGCGATTTTCCCTGGTAAGTATGTATAGAGTTCAAGAGATTCTGTGCGAAATGCCTCTGACAGCAGCGTGCTGTGACAGCTTTATTTAAGTGGATATGGTTTTTAAGTCTCTGTCCTAGATATTACCAATACAAGCAGACCTGGATCCATGCTTCCATTTTCACCACAGACAATGACAGCTTAATTTTTATTTCTGTACTTTTATAGTCACATTTACATTTTACATTTATGCATTTATCAGACACACTTATGCAGAGCAAAAACAGTACAATGACATAAACGATTCATATTTTTACTGTGTGTGTGTGCTCACGATGGAGGTGTGTTTTTAGATGTTTCTTGAAAGTAGCAAAGGATCAGAGCTGGGGAAATCATTCTATCAAGCTTTGAGGAAATTGTTTTGTGTATGCATTTCTATTTATTTTTATATTATTATATTTATTTAAAAAATGTTGGGTGGGTAAGATTTTTTAAATGTTTTTGAAAAAAAGTCTATCATGCTCACCAAGGCTGCATTTATTTGATCAAAGTAAAAAAAAAAAAATTACAGTATCTTATGAAATTTATTCAATGTTATTAAATTTGTAATTTTCTATTTTGAATAATTTAAAAATGTATTTCATCCTGAATGTCAAGACCATATTTTCAGCTGCTTTTCCAGTCTTAAAAACACAGAATCAACAGAAATCTTCTATATTCTGATTTTGGTTTTCAAGAATAATTCTTTTTCTTCTTATTAATCAATGATTGAAAACAGTTGTGCCCCGCTTAATTAGATTGTGTCAACTGTGATCATTTTTCAGGATTCTGTTGTTAATAGAAAGTTCAATAAAACATATATCGTTATTTGAAATATTTTTTTTTCTTTTGTAAATATGTATTAGTCTTTACTGTACTTTTGAATTTAAATGAATTTAATGAATTCATTAATGCATCCAAACTGATTTCTGGAGTGAAATAAGGAAAACTTTTTATAAGCTCGTTTATAACCCATAGCAGCATCATATGATATATCACTGTAAGAAAAAAAATCCATAGAGACGTTTACAGACATTTCCTGTAAATCTAAAACACAGGGAAAGCACTTACAAAAAATAAGGACAATTCCTTCATATTAAGAGAACATTGTGTCAGACAGTTGCACTGTCTTCTGAAGAATGATTTGTAAACCTGCCTGCCTGAACCATATTTAGTGTCACCCTCAGGGTTTCTTGATCTTCACAGTATGTAAATCTATAACCTATCCTTCTGTTAAAGCTCTGTACCTGAGGCCACACTTAATAAGCCACCAGTGACATTAACTGCTAGTTCACTCCCGCTTACACAGAGCTCATCGTAGACTGCTGCTATTCCAGCCATGCAGGTTTCATAAAGGGTTAAACCTATTATTCTCTTTGTAGAAACAAAGCAAAAAGAGAAACCAGGTCTTGAGGGTGAAATCACAGAGATATGCCTGCCCTCTGTTCATAAGACATGTGATGCTAATGCAGGAAGCCCTCAGTGAGCTCCATTGTGTGCTTTGAGATAGCGAACACCGTCTGCAACGGATGAAGCTGCTTGTGTGTGCTTGTGGTTGTGCCGTAACCTTTTTATATCTCGTCAGGAAAAACGGGCATGTCAGATGTCCAGATGATCACTTGATAACATATGAATTAGAGGAGAAATTAAAAAATCCCTTCAAGGTTGCCAGAGATTAATGTCAAGAGCGAACCTTTCAGAGTTGTTTTCCGAAGAGCTCGTTATAAGGAGGGTTTTATTAGTTAACCGCCTGCTGTAATCGTGGCTAATGGTTGTTTTAACACTTAAACCCACGTATAAAATCAACACTAGATTACCTTTCAAAAAGATTTACCAGAGCAGTTTACCAGGCAAAATTTAGTCAAGCGTTTAAGGTCCTTGCACACTGAGTCCGAAAATTTCGTATGCATTTTTTCGCTCTTTTTTTCTGTATTCGTCATCCTTTCCTATCAAAACGCTTACTACAGATGCGAAAACGCAGAAAATTGAACCTGGTCCGAATTTATTTATGACAGACGAAAGGTTCGGAGGCAGTGTGTAAACGTGATTGAAACAACGTGAGGTCGTATTTATTTTTTAACGTACGAAAATTTCGGACGAGAATTTCAGACTCATTATGCAAAGACCTTTAGTATGAAATTAATTTTCTTTGTAAATTTCAGCTTTTGAAATCAGCTTTGTAAATTTCAGCTTTTGAAACCAGTTCTGTTCTGGAGGACTCCCACATTAAAGCATATTGTATTTTATTTAATTTTTTCAAATAACATGTTGGATGAAAAAACTAATTTGAAAAAATGAAAATTAACTTTCAAACTTTCAACGAAAATCAGACATTCCATTAAATACTAATACATTTTGATTCATCCTGTAAAATACTAACTGAAATAAATATGTTTAAGCTGAAGTACTAAAAATACGTGATGCCGTTAAATCCTCACAGTGTTGAACTGCACGTCCAGCTCGTGTTTTCTCTCTCTGGGCTCGACTCTGAGGTCAGGGCCCCGGGAGGCTTCTCTGATCAGATCCACTGCCTCGGTCACCCGCTCTTTCAGGATCAATGCCAGTCTCCGCTTCAACTTACTTTCTGATAAAGCAGTCACACACACACACATAGTGACATCAGATGGCCACCCATTGCCGTTCCATTCCCTGAACACAGTGCGCTGCGGCCCATTCCCTCTCTTTCTCTTTCAACGACTGACAGCTACATTAGTCTGCCTCTGAAAAATAAACGGAATTGCATTTTTTCCCCCTCTTTTTTCAGATGAGACATGGGAGTTTAGGTTTGGGGGTGTCGTGGAAGGCATTTATCTTGGTGAGATAGTGATTTAATTTTAGGTGATGTATAACCAGTCTGTTGCTGCGGTGATGCTCGGAGGGGGGTGATCAAACCTGTTTTTCACAAACTCATAGAGACATATATATTTATATACACACATAGACCTCGCGTCCCATGACTCGAGCACATATCTCTGTATTCCAGAGTGGAGGTTTCCGGAATGTAAGTCATTCATCAGCACTGACGTGGCTGGTGTTTACATGTCCCTGAGAGAGACAGGGACAACAGCCCACTACTGAGCACTAATAAACACTGATACACTGACACACATTCTGAGTGGCTCCTATTTTTTGGGAGGAGTACCAAGGACTTTCTTTTTCTTTTTTTTTTTTGGAAAGAAAATGCAAATTTATGCATTGTTTGCATCCCAATTTACTGCTATACCCATATTGCATCAACGTTGTTATTGTTACCTGAAACTAAAATGTTTTTTGGTAATAAAATAAAATAAAATAATAATTTTGATAAAAACTAACTTAACATGAAAAAGCACCTTATTCAAACTTAATGAAATTTTAAAATTATGTAGTAACACATTTGATTGTCAAATCTAACTGAATCAATATGTTTTTAAGCTGAACTTACAAAATACAAATGATCACTTTAACAACTAAAATAAATGAACGCTATATAGAAATATTTCAATAAAAACAGATAAATCAAAACCCTCATAACATTGCCTAAACATTTAATTAATTCTGGAAAAATATTAAAGACTATTATTATGTTTTCGAGGTATTAAAAATACTATAAGAGTGTAGAAATAACACTAAAAAGGACCTGTTTTGTCATATATTATATATATACAGGTCCTCCATTGACTACTATTTTTAAGACAATTATTACTTAAAAGCATGAACTCTACATCTCTCTGGGTGTTAACATAATGGCCTGTTTCCTGCTATCTGAGGCACTGGAAGCCTGCTTAGCATTCAGCGTCTGTAAATGAACCTATAAGCCTCCGCTCTGGAGACCTACTTATGCTTGGCGTAGGATCATACACACACTGATGTGCCCCTTTAACAAGGGCAAACATGGTGTACACCACCAGGATCATATGCACCAACTAATCAACAGGCACATTTGACATGGTCATTTTACCCCAGCGGTCACGTTTGGATTCGTTCCGTCAAATCTGCACTTAGACGTTCTGTCAAATGAAGCAAGGGTCGCTAAATTGTTGAACTCTCGGTGACCTGTGAGTGATGTATTCAGGTCAGAGTATTGAGAGGGGTATGACAGAGCTTGTTAACCGAGACTCAACAAGCCACTGGAACATTTTTCTGTTTATTTCACTCCGTCGCTATATATTTCAGATGTCGGCTTGCAGATGATGCCCTGTGGTAAATTGGTGGCAGCAGTAGTATAACTTATGCTTATTAGTGTGAGTGTGTTTGTAAAACTAAAATTCTCTTTCAAAACCCAATGTTCTGTATTTTTGCCTAATATCTGCAGAAGGAGCTACCTTGTAAGTGTGGGCGTTCATGCAGAATGCCTTCTTGTGTTCAAAATAGCTTAATGGAATTGAACAGAAGACACTTACAGTTGCTAATATAAACAATGAATATGTTAGTCTGTATGTAAATACTGTATGCTTGTCCGACTCACAAATACATGAATGGTTAGTTAAATTTTTCCCATTCTTTGTTTTTTCCCTTTGATATAAACCACACCAACCAGCTACAAGGTGAATCACAAAATTACAAACTTTAATTTAAAGCAAAAAAGTATTTGAAAATCAGACAAAAACACAAAAGTACAAGACTGTGTACTTAACAGCTTTAATGAAGAAAAGAACTACAATCCCATGAAGCATTGCAAATTAAATCCATGAAACTTATAGATTAATACAAACTGTTTTTTTTTAAAGATGTTGATTGCATAGAATAACATATTTTAGATTATTGAAAATATGCTCTATGTACAAATGTAGAAGTATTTTGAGAGTTGTAGTGAGAATCTGCAGAATTATGGGTAATGTAGTTTTTCACCAGGAATTCTGATGTTAAACACCATTGTTTTAAAAAATAAGTTGAAATAATGTGGACTGCCGGCTTCAACAAAAGCATAAACTATCAACTAACAACCTTGTAGCTCACAGTAGCTGTTTTCAAAGTTATGGGAAAACAGTCCACCAATCAGACAATGATGGGATTTTTACTTTTCGAGCGCTGAATTTGCCTCTCTAAGCTAACTGTTTGCATTAGCCACATTCTAAGCGAACATGTTATTCTAATAGAACTAAAAGCACCAACAACAGATACAAACCAAAAATATTAGGAAATATGAGAGAACTAATGAAATGTATTCCCCACCACTTTTTTTCTTTTTCTTTTGACTAGTTTGCTAACTGGCATTGCTATTTGCAAAGGATATGGCGATGCTATATTATCATTTGGTTCCTGTTCTCAGGTGGTAAGAGCAATTGCGTTAGCAGCGAAAAGGTTGTGGGTTTACTTCACCGGGAACCCATACTGGTATAAAATGTATCTCCTGAATGCCCGGTAAATCGCTTTGGATAAAAGCGTCTGCTAAATGCCTAAATGTAAATGTAAATGTAAATTTGCTAAAATTAAGACATCTTCGAATCACATATTTTCTGACAACATTTTTGAAAACCCTTTCTGTCAGAAATGCACATAATAATGCTTTAAGTTTTGTAATTGTTGGAAGTCAATGACCTTACACATGAAGAAAACTATGATTCTAATGTTTACATGTGTGTTTCTCAGGCTAACTAGTAGACTGATGGTTTTATTGAGAGGGCAGACGTGTTGTGTTCAGGTGACTAATATTTTGTTTTCTCAGTTTGGGTTCTAGAGTCATTTGTAAGACAAACTAAGTACACTTAGTTAAAGTGTCGAGATTGCAGGAGATCTTTCTTTCGCTACCTGCCATCCACCACAACAGGTGCTATGGCCTCCCATCGGCTCTCACAGACTGTCCTGACCGCCCATCATGGCAACAAAGCTCTCTAATTGGTTCTCAGTGGATTAGCCGGGGTTAATTAACTGCTGTCTTTGATGGTGGAAGGCTCTGATGAAGGTCTGTCATGCTGAATAATGGGGCTGCCTGAGAGAGAGGCTGAGAGTGTGGCCAGGGTTTAGCCTTCTCTTTTCTCTCCTTCATTCCTGTGTTTCAGCATCTCAGCTATAAAGGATTAATGACACCATTACCATGATTTATTTCTTTGTGGATTTGTGTAGAATCATCAATCTGTTACGGCATTTTATGCTTTTTTCCTTCCATCTAGGCTGATGGTAAATGTTGTGTTTTTGTCCTTTTTTCTCTCTCTTTGTGTCTACAGGCAAGCCCGTGATGATTATTACAGAGTACATGGAGAATGGATCGTTGGATACTTTCCTGAAGGTGAGGAAGGCAAAACGCCCATGGCACAAGTCCACACCGATGTTCGCATGCCATTTAAGATGCTGCCTTACATTTAATTACCTACAGCCAATAAACGAGCATCGCTCAAGGGTATAAGCCACAGATACCTCTCTGAAAGTCTATTACTGGAGGGAAATTATGGAATAAATGCCTGGTGGAAGCTGTGCGATTCACTTGCTCACTGTCCATTAGGGTTTTCGCATCCTGTCTGTCAAAAGTGCCAAGGTTATAATAGTCTGACTTTTGCACATTTGCAATACTGAAAGTTTTTGCTTCATGAAATATTCCTTTTTCGCATTTGTTTTAGTAATCAGAAATAACACTTAAGCGTGTATTCGAGTGAACGTGTTGCAAATGTGTCTCATATAGAGACAGGAAGTGAGTAAATGAATTCGGTAGATTTATAATAAGGGTGCGCTCGCTCCACCAAGCTGCCATAACGTCTCCTGCAATCCTCGCTAATTTATTACCGCCTTTGTCACCCAGCGGATCGGGCCACGAAGTTTTATTACACGCAGCACAGATACGTTTTCCTTTAAGTCAGGACTCTTTTTAATTGCCTACACTTTGAGAAAATGAAAATGAAATCTAACACCCCCCACCCCTAAAAAAGGGCCTGTCTGAGACTTTCGATCTTTCTGCAGCGTACATAATGAATCCCATAAATACCCCCTTAGCCCACATAAAAAGCTAATATAATTATGGGGTCAGTTTTATGGCTAATAGCTCATAGTTCGGCCACCCAGCTACATGTGTTTAATTAGAGGACAGATCAGTTAAGCATCACTTACTAGTACAAAAACAAATGATTTCTCTCTGTTTCTATTTCTGCGTCTCTCTGCTCTTCCTGTAAGTAGTGTGGCTTCTGACACTAGATTGATAGCAACCAGTTGATCAGACCAGACGATCAATCAGCAGCCACATTTCACAAAACACAGTGTAATTAACTTACCCACATTATGATACATGAAATACTATACGAGCGCATGTTTCAGATTGATATTGCTCGGAGGGACAAAAGTGGGGTTTTAACAAGATTAGTGTACTGCCCACATATGGAGATTAAGACGTTGGGCTAATTGCTCATTGCGAAGATTGTTTTTGAGGCAAAATGGATGCCCAGGCTCTTTTGTTTAGTTAACAGAAGCACCAAATCCAGATGGTTTTACATTAATAAAGGCCTGTAAACATTATAGCAATTATGGCAGAAAGAGCTGTAAAACCAGAGGTCAGAGTCTTTTGCATAACGAATCAGAACTCAGGGCAAAACCATTAGAACTGTGAAAATGGAGTGTTTGAAAAAACACATGAAGTCTGAATAATGTAATGTAAACATTTTAACAGAAAAAAGCCTTCAAATATTACCTATTACCTAGGTGTCACCTACCAACAATATATATATAGATAGAGTATATATATATATATATATAATATATATAGAGATATTACTAAATGATATACAGCTATATATACATAAAATGTAATTTATTTAAATAGAAATAATTTTCTGAAATATGCAATGTAAAAATTTCAACAGAATAAAAGTATAATATAGTACTATATATCACTGACTATATTAAAACATTTAATCTTATTATTTTTATTACTGAATGTATATATTTTAGCTTATCACTCACACCCACAACCAATGTTTTTTTTGGTAACACTTTATTTTAAGGTGTCCTTACTTGTTACATGTACTTACTATTATAATTACTATTAATTATGCATAATTACATGCAAGAAACCCTTAGCCAAACCCTAACCATTTAGTGAGTACATATAGTTAATTAATATTACTCATTACTTAAATCTATAATTACACTGTAACAAGGACCCCTTAAAATGTCTATGTTGCTAGATTCAGATATCGAGATTATAATTACATACGTTGCCTCTCATATAAATTAGCCAATAAAAACAAAATAATGGTTCCAGTTAGAACCAGTTTTGCATCCTGCTGCCACATGATAACATTTTCAAGTTATTCAAACCTTTGTTTTTAACAGTGTACACCACCTGTTCAATCTACAGATGATAACAGATGCATTCTCTTTCTCTTGCAGAAACACGATGGGCAGTTCACCGTCATTCAGCTGGTGGGCATGATGCGTGGAATCGCTTCGGGAATGAAATATCTGTCTGACATGAGCTACGTCCACCGTGACCTGGCGGCACGCAACATCCTGGTGAACAGCAACCTGGTGTGCAAAGTGTCCGACTTTGGCCTGTCCAGAGTGCTAGAGGACGACCCTGAAGCTGCATACACCACACGGGTAAAGCACATTTCCCCCCTCAAGGTTTTATTAGATCCTAGAGTGAGTCATCATCAATTTTACAGAAACAGGGAATGAAGGAAGAACAAAACGGATAAAAAATTAATGCTGTTTTTTTTTTTTTGACATCTTGTTTGTAGTATAATTCTGAGTCCCACTTTAGTTGTTATTTAATGGTTTTTCAGAGCTAGCTTTCATCATTGTCTTTGCTTAATACGGAAAATTTGACTCATTCCATGAGCCCTCAGTTGAGAAATGATGATTGAAATGTCTCTGATCTCCTTGAAAATGTCTCTCATGTCTTTTGAAAGTGTTTGATTGTGTGAAAGAACTTCACCAAGACACCGAAAGAAAGAGACAGAGGAGGGATGTTTGAGAAGCGAGTTGGCTTTCTCAGGGGTCAGTTTCTCTGTCAACCCAGCATGTATTAATTACATCTGTTTTTGACAGGACAACCGCCTCCAAACCCCCTACACTCGTTCCTCTCTCTCCTTCTCAGCTCGGTAATTGGTGAGCACCCTGTGGATGCGTATGAAGGCCAAGGGCAAGAAAGAGGCATATGTGTGTGTGTAGCCGTCGGTGTCCACTCTGGTGAACAAAGCATAAACTCAGCAGGAGAATCTGTTGTCACATGCAAACAGGGGACAAAAGTGCTCAGACAACCCCGAACAGACCCCCGCAGATTGCTTTTTGTTGTCTGTGTGTGCGCATTTGAGGCAAAATATGTGTTTTCGCACAGAGAGGAACTCTTAAAATATAAGTGGCTTTGACATTCAGCACCCCGTGCCCTGTTGCTTCAAGTGCTGAAATCATGAAGAGACAAAACCCTCCAGGCCACGCGAGGCAGCCGTTTATGTGCCGTGACTTTATATAATTAAAAAATTGTAAAGATTGCTTTTTGAAATTCTCTTTAAATGATTTTACCCCATGGGCCCTACTGCTATTCTTTGGCACTCTCGTCACGTATGTCTATACAGAGTACAGCCGGTTTGTCTTTTGTTTGACTTTGACTATAGAGATTAACTACAAACCACTGCAGCTATTTAAAAAGACATTTAGGAAAATACAGACCCTGCCATAGTGCTGGAATAGGAAAAGACAAATATTGTCTCTATTTTGCTGTTTATTTATGGGTGTTTCTTTACATTTTAGAAGATAAACTCTATTGAAACACACTTTTCACACTCCCATCAATTTTATTAGTCTACTAACAATGTCCAACAGTGGAAATTACATGGAAATGGAAATATATATATATAGAATATATATTTGTGCTTAATAGTATTTTCTGACGGAAATGACAATGATGGAAATTTTAACATTCCCATACAATTAAACCCTAGACCACCATTAAATGTTTTGAGGTGACTAGAAATCCCACGGGCAGCCAGAATTAAATAGAAATGCCTTTGATGACATGCACTAGCAAATGAATGAGAACATCAGCTGGACATGAAGGCTCAGTCAAGCTGTTATGCTGTCTACAGTCAACATAAGTTGTCTGCTAAGTCTGCATCCAAAATGAATAAAACCTCATAAGTGACATGCTCTACATAATCAGCAACATACAGTACAAACAGCTTTTCTCACAAGAAGCACAGTTTGACCTCTTTGTATCTTATTTACCCCTAAAAAGGGAATACCTTAAGGGTACACATACAGTATTTTACTACTCTACTAACCCAACTGTAACATGCAATATGTTTGTTTCCACAAAAATTATGTACCACAAAACAGAAAAGTTATTTATTTGCATTTTTTTTGTGTTTCGTATACAGATCCCTGCTGTAGTATGCATGCCAGGCCAGTAGTTGGTGATGTCTCTTTGTAAAGAAACGTTTGCATACCTGTAGAATGAACATGTAATAGGCATGTGCATGATGCCAACATGTGCACAAATTAGCATTTTTTATAATTTACATAGAGATAACGGTGTCATTTTCAAAAATGTACACTCTGAAACCTATTTTTACATTTTCAGGCCCCAAAAATGTATAACGTGTAAATGAATGGCCAAAACATATATACTGTATATATATCTATTTTATATTTGTTATAACAGCGTGTTGTAAACACTACGTCCCTTACTACAACCTTTTGCTCCATGTTCCCATTAAATTTGAAAACATTATTTCTGAATTTTCCAGATGTCCGTTTATGCTTATATACAGTATATTAAATATATATATATAATATATATATATATAGATACCACAAAAAATGATACACTTTATTTAAAAATGTGTCCCTGTTACATGCCTTATACATTTAAGGTACTGAGTAATAGTAATAATTTGTACTTTTGGCTAAGGGTCCTTGCATGTACTTATGCATCATTTATGTTATTATAAATAATAAGTACATGTACCTGTAACACGGACACCTTAAAATAAAGTGTTACCAGCCAAAAATCAATGAACAATATTATAACTGATTTTGTTGTGCCAATTTTGTAAGGTTGTTTAAGGACCCATAACTCCCAGTTCCCAGTTAGCTTGGAATACACAGCTTTCTTGGTTTAGGTGGGGTACAAAGTTGGCCTACTGTACAGTAACAAGCTGTTGTAGCCCTAAATGCACAATTTGTGCAACTATGATTTCAATAGATTAATCATTAACATGTTTCTAAGTTAATATACAATATTGTAATTAGCACAAAAAAAAGAGTCTCATGGCCTTATGATGTGCCTAAAATACTGTCTACATGGCTAGCTCCCTAGGTTTTGGAACAGAGCCTAAGAGTCCAATCCAGCCCTAAGCATTTCTCTCTCACACACACACACACAAACAGGATGAGCTACACAGACATATTATCAAATTAAGATTTACAGGTGCAAATTGTGGCTTTATGTGGCAATTATGCAAATTCATCTACCTAGATTGGAGTCGAGACCTTTCTCACCCAAACTGCCTGTAAATTGCCTTTTAAATTGAAAACCAGCACCGAGTTGCTTTCTCCTCTCTTTCACCGGGGCAGATGTGACATATTTACCACCGTATTTTAACATGTCATTAAAACATGTGTTCGGCAGTCCTCTGTCGAGGTTGTGGGGCACTGAGGGGCAGCGCTGAAATTAATCGCTGTCAGATGATATTCGATATGATATGCAGGTCACGCTCAACACTGCTTTACAAGTGGCTGTTAAGGGTGGTGATGCCCAGCTATTTCCCACAATGTAATACGGTCAATATTCAGAGTGAAAATGCGTCTGTCTGTCACACCCACAAAAATTACTGACTTTTATGCATCCGTG